>OY986968.1:7195241-7374754 GCA_963920575.1 Narthecium ossifragum
CCCGCCCCCCGCCTCCCTCGCACCGACGCCTCGCCCGTCCCCTCGACCTCGCCCCTCGCCGGCCTCCCTCGACCTCGCCCGCGCCGGCCTCGCTCGCCCCGGCCTCCCTCGCGCCGGCCTCCCTCGCCAACCGCCGTTGAGAAGGAGCTGTCTGAGCTCCAGAGGATCAGGTGGTGGGGAAGTGCCACCAGGCCGGATCGGATAGCTTGCTAACGTGGCATGCCTACTAGAGGATGAAGGAGAGGTACTTCAACTAGGATGGTGCTGGCGAGAGGCTTGCCGGAGTGCTAGTATGGGTTGAAGTTTGCTGATTAGATCGGCTTCTCTTGCTCTGTTCTTCGTATGAAATTGTTGACTTAATCTGTAAAAATTGGTCTTCTTTTATCTAATCCATTGGTTCTCTCATCTTTCAAGTGCAAAATTCGATCTTTTTTAGATCCACTGGAATGGTTTTAAGAATGAGTAAAGTAAGGGGGAAAGATGGGTCATCATAGATGCCATGTAGATGAGGAAAAACAGAGATATTAGATCAGCAAAGCTGGAAAAATGGGTTGCAAAGGACTTTGTGTAGAGTGTGGATTTGTGAATCCTGAAGAGTGCTCTGTTTTGAAAAGAGTTTAGATGGATTGACCATCAGAGATCAGTAGCAATGGGCTTAGTGTTAATGGGAGCCAAAGGGGTGCAGAGGTTTGTGTTTGGTTCAGGGCATGCTGGCTGGCTTCCACTTGTCTAACTAGGAATGCAGTGACGAGCACCAAGTGCCATGATAGCTTATAGCAATTATAATTCAGAACTTCTTCTTAAGTAGTTGAGCCTTTTCATCCTGACCTTAGGCCTTTTAATCTCATTGGAAAAGTATTTGATAGGCTAACTTATACTCGCTTCCTCTGGAGCTCAGACAGCTCCTTCTCAACGGCGGTGGCAAGGGAGGCCGGCGTGAGGGAGGCCGGCGAGGGCGAGGTCGAGGGAGGCCGGCGAGGGCAAGGTCGAGGGGAACGGGCGAGGCGTCGGCGCGAGGGAGGCGGGGGCGGGCGAGGCGACGGCGGCGGGGCATGGGAGAGGGGCGTGGCTCGGGAATGGATGGTGGAAGAGGGGAGGGGGGGGGCTTTAAGTCCCCCAAACAGATCCTGGCCGACGGATGGGATCCGACGGCCAGGATCCTGGTTCCCTATGTAAGGGTTTAGGGTTTAGGGTTTAGTTCCCTATAGAAAATCCCTATATATATATATATATATATATATATATATGATGGTCTTATGTGAGGCAAATGGTCGAGCGGACCTTGTGCATGGAGTCGATATTGGCGGGGGCGACGTAGGCGGCCGTGTCGGGGTGGTCGCGGTGGGCCCAGACGGCAGCCACGGCGGCGTGACAACCTTGGGCCACGATGCTGCCCAGTGGCCACTTGTCGATCAGGTCTCGACGGAGCACAACGTACTGCACCACCACCTCTCCACTGCCAACCACTTCCTCTCCCGTCGCTGTCGCCACTGCATCCGGAGTCGTTGTGTCGGTGGCGGTGGCGGTGTAGGACGATGGGAAGCAGGCGGGGAGCTCGAGACCGCGATCGGAGTCCGACGAGGAGATCGGACGAAATGAGTTTTGAGGTGGTGCTTGAAGGTGATGATTTGAGGTGGTGCTTTAGGTGGAGGGAAGAAGACTTTAGGTGGAGGGAAGAAGATGATGGGTTTGAGGTGGTGCTTAAAGGTAGGATGAGATGGTTGGGGTGGAGCTCGCCGGAGGAGATGTGGTGGCTGGCCGGCGAAGGGTGGGATGCCTTGCCTTCCCAAGAACTCGAACATGACGAATGAGAGTTTGTATCACTCCAACAGTACTTCAGGGGCAAAACTGTCTTTTCCCCTGCTAACGTTAACGGCGTTGGGAATATTCCCATTGGATTCCACGGCAACTAACCCGACGGGTATTTTTTGAGATTAATTGAACTTTTCAGGAGTATATATGAAAATATGAAGAATGTAGGGGTAAATACGTATTTTGAAAGTTTTTTTGAGGAGATATATATATGTAAAAAACCCTATCAATAATCACCGAAGTATCCATTTGCAAATTTCAGGGAAAAAAACAATATAAGAACAGGTGATACTTCATGACATCAACAATCCAAAGTAGCATCTTATACTTTAATAGGCATCTTATACTTTACCACCAAATCCCTGCACATTGAAATTGACTCCGGCCCCTAAATAAAGCTACGGTATGCAAAGGGGAACATGCATGGTAAAAACAGTAATGATAGCACCCAATGAGCTATTTGAGTGGGGAATATATATGACAATAGTGTACTTTATGGGAAAAGAAAAGGTGTGTCAACGCACCAATATCACAGCCACCTCTGAGCAAAATAAAAGCTATTCTATTGTAAACTGTGAGTATGTGAATGAAATTACATGTCCATTATTAATGAATGCCTAGTCTAGTTGATACAAATTGGATTGAGACAAAAGCATTTAATGATGCTTTGTCTTCATATCATCCCATTTGCCTATAAATAGACATGAGATGAACGAATGAAGGGAAGTAGTGAGATTGAGCTTCTCTTATGTTCTCATATTGCTTCCTCTCCTTTCTATCTTCTTGTAAGTAGTAAGTGTTAAAGAGTCCCTCTTCTCATATCCCCTCTTCTTCTTATTTTTCTCCTTTCATCTACTTGCAACTAGTATAAATTAACAAGTTAGTAGTAAGCAAGTAAGGGAATCACCTATTTCCTTGATACATTTATAACACGTTATCAGCACGAGTCTCTACAGCGTAGAGGAAAGGAGAGAACCAATCAGGTATATTTTACTGACTATTGCCTTGTAATTATTCTAGTCATTTTCATCCTAACCTAAGTTATACATTGTTTTGAAGCATATGCTTGTACCTGAAGTACAAGTTATATATATGAAGAACAGACCACTGTGATGCATGAAGCACACATGCTAAAATGATTGTACCTGAAGTACAAAATTAAAAAAGTGCATGAAGCACTTAATTTGCACATGAAGTGCAAATCATTGTATTGTGCCTGAAGCACATTATCTCGCACCTGAAGTGCAAATTAATTCAGTACCATAAGTACATATATTAATTTCTATTGTTAATATAATACATGAGTTTATATTTGTTTAGTGCTTTGATAAATGCCAGTCATTGACTATATAAACTTTTCTGAATGGGTTATTATCAACCCTTCAGGGCCGGCCGAGTGATCAGCGTGACCGCTCGGACTTATGGAATGAAGCGCCCACGGTTCGAATCCGGATCGTTACCAATCCACGAATAAAAACCGGGGCCAAAAAAAAAAAAAAATAAAATAAAATTTTTTTTATTGTTATTTCTTTTGCTTTAAATTAATTTCTAGCATCTCTCTTGTACAGTCTAACCATGTCTAGCCTGAAGCTGGAGTTTCTTCCCCTGGAAGGGCACTAGATGCTGAGCTTCATCTGAATGCCACAAATCTGGGGAATGCAATTAAGGAAGGGAATACAGCCACGCAGATTGAAAGGGACAGTGCCTTGATCTTTCTCCGCCGTCACCTTCATGACGATCTAAAAATTAAATACCTCACTGTGTGGGACCCACTAGTCTTATGAAGAAACTTAAATGATAGGTTCCAACACCTGAAAACTATCGTTCTTCCCACTGCCCAGTACGAGTGGTTACACCTTCGCCACTAGGATTTCAAAACCATTAATGAGTATAATTCTGCACTTCATAAGATCATGTAACATCCCGGCCCTCCACTGGGCCCCGGCCCGCAGGCCCCAGACACAATATTGTCCGCTTTTGGCTTAACACTGGAGTTTTCTGGCGGATCACTGCCATCACGGCTTTAAAACGCGTTGTGTCTATTAAGGGCTTACTATATACTTATATCGAACCCCGGACCATACCCAGACGTTGTGGGATTACTTACCCGGCTACCCGACTCAGCCTCGCCCTCCAGGCGCATGCATCTTGTCCCACGGTAGACCCAGCGGGCCTTACAATCCACCCCACCTTGGGGGCCCAGCGTCCTCGCTGGCACAATTTCCGGCTGGGAACCGGCTCTGATACCATACTGTAACACCCCGGCCCTCCACTGGGTCCCGCCCTACGGGCTCCCGGTCCGACCAGGATCCACCCGAGGACCCCACCCGACACAATATTGTCCGCTTTTGGCTCACCGCAGAAATCTGGGAAAAATTCCCAGTAGGTCACCCATCCCGGGACCGCTCCAAGGCAAGCACGCTTAACCTTGGAGTTTTCTGACGGATCACTGCCAGCACGGCTTTAAAACGCGTTGTATCTGTTAAGGGGTTACTATATACTTATATCGAACCCCGCATCATACCCAGGCGTTGTGGGATTGCTTACCCGGCTACCCGACTCAACCCTGCTGTCTCTACGACCCCGAGACCTCTGAGAGTGCTCACCACCTTTCCCTTGCCAGGCACCGGAGACCCGCACACCAGCAGCAGCGTCCGCCTCCAGAGGTACTTTTACCGCTTTGTAGTATCCTGTTAGGCGTGGTTTTCGTTTCTGAGCCCTACCTTTATCGAATCTCGGGACGAGATTTCTTTTAAGGGTTTTAGGATGTGAGGACCCGTCCCTCTACTCCTGCGGCTCGTCGTGGACCACAAGGGCAATTTGGTAAATTGCACCTTGTTGGTTAGTTTCACACCCGTGAGCACACACAGGCCTTGTTTTAGTGTATGTGTTTGAATAGAAAGGCTAGGTGGACCCGGGATCGAAAGATCCCAGCTCGGGCGCGCAGAAGCTTGATTTTGGGCAGCTGGCGGCCCGTGAGCGATCGGTCGCTATTAGGAGCGATCGATCGGACTCATATTTGAGTCGGTCCTGTTCCCTTCCGCGAGGACGGCCGTCGTGGCCGTCACTTCGTTTGTCAGCGAAGGGATGGCCTCACCCCCTTTTCCCCGGTTTTCCTGGCCTTCCCCTACTCCTCCTTCCTCTTTTCTTCCCCTCTTTCCCTTCTCTTCTCTTCCCTTCTTCTTCCTTGGCTGGTTCTTCTTCCCGCAAGCAGAGCTTGCTTGCTCTGTTTTCTCTTCCGGCAGCTCGCTCTCCATCGTCGTTCTCCCTCCTCCGGCCACCATTTTGGGAGCTTGAAGGCTCGTTGGAATCGTGGCGACGTGAGGACGATCTTGGACGTGGTTTGGTAGCTTGGTTAGCAGCGGTTTAGCGGGAATCAACCAAGGTTTAGCTGTTCGGTAGGTGTTCTACCCGCAAGCACTCTTTAATGGGTTTCTCCAAATCCAACCGTTGGATCTGTTGATCTTCTTGTATTTAGATGCATCTTGCCTAGTGGAATTACTGCCTAGTGCAAGATTAATCGCGGTTTTTCCGGTTTTCTGCTGTTCATGAAGAACAGCCGGCTTGCGGCGAGATTTCCGGCTTGTACGAGCATGATCTGGGGTTTTGTTGAATACAATAGTTGTAGATCTATGAGTTAGCTCTCCATGCCATCTTATTTCGCATTTTTCTGATTTTCCTACGAATTTTTATGAATTAATTACTGGCGGGCTGCATTGCAGTAATTAACTTGTAAGTTAGTTTAATTAATGGTTTTGAATTGAGTTTTTCCGTTAATCTAACCGTTGGATGAATCTGAAATTTGGGTATGTTGATCCATGCTTATAGATCTAATGGCGGCTAGCTTGGATCCCAAATCCGACGTCGGTTGGATGTCGGATCGACGATTCAAACTTCGGCTATGTAGAGAACATTGTTCTTGTTCTTGGACCTTTGAGTTGGGATCGATCCATGCAAGCTGGATCGATCCGACTTCGGGTAGGATCGATCCATGGGTATGTTGGATCGATCCAGGTTGCACCAAGATGGTCTGTTCATTGAGGGCTGTCGGATCGATCCATGGGTATGTTTGGATCGATCCAGGGTCTCCCAGGAACAGTATCTGAGGGCAACCTGGGATGGCATGTCAGTGATGTTTGTTTATATTATTATTAATTGCTTGCTTATACTGTCTTGTTTGTTGCATGCTTTACTGTTCTACTTATCTGTTTTACTGCTTTATTATCTGCCTGTTTATTCTATTGTTTTATTATTGTCTTGCTTTCCTGTTCATTAGAGGCATGTTAGGCTAAGGCGTGGGTTTGGGGTTGTCCCTAGTACTCCAGAGTCAAATGCTACGTTGTGGTTAGCGTTACCCCGTTATGGGTGTCCTACATGGGCTGAGGTTCTCCCTGTTGAGATGGGAGAGGTCTGCATGGGTAGGGACCCTGAGGGGGGGTGACGATGAGTCGGGTGGGTTCCCGGTTTGGACTTAGCCTTTGACTTGGAGTTTAGGGGTTGTATTGACTCTGTGCTTTGAGTGCTGGGACATGGTTGTCGTAACCCCGGTTGTTCCGCCAGGCGTGGAGATCCCGCTTGGAGAGGGGTGTCCTACTGGTACCGTCATGGTCCACCCTGTGTCAGGGACTGTCGGAGGTGGTCCATCCCTGAGCAGTGGCCGTCGGAGGGACGTACTGAGGACAGGTACCATTCGGGTTATTGATGGGATTTATGGGGCCCTCGGACAGATCCTGGTCGGACCGGGAGCCCGTGGGCCGGGGCGTTACAGATCACCTCCCAACTAGAGTTATGCGGCCAAACCATATCTGAACATGATAAACTTGAGAAAACTTTCTCCACATTTTATGCCTCCAATCTGATTTTACAGCAGCACTACCGACAACGTGATTTCAAAAAATACTCTGAACTCATTGATGCCCTACTGAAAGCCGAGAAACAAAACCAGATCCTGCTGAAAAATCACGAGTCTCGTCCATCTGGTTCTGCCCCATTTTCTGAAGCAAATGCTAATGTCCATCGTGGGCATGGCCACGGACGAGGGCGTGGCCGTGGACGCGGGCGTGGTTGAGGTCGTGGTAGTGGGCGATATAATGATAGGTTCTATTACTACCGCGAATGAAATAGTGATCCTACTCCCTACCCTAAGAATGATCAAGTAGAAAATAGAAAGACAAAGGAGCCTGAAGACATTAGTATTGGTAGTGCACTAATCATTCTTAGGCTCCTTTCTCTTTCTATTTTATAAACTTTTAGCTCAGATCACTATTTCCTTACCAATGCCACGTGGTAGTGGGCGATATAATGATAGGTTCCATTACTGTCGTGGATGAGGCCGTGGTAGTGCACTAATCCAAGTGATTTTATACTTTGGCATGATCGACTTGGTCACCCTGGATCGGTGATGATACGACGAATCATTGAGAATTCACATGGGCACAATCTTAAGAACCAGAAGATTCTTTCAGCCAGTGAATATTCATGTGCTTCTTGCTCCCAAGGAAAGCTAATGGTGAGACCATCCCCTTCTAAGGTCACCTCTGAATCTCCAAATTTCTTGGAGCGAATTCAAGGTGATATATGTGGGCCCATTCATCCTTTAAGTGGACCATTTCGATATTTCATGGTCTTAATAGATGCATCCACAAGATGGTCACATGTATGTCTTCTATACACTCGTAACATTGCTTTTGCTAAACTTTTAGCTCAGATCATTCGGTTACGAGCCCAGTTTCTAGACTATCCCATTAAGACAATTCATCTTGACAATCCTGGTGAGTTTACATCTCAAGCATTTTTAGATTATTGTGTATCAATAGGGATAAATATAGAACACCATGTTGCGCATACACATACTCAGAATGGCCTAGCAGAATCACTTATCAAACGCATCCAACAGATAGCTAGACCATTGCTTATGAAATCCAAGTTACCTGTCTCAGCTTGGGGACATGCTGTATTGCATGTAGCATCTTTGATTCGAGTCAGACCATATGCCTATCATAAATTTTCACCAGTACAACTTGCCTTTGGCTAGCAACCAAATATTTTTCACTTAGGGACTTTTGAATGTGCTGTTTATGTTCCAATTCCTCCACCTTAGAAAACCAAGATGGGTCCTCAGCGCCGGCTTGATATTTATGTTGGTTTTGACTTCCCTTCTATCATTAGGTACCTAGAGCCTTTAATAGGGGATTTGTTTAGAGCACGTTTTGCTGACTGTCATATTGATGAGTCAGTTTTCCCACCATTAGGGGGAGACAAGAAGAAGCCAAAAACTCAAAATGAAGTTGTATGGAACATTTCGACGTTGTCTCATCTTGATCCTAGAACAAGTCAAACTGAACTCGAAGTTCAGAAGATTATACATTTGCAAAAAATTGCGAATCAGATGTCTGATGCATTTACTGATTCACAACGAGTGATAAAGTCACATATTCCAGCTGCAAATGCTCCAGCCCGGATTGATGTTCCTGAAGAACAATCCGAGGATCATAAAGCATGTGAATCTAAAGCACGCCAGAAGCGTGGGAGACCTATTGGAGCCAAGGATAAGGTTCCAAGGAAAATAAGGGTACAAGGACAAACTGGTCAGAAGACTGATACCTCTGAAAAGACATCCCCCGAGGAGGTTCAAGCACCTCCCGAAGAGGTTCAGTTACCTCCAGAAGAGGTATAGATATATGAAAATCATGAGATCTCGATAAATTATGCGCACACTGAGAAAAAGTGGAACATAAATGAAATTGTTGTCAACAACTCATTTGCATATGCAGTTGCTCTTGACATTATTAGAAGTAATGAAGAGTCTGAGCCAAAATCTGTCGAAGAATGTCGGCATAGAGTCGACTGGCCAAAGTGGAAAGAAGCCATTCAAACTGAATTAAACTCACTGGCAAAACGAAATGTTTTTAGACCTGTGGTCCAGACACCAGAAGATGTCAAACCAGTGGGATACAAATGGGTATTTGTGCGCAAGCGAAATGAGAAAAGTGAGATAGTATGATACAAAGCGCAGCTTGTGGCACAAGGTTTCTCACAGAAACATGGTATAGACTACGAGAAGACGTACTCTCCTGTAATGGATGCAATAACCTTCCGATTCTTGATTGGTTTAGCAGTTTCAGAGAAACTAGATATGCATCTAATGGACGTAGTCACGACATAATTGTATGGGTCACTAGATAGTGACATTTATATGAAATTCCTGAAGGACTTAAATTACAAAGGCATCTGACTATTTAAAGAAGGAATTTGAAATGAAAGATCTTGGAAAGACAAAATTTTGTCTCGGCCTGCAGATCGAGCACTTTCCAAGTGGAATATTGGTCCACCAATCAAATTATACGGAAAAAATCCTGAGACAATTTTATATGGACAAAACTCATTCATTGAGTTCCCCAATGGTTGTCCGATCTCTTGACGTGAAGAAAGGCCCTTTCCGCCCTCATGAGGATGGTGAAGAACTCCTTGGTCCTGAAGTACCATATATGAGTGCAATAGGGGCTCTCATGTATCTTGCAAATTGCGCCCGATATAGTTTTTGCAGTTAATCTACTGGCAAGATACAGTTCTGCACCAACTCGAAGACATTGGAATGGAATCAAGCACATATTGCGCTATCTCCGTGGAACTACAGATCTTGGACTATTTTTCTCAAATAGTTCAAGACCACAGTTGGTTGGCTATGCAGATGCTGGTTACCTTTCTGATCCACATAAGGCCAAATCACAAACCGGCTATATCTTCCTTTATGGAAACACTGCTATATTTTGGAGATCTATGAAGCAGACACTAACATTCATGAAGCAAGTAGAGAATGTATATGGCCGAGAAGCATGATACAGAATATTCAAGACAGTTGTGGATTATCTTCAATCAAAAACACTCCAACAATATTATATGAAGATAATGCTGCATGCATCACTCAAATTAGAGACGGTTATATCAAAGGCGACAGAACCAAGCATATATCACTAAAGCTCTTCTACACGCATGAGCTCCAGAAGAACGACGATGTTGATATTCGACAGATACGCTTCAGCGATAATTTGGCTGATCTGTTTACCAAGGCATTACCGACGACAATATTCAAGAAGCTAGTGCATGGCATCGGAATGCGTTACCTCAAAGATCTATTTTGCTGAGCACCATAAATTCATATTTCCATGAGGGGGAGTCATAATCTTAGAAGGTATTCAGGTACTGTACTCTTTTTCCTTCGCTAAGGTTTTTCCCACTGGGTTTTCCTTGGTAAGGTTTTAACGAGGCAGTCTCGATAGCCTAATACCTTTCTAAGTAAGAATAGTACTCCTTTCTTTTGCTAAGTTTTTATCCCACCGGGTTTTTCTTAGCAAAGGTTTTTAACGAGGCATATTTTAGTCATTCAAGGGGGAGTGTTGTAAACTGTGTGCATGTGAATGAGATCACATGCCCACTATTGATGAATGACTAGTCTAGTTGATAGAAATTGGATTGAGACAAAAGCATTCAATGATGCTTTGTCTTCATATCATCCCATTTGCCTATAAATAGGCATGAGATGAACGAATGAAGGGAAGTAGTGAGATTGAGCTCCTCTTATGTTCTCATATTGCTTCCTCTCCTTTCTATCTTCTTGTAAGTAGTAAGTGTTAAGAGTCCCTCTTCTTATATCCCCTTTTTTTCTTATTTTTCTCCTTTCATCTACTTGCAACTAGTATGAATTAATAAGTTAGTAGTAAGCAAGTAAGGGGATTACCTATTTCCTTGATACATTTATAACATAGTCAACATTTTTCTAAAGAAGGAACAACCAAGTCACCATCCCCAATAGCATATAAAACCATGTTAAGCTTGGATATTTAGGGGGCGTTTGGTTGCATGAATCGCTGGTGCAGGTGCATCGTGTGATGCATGCGTCATATGATGCATGCATCGTGGGATGCATGCATCGTGGCCAGGAGTGGGATGCATGCATCGGCCATATGATGCTTGTGTTTTGTTTGCCTTTGGGATCATATGATGCAACATTATTTATATAATGTTCAAATTAAAATAGTATATATATATTATATATTATTCGTATAATTTTCATATAATGATGTGATAAAGTAAAATTTTAATATATATATATATTATATGATATTTTAATATTATATATATATATTAAAATTTAACTTTATTGCATCATTATGTGAACATTATATGAATAATATACTATTATATGATGCACGAAATCAGCTAAAAATGCTTCGTGGGATGCATGCGTCGTGTGATGCATGCGTCATGCGATGCACCCTGCGAACTAAACAGTGAATTGGAATATCAGGGTGCATCGCGCGATGCGAACCAAATAAGGGATTGGTGCATTAAGGTGCACCCAAACCAAGAGGCCCTTACTTCCTTATAGCTAGGCCTTCGAGTAGCTTGTACCGTAAGGATTCAGCATGTGCAATGGCACAGAACCCTCTATTGTTGACCTTCTCAACATATAATTCCACACTGTTCTCTGGGAACTTGAACCTTTCTGTACCACCACAGAGGTCAGCTACCTGATCCTCCTCCCCTTTTCGCCTGCAAACGCCAATATAACAAATCAAACAAGGATATCAGAACAATTTGCTCGTACCAAATTTGAGCTGAAACCACTAGAGCATATGCCGGAGTTTTTGCTGGCCAGACCCGAACAAAAATTGCATCGAGAGAATGTAAGGGATAATCAGAACAATCAACAAAGGAATAAAATGCTATTCAGTCTAATCCTTAGGACTTTGTTTAAAGATTGTGGAAGCAGAATCAAATCAAAACATGGCCGACAACAACATAAATAAAATATTAAACCTTATATGGAGATTAAGGAACAGTGATGAATTGAAAAGAGAAAAGCTTAATCAATCTCATCTTTGGTCAGAGTTCTTCACAAATGCAATCAATGAAAAGGGATCTTGAAGGAATCCAACTAAAAGGCGACCTTGAAAAAATCAAATCAAAGAGGACTAACAAAGCTTCGAAACGAGAGGGCGTCGAAACCCTAACCGGAGATAAACCAAGTATATATATATAAAATCTTTATATGATATGATGGTTATAAAATAACATTGGCTTTGTCCTACGTGGCTCTTTGGTGGCAGGATAATGTCCTGGATGGAGCCTATGTGGACGGGGGAGGTTAGTGGGGGAGGGGGTTAATGGGGAGGAGGGGAGAGTTTGCGAGGGAGTTAGTGGGGAAGTTATAAGGGAAGTTAGTGTTAGTAGGTGGTTATCGGGGTGGGGTTGGTGTTACCCTGTCAGGTGGCAGGGGCACCACTTAGTATATATATATATATATATATATATATATAGAGAGAGAGAGAGAGAGAGATGTACCTTGTGGACAATGGTAGGCGGCGGCGGAAGCTCTAACCCTAGTCTCGAGTGGATCTGGCTTCGGATGGGGGATGGGGGATGGGGGAAGGGGGCGTCCGATAGCTTTTGACAACTAATGCATATGACAACTGTCGAATCAACTAATGCATGTGCTAGCCGTTGGATCATCTAGTGGGGCCATCATAAATAGTGGTTAATGGGTTTAGACGGGTCACGGGTCACGGGTGATTAAACAGGACTCGGGTCAGCCGGGTTATCCGACTCAACCCGCACCCGACCCGTATATTGACGGGTCACAAACGGGTTGACCCGTTTCCGACCCGCACTCGAATATAACAAACATGAACCCCTTAATTTCGGGTCGGGCCGGGTTGGTAGGTTTGAACCTGAATTGCCACTCCTATAAGTTATGGACCTAACTGATTCGCATCTACTTGCAGTTGAGGCCTATGGGATATAAGTGGGCTTTCATGCCCACATGCTATTGCTTGCATCAGAAATCACATGAAGCATGTTGAGAAGTATGTTAGTCCTTGCTACAAGAAGGAGAAGTACTTGGCATGTTACAGTGAGTTGGTAAGACCGGTCAATAGTCCAATGTTGTGGCCTATCTTTGTATTTTACTATGAATGGATGTATACTCAAAGGAGCTTTGAGCTCCACAAAGTAGCCTGTTATGAGACCAGAAATTTGAAGCAGGACTATATCAGCTTGAGTTTGGAGAGCAGCATGAAATGAGACAAAGAGGTTCACTCACAAGGAATTAGAGGATCCAGTAAATTCCTCTCCAGATTAGTTATTTTGCAAGCCTTCCAAGCATCAAGATATGTGAGAGTTGCTTTCCTCCTTTTGCACACTAAGCTACTTGCGTCATGCAACCCTAGTATGAGCATTTTGCATAATAATGGTCAATGAGAAACTTCTTTTAACTCTTTGGCCAGTATCTGAAACAACTAGCATTGCTTGCATATTTGACCAGCTAATTAGTTCAGTAAAGTTGAGACGCCAAAGAAGAATAATCTAAATAAAAGTTAAAAGCATATCAAAGGAAGTCGCTAGTATCATCTTGCGCATTTCTGTGTTGGCTGTTACAGTTTCTTAAAAACTATGTCATGTAGAATTCAAAGACCGTAAGCACTGCCTTGCTACCATATTTGGCCATTAAACTAATGATCGATCATGGCTCAAACTTCAAGTATAAACATGTGTTGGAAACTGAGAGAAGATTAGGATTTTGCTTTTACTAAGGTAGCAAGAATCCTTTACAATGACAAGATGAAAACTAAATTCTAAACACTTACTAGATACGGTATAGAATTCCAAAAGAAAGAAAACCGGCGACGTGGAGGAAGAAGAACCGATGTAGAACTGCAACTTGATCGAGACCAGTGCATCACACTGTGCCCTGAAGTTCGTATTGCCCACCACCGGTGCTTCTGGTTCTTCAGGCAAGGAACTCCCAGGGTACAATGATCTCCTGCGTGAACGGAAGGAAGCCGGCCTCCGATCGCCCGTCAAGCCTTCTCTGGTATGGTACTCTCAAACTTCAGGACCCTCTACAAGTGGAGTGGTGTGCAAAAAATGGATGCATGCAGCTTAACCTCTAAAGGGCTAGAATGGGTTCTATTTATAGGCTAAGGGAGGAAGCTGATCAGCCATTAGGGGAGATGAAAAGCCACGCCTCGTTAGCAAAAACAACCAATAATAGACTGCCACGTCATCCGGAAGCTGACCAGCCAAGAGTAAGATTCCAATCAAATCCTCTAGAATCGAAACAGACTCAATGAATTCTACAAAAGCCCAAGAGTTGTAACTGACTCAATCAATTCATCTGAAGCCCAAGAGTCGAATCAGATCAATTCCCAAGAGATAACTGACTCAGCCCAAGAGTCAAACCCAATCAATTAATCTGTAACCGTCTTGGAAGCTGAAAAGGTTCAGTGAATTCGAGCTGACTCGACCAACTCCTGTGTGTAGCAAAAAGGACGCGCACGGCGCACGAGCACGACCGGTCGTGCTGGGCAGGCGGGCGGCGGCGGCGCGCGTGTGGGTGTTTCACCTCTAGTCCTGACATGTGTTCAAAGCCTAGAGGCTCAAAACACTATATAAACTAGTGAAAAATTTCTTCCACTTCCAATATGGGACTAAACCACTCTACACACATGGGCTCACCTCCATTTGGCTATTAGTTAATGGGCTCTTCCAATGCCCATTTGATTCAACCTTGTTTGGCCCAACTTAATTGGGCTCCAAATTCAACAATCCCTCACATTAATCAAATGGCTGATCAAAATGCTAAATGATCCCTAATGCATTTGAGAGTACCATAGAATATTGTTGCTTCAAGAGAGGTAGCTATTAGCCTTGAACCTTCCTTACTAAAACATTATTGAATGTATTTGCTAAATAGTGAACGCGATGTCTTAAACTGTTCAACTTTCATGTACACTAACACAATAATGCTCACACATCGCCTTTCTTATACCATTGAAAGCTCTTTTGTTGTGTCCATTTAGGCCCTGGACATGCCTGATAACATTCTTCGAGTGCTTTAGAGAAGTAGCCCTTTACATCATTCTCATAGAAGCGGCTCCTTCTCACTCGAATTAGGTAATCTCTTATTATGAGCATCTTGTCATACCCCTACTCTTTGTGGATCATTAAAAGCATAAGCTTAACCTTTACACTATGCAAGTGTATCACTCAATCATCACAGGAATGGGTAAGAGTAATCTAAGCGACTGCCCCCACAATTCGGTTGTCCCATTGAACCTAGAATCTGGGTCTGCCAGATCAGCTAGGCTGGGTTGCAATTGAGAAGAATAGTCATTTCATGGGCTTCAACCCCATTCCCCTCGACGAAATATCCACTAGGTCTCTAGTTAGGCCTTTTGTTAGTTAATCTGTAACATTTTCCTTCGATCTCACAAAATCGATGGAAATTACATCGGTCGACAACAATTTCCTTACTGAATTGTGTCGTCGACGTATATGCCTAGATTTTCCATTATACATATGGCTTTGTGCTCTGCCTATTGCTGATTGACTATCGCAATGAATGCTAATAGGAGGCACAGGTTTAGGTCATATAGGAATATCTTCTAGGAAGTTACGCAGTGTCGCGCCCCGACCCGCAGGGCGCACCCAGGCCGGGACCGCGAGGGGGGGAAAAACGAACACCACAACCACTAGCCTCAACTGGCGGAAACAGTTGAGACTAAGGCCCAGCTGGCGGAAACAGCTGGACAGCACAGAGAAAGAGCGGAAGCAAGCTACTAAACCACAGCTATTAACATTTATTACAAAAACGGTAATAAAAGAGTTAACAGAGTTTAGTACAGCAACCACAAGGGATCAACAGTCCCCAAAAAGAAACTGCAACACCCACCGGGGTCTCCGCGTAGGCGCACACGAACCCATCCTGACCCTCAGACATGGTCAGGATCCGGCCCGCTGCCACGAGACGACCGAGGGGGTAACACTGGGACAGAGCGGCCACCTGCACCTGCAACAAACACAGTCCAGGTAGGTATGAGCAACAGCTCAGCAGGGTCCTACTCTACAACTCCCACACACACAAGGGTAAAGCAACCGGACACACTCTGATGCCAAATACCGAGGCTTGCCAAGGATCCCACAATCCCATCAATAACCCGAAGGGTTCCTGTCCTAGGTGCGTATCTCCGATAACGCCACTGCTCAGGGGTGGGCAACTCCGACATTCCCTGACACAGGGTGGACACGACGCAACCAGTAGGACCCCCTTCTCCAAGCGGGATCTCCGCACTTGGCGGAACAACCGAAGTTAAGACTACCATCACTCGGTACTCTAAGCAGCAGAGTCAACACCCACCCAACCTATCCTAGCATGTCTAATGCACAGGAAAAAGGGCAGGATAAGTATGATAAAGCTGTAAACAAACAACACAGCAAGGGCACACCTTCGGCCCATTTATACTAAACACTCCCGAGGGTCATGACTCCCTCGGTTCACCACAAAGCGGTAAGGGCATACCGTCAGCCCATTTATTCTACACACCTGGGAGGCATCGCCCTCCCAGTTCAACCACAAAGCAATGAGCATTCATACATAATTCATTACAGGATAAACCCCGAGGGTAAAACCGTAAAAAGTCACTTGCATGCGAAGCCCCGCAGGCAAAACTCTTGAAAACCCTCTCTGCTACTGAAGGATCGATCCTCACTAAGGGAAGGATCGATCATCCAAGCAACAGTGAGCTTCCCTCGCTGTCGAGCCAAAGAAGATCGATCATTCCTCCCAGGGAGATCGATCTCTTTGGTGACAGAGGGCACCCTTCCAGTCGCACCAGGGAAGATCGATCCTTCCTCCCAGGAAGATCGATCATTCTCGGGACGAAGGGTAACCACGCTTACCCAGGCCCCATGATCGATCTCCTCCCATAAGAAGATCGATCATGTGCTGGGCGCAGCAAGCCCACACCAGAGGACCGATCCTTCCTCCCAGAAGGATCGATCACCCAAAGATGGGTTCCGGCGTGCTTCCGGCCGGAGAACCGCCGGAAAACACAACCAAACCTCACCAAACTTGGTGGGTTGGTAGAGCTGAGTACCACGAGGCTACTCAAGGCCTCAAAACCAGAAACCAACATCTCCACAAGGAGATCTAAGCAAAACAAAACCCGGATTTAAACCCTCAAAGCTAGCCGGAGTTTGGAAGGAGAACCCTACATCCTCAGAGCAGCTTCGATCCACGAAGACTAGCCACGGATCTTCCTCGCCTCGCCACGAACCCAACGAGCCTTCAAGCTCCAGGAGAGGTGGCCGGAGGAGGAAGAACGGAGGAGAGAAAGGAGCGGTCGGAACAGGGGAAGAAGCAGAGCATTCGCGGGAAAGAAGAAGAAGAGGAGAAGGAAGAAGGGGGAGGGGAAGGGGGTAAGGCCGGGGAAAGCCGGAGAAACCGCGGGAAAGGCAAAGGAGGGGAGCAAAAGTCTCCCCTCCCCTGACAGGGGAAGCGACGGCCACCGCGGTGGCCGTCCTTCGAAAGCCACCGACAAAGACTTCCATGCACACGTAGGATCGATCATCCTTGCATGCATGATCGATCCTGCTAGCAACAGGATCGATCTTCACCCCAAGGTGATCGATCTTCTGTGTCCTGAAAGGCAAACTTGGGCTGGGACTCAGGCCCAAGCCCAGAACCCCCAACCTCGGGTCCACCTAACCTTTCTAACAAACACAACCATCAAGCAAGGCCTGTGTGTGCACAGCCAGTGTGAAAACGACCGCCAAGGCGCAATTTCCCAAATTGCCCTTGGGGTAAACAACAAGCCGAAGGGATGGAGGGACGGGTCCTCACATCCTAAAACC
Source organism: Narthecium ossifragum (assembly GCA_963920575.1). Classification (NCBI taxonomy): domain Eukaryota; kingdom Viridiplantae; phylum Streptophyta; class Magnoliopsida; order Dioscoreales; family Nartheciaceae; genus Narthecium; species Narthecium ossifragum. The sequence goes on from OY986968.1 coordinate 7,212,747, forward strand.
CTTAAAAGAAATCTCGTCCTCGAGATTCGATCAAGGTAGGGCTCGGAAAAGAAAACAACGCCTAGCAGGATGCTACAAAGCGGTAACTGTACCTCTGGAGACGGGTGGTGCTACGGTCAGCGGGAGCGGGTGCTGAGACAGGTACTCCTGATAGGACGGCTGCACCTCGTCTGCATAGGGGCGGTCAGGTAAGGCGAACACCTGACCTCCGATGCGGCCTGGCCCGGCTCCACCACTCTGCCCATGCCCAGCCCTGGCCTCTCCGCCTCGACCTCCCGACGGTGCCGCACCCTGCGAGCCCCGCCGCGGACAGTCCCTGCGGAAGTGCCCCGGCTGCTGACAGTGGAAACACAGCGTTGGCCCACGCTCAGACTGCTGCCCTCGGCCTCCCTCCCAGGGAGCCTGCTGCGTGGGTCCCGCTGTCAGAAGAAGCTGGTCGCCCTGGAATGCGGCGATCAGTCTCCTGATCTCCTCTCCAAGTGGTACATGTCCAAAGTACGTCCCTCCGACAGCCACTATTCAAGGATTGGACTACCTCCGACGATCCTTGATACAGGGTGGACATGACGATACCAACAGGACATCACCTGATCTCCTCTCCGAGTGGTATCTGTCCAAGGTACGTCCCTCCGACAACCACTGTTCAAGGATTGGACTACCTCCGACGATCCTTGATACAGGGTGGACATGACGATACCAAAAGGACACCACTTCCCTGAGAGCTCTGGCATACCGTGCCGCCATCAGCACCAACAAAAGAAACACGAGTCCCACTCGTCACAAGCCGCAAAACAAGCAGCACTCAGCAAAGAAGATACAAGCACACTCAGCGGAAAGTAAGCAAGCAAACAGGGATGTTCTAACTCTAGAACTACCCCAACCCATGCACGTCTCCGCAGAGACCCGATCCAACACCCTGGGATCTACAACCTATGCTCTGATACCAAGCTGTAACGCCGGGGCCCAGTGGAGGGCCGGGGCGTTACACGCAGCCACTCCGCTTCTTCCCCAGCTAGGTCTAATGATATGAACTCAGCTTCCATAATCGACCTTGCTATGCAAGTCTGCTTGGATGATTTCCAAGACACAACTGCACCTCCAATTATAAAAATAAACACACTCGTGGATTTTGTATCATTGGAGTCTGAGATCCAGTTTGCATCTGAATATCCTTCAAGCACAGCTGGATATCTCGTATAATGCAATCCATAATTTATCGTGTACCTTAAATATCTAAGGACTCTGATCAATGCCTTCCAGTGATCCGTACTAGGATTGCTTGTGTATCTACTCAGCATGTTTACTGAATTGGCAATATCCAGTCGAGTACAGTTCATGATATACATCAAATTGCCTATGAGCCTGGAATATTCCAATTGTTGTACACCTTCACCGTGATGTTTCTTTAGATGTGAGTTAACATCTATCGGTGTCCTGGCTACAGCATCACTCCCTTTATCAAATATATTAAGAATTTTCTTAATATAATGATATTGTGATAAAGTATAGCCATTAGACGTCTTGGTAATTTTCATACCAAGTATCACATCGGCGATACCCAAATCTTTCATATCAAAATTTCATGACTACATACTCTTAGTAGCTTTTATGATATTATCATTGCTACCAATGATGATCATGTCATCCACATAAAGGCATAGGATTATATATTCCTTCTCATCACCTTTTATGTAAACACATTTGTCACACTCATTTATGCGAAAGCCGTTTGTCAGCATTACATGATCAAACTTTTCATGCCATTGTTTAGGTGCTTGTTTTAGTCCGTACAAAGACTTAACAAGTCGGCAGAATTTCTTCTCTTTTCCAGGAACCACAAACCCCTCGGGCTGTTCCATGTAGATTTCTTCTTCCAAATCACCGTTTAGGAAAGCTGTCTTTACATCCATCTAATGTATATCCAGATTGTCTAAAGCCGCAAGGGCGATAATTATTCTGATTGACGTTTTCCTAGTGACTGGAGAATAGGTGTCAAAATAATCCACCCCTTCAGTTTGCTTGAAACCCTTGACGACAAGCCTTACCTTGTATTTGTCAACTGTTCCATGTGCTTTCATTTTCTTTTTGAAAACCCACTTGTAACCCAAAGGTTTACAACATGGTGGTAAATCAACCAGTTCCCATGTATGGTTCTCTATGATAGAATCAATTTCACTTTTCACTGCTTCCTTCCATAAAGGAGCATCTGGGGTTGGCATTGCCTCCTTGAATGCCTAAGGGTCATTCTCTAACAAATATGTTAGAAAGTCTGGGCCGAAGGAAGTTTCTGTCCTAATCCTCTTACTCCGTCTTGGTTTCTCATCTTCTTCATGAACTGAGGACCCTTGGATTCTTTCTTCCCCAGTGTTCTCATAAGGTCTTTCACTACCCTCTGTTGTAGTCTTGTAAGGGAACACGTTTTCGAAGAATGAGGCATCCTTAGCCTCTAAGACAGTGTTCATATACATTTCAGGATTATCCGATTTATTAACCAAGAACCGGTAAACACTACTGTCATATACATATCCAATGAACACACAGTCTACCGTTTTTGGCCCTATCCTAGTTCGTTTTGGAACTGGAATTGGAACCTTAGCTAGACATCCCCAAACCCTTAAGAACTTGTAACTAGGCGCACGGCCTTTCCACAATTCATAAGGCGTCTTTTCTAACTTTTTGTGCGGTAGTCTATTCAACACATGATTTGCTGAAAGTATCGCTTCCCCCCACATATTGTGAGATAAGCCTGAACTTATAAGCATGGCATTCATCATTTCCTTTAGCGTCCTATTCTTCTGTTCTGCTATTCCATTTTGTTCTGGAGAATAGGGCGCTGTAGTCTGATGACTGATGCCATTTTCAACACAAATTTGGGCAAAATGTGACTCATACTCACCTCCCCTATCACTTCTCAGCATTTTGATCTATCTGTCGAGTTGATTTTCCACTTCATTTGTAATAAGTGAACATCTCGACTGCCTCATCTTTACTTCTCATTAAGTAAAGATAGCAATATCTTGTACAATCATCAATGAAGGTAATAAAATACCTTTTATCACCTCTAGATTGTACAACTTTCAGATCACAAACATATGTATGAACCAAACCTAAAGGTTCAGTGCTTCGTTCAACTGATTGAAACGAAGTCTTAGCCATTTTTGCTTTCACACAAACCTCACATTTGTGTTCCTTGTAAATTATGAATTTAAGAAGAAGATTTACGTTTATTAGTTTTTTCATTGAATTATTATTCACATGTCCCAACCTCTCATACCATAATTTGAATGACTCAGTCACATAAGCAATCTTTTCTTTATTGGCCTCTTGGGCAACAATCAGTACATTTGAAGCACTAGCCTTTAAGGCTTCACTAGTTTTGACCTTGGGGATAACAGTCATTACATTCATTTTAAAAAGCCCCTCGGTCATATAGTCCATGCCTAGATACATGCCATTCTTAGACAAGATGACATTGTTTAATTCAAAGACTAGCTTGAAGCCCTTCTTACTCAAAATAGAACCTGAGATTAGATTCTTGCGTATCTCTGGCACATGAAGGACTTCCGTCAGGGTCAGCTCTTTCCCAGACGTCATCTTCAGCTTCACAGTCCCTTTACCTTCCACCTTGGAGGTTACAGAGTTTTCCATGTAGCAGTGCTCTCCATTCACTGCTTGGTAGGTATCGAACATCCATATGTTGGAGCAGATGTGGCGGGTAGCGCCTGTGTCGACCCACCATTCCCTTGGGTTGCTTTCGATTAGATTCACCTTTGAGATGACTGCCACCAGGTGCAAGTCATCCATCTCTGCACTGAGACCTTCGGTCATGTGAGCTTCCGTCCTCTTCTTCTTGCGGGTTGGCTTCTTCTTCCCTTGAGCATTTGGGCGGTTGCGGCAGTCCTTGGCCCGATGTCCTGCCTTCCCGCAGACAAAACACTCGCCTTTGAACTTCTGAGACCCATTGCCTCCCTTTGTGCCTTCATCGAAGCGCTTGCGCTTCTTCAAACCGTTGGCATTCTCCACTAAGTTGGACTTAGACCGCTATTCTTTTCGGTCTTGCGGTTATCCTGCTCGATCTTCAACCTTCGAACAAGATCTTCAAGACTCATCTCCTTTCGTTTGTGCTTTAAGTAGTTCTTGAAGTCCTTCCAAGAAGGTGACAGTTTCTCTATCATTGTCGCCACTTGGACAGGTTCATTCAGGATCATACCTTCAGCATTCATGCCATGGTAGATGAGCTGAAGTTCTTCAACTTGATCGACAACGCTTCTACTGTCTACCATCTTGTACTCAAGGAATCGACCGACAACAAATTTTTTTTTCGCCGGCGTCATCCACCTTGTACTTATTGTCCAAGGCTTCCCAAAGTTTCCTTGCGGTTCTTTTGGGAAAATACACATTGTAGAGCTTGTCATCCAAGCCGTTCAGAATATAGTTCTGGCATAGGAAGTCAGAGTGACCCCAAGCCTGAACTGCAACTACGGTATGAGCATTCTTCTGTTCTTCAGTTAGAACAGGCTCATCCTCGGTGAGATACTGACCAGTTTAAGGGTGGTCAAGTAGAACAGCATTTTCTGTTGCCACTGCTTGAAATTCAATCCCTTAAACTTTTTAGGCCTCTCTAGCTGTCCGATCGGCAAATTAGGCATTTCCACTATAGGTGGATTAGCAACAGGCACTTCCTCACGAGGAGGAATCACAGGCTCAGATCCTCCTGAAGCCATCTGCAAAAGCATATCAACCACAAAGTGGTTCAGATTAGAGTTGGAGTTCTATAAAGGAAGTTCAACGAATTTTCGGGCATCAGCTGAAGGAATTTAAGTGCATCAGATGATTCTTGTAGGGCTCGGCGACCCGATCGTTTTGACACCTCATACGCCCCGATTGGACACCATGATCAAAAGTTATGCACATCCGACGACCACAATCGTCCAGAGACCTGATTCGAACCAACGGAAACCAGACGCGTTCCGAATGCATTGGGACTGCCGATTCAGCTACTTGTCTTACATCACCAGCTTTACATGGTATTGTTTCCTGCATCTTTTCTGGATGTCCTAGGCGTTCTGCTTCTTTATCGAGTATAGGAGCCAGAGATTTCCTGGCTGCTAACATCTCCTGGTTCCCACATTCTTCGAACTGTTGAGTATCTTCTTGCAATGTCTCTGTTCTTGCCTCTATGTTGCTTGAGTTGCAAATTTCAGTAATTTCAAAATCACCCTCCATCAATTCTACTTAAGTATCAACATGTAACCTTTCCCCAGCATCACATGGTATTGTTTCCTACATCTTTTCTGGATTTCCTAGATGTTCTACTTCTTCATCGAGTATAGGAGCCAGAGATTTCCTAGCCGTTAACTTTTCCTGGTTTCCATGTTCTTCGAACTACTGAGAATCTTCTTGCAATGTCTCGGCTCTTGCCTCTAAGCTGCTTGAGTTGCAGATTTCATTAATCTCAAAATCAACCTCCATTAAGTGAGAAGGGAAACCTCTGCCATAAGACATCAAAACAACAACTAAGTTGGCAAAAAATCAACCCAATATAGCAAAACCAAAATTCTAGTAATTATCTGAATCATACTCCTCCATTGGTGTAAAACAAGCATCGTTGAATTCAGCATGAACACCAATTTCTCCTTGATAACACTGCATAGAATTAAATAAAAATGATCCATAACTACATCGCACACATTAATAGATAGCCAAACTTTACCAGCAGACGCAACAAATTATTCAGCTCTAGTTAGCTCTGAGCTCCAACAAGCCCAACAATGTACCAGTTGACGTATAAATTGTGCAACAGTCTAATTAATCTACAGGAGATTGTGACAAGACTCAACTCCTTTGAACACTCAGTTCGAACAGAGGTGTTGAAACTTAAAAGATGAAAAGTGTGGAAAATGGATGATACAATAAGACGTGGAAAATGTAACATGGGAGGTGGTCACAAAATGAATGATGAGAAGTCATGGAAAATGAGAATAATGGGTGATGAACTATGCTAGAACTACTCCTATGAGTGATAGATCTACTGCTATGAGTGATAGAACTATGTTAGAACTACTCTTATGAATGGAATTATGGTAGCACTACTCCTATGAATGAAAGACTTCATCGCAGGAATTTAAAGGAAAGAAAAAGACTTCATCAAGATAAATGGAAGATGGGGGCTGGAGGCACTTTTTCTTCATCTTCTTGGCTTTTTATAGTTTTTGACGTGACCACTTTGAAACCGTTTGAATTGTTCTGGAATATCTTTGAACCGTTTGAACTGCTCCGAAACTATCTTAAAACTGCTCTGAACTGATCTAAAACTCTTTTGGAACTGCTCTGAAACTGTTAGCATTGAATCTGAAACCGTTAGAACTGCATAACTGGTCGACATATTCAGTTATTTATGAAAATGTCATCAGATATAGCGTCTTATCTTCCACTGCAATTTGGATGATAATAACCGTTGAATTTGGACAACTTTTGAACATAAAAGTTGTAGTTTTTCGAATTCACTTTTCATCGGTTCAAAAATCAACTTATTTGGACATCGTATGAGAAAGTTATGACTGAAATGATCGGACCACATTATCGACGACCAAAATATGGTGGTTGGACATGGTCGATGGAAACTTGGCCGATTAGAATTTGAACGATGATAACCTTTGAATTTGGACAACCTCTGAACATAAAAGTTGTAGTTTACCGAATTCACTTTCCATCGGTCCAAAAATCAACTCATTTGGACATCATATGAGAAAATTATGAACGAAATAGTCAGACCATGTCGACGACGGCCAAAATATGATGGATTGGACATGGTCAATGGAAATTTGGCTGATTGGAATTTGGCCAATAAAATCGGCCATTCTTTGAATGATGATATTTGGAAATTTAGACATTATTTATTATTTTACCACTGAACACTTTGGCTGCCAGTTTGACACACTAAATGATAGAATCTGAAAACTTTGTCAACATGCAAGTTGTAGAGCTTTTTGTCCTCTTTCCAATGGCTCAAGAATCCACTAATTTGGATATTTCATGTAAAAGTTATGATCAAAATACTTTAGCTATGTCAAATCTAAAGACGAAGATCATTTAATGACAATATTTATAAAATTGCAATTGATCTTATCAATCGCCCAAATGACTTTAGGACATGATTATATTTATAGATAATTAGTCTTTACATCAAAACTAGTAAACTTATTTACTGGTACACCATCATATGATGTTTTAATGTATGAACACCATTTTAAAGTAGTCATGGGAGGTTATGTATATTGTATGACACTTTTACCCCTGCTTAGTATATGTTGTATTTTTGAGGCATTATATATCTCTATCATCCTTATGAGGCAGTTACCGGTTGATTATTGTATTTCCATTTTTGGCGTAATCCATTCAAATCGAATCCGGCGTGATTTGATTGCGGCATGATCTTCTCTATTTCCTTTTTGTGTTTGCGACATGGTCGTCTTCCACTCGGAAACCCTAACCGATGATCTACGGAGCGCCCATTTCATTACCTCTTTGTTTTTGTTGGCGTCGATTTCGTTGGTATTCAAGGTTAGTATTCATCTAATCCGTTTTTCTCTGTCGTGAAGTTTCATCGGATAGTTTTCATCGACTTTTGTATTTTTTTTGTCGTCGATTTTGTTGCTATTAAATGTTATCTGTGTCTCTTTCGTGAAGTTTCAATGGCGATGAGCGTTTTCATTCCACGGTGGTGGGGGATTTGCAGAATGAGTTAGAATGGAACTATGATTGTGTGGTAGAGTTTGGTCATGAAGCCTTGGCAGAAGAGATCTTCAAAGTTTCAATTAGAGTAGAGGAAACTTGGGATTGTTGTCGTTGGTCCCTAAATAAGAATGGTCTCATCACTACAACATCTTATGATTTTTTAGTGAAGGAGAAAGTTAATCCCAAAAGTTATGATGAGATGGAGGTTTGGAGAAACCTTTGGAGTTTGCCTATTGGGCCAAGAGTCAAGCAGTTTCTTTGGCATGTCCTTCACGGTAAACTGGCTGTGAAAGAAGCATTGTGGAGGTGCATGCTAGTCTCAAACAGGTTATGCCTGAGGTGTAGAAGTGATACTGAAAGTATTCCTCATGTGTTGTTGGAGTGTGAATTCGCCAAAGAAGTCCTAGAGGCTATCCTGAGTGAACAAAATTGGGATGGAGAAGAATGGGGAGCAGAAGATTATTTGAATTTATTACTCAGATCCTCGAACGAAGAGGGCAGAAGAAACATCAACGTTCATGTTGCTTATGCCATATGGTTAATATGGAAGGATCGAAATCGAGTGGTTTTCGATGGGGGTGAGGATTCAACGAGAAGCCTCGTGTTCAAAGCATGTCGAGCAGCCAAGGAGTGCCTACAGATGCGAGGGATCCATTCAGACACAAGGAGGAGATGGGAGGGGATGGTTTTGCAGGTAGATGATTCATGGGTGCCTGACACAAATCAAACAACATCAATTGGCGTGGTGGAGATCAAAGACACAGAGGCGGACTGGGCTATGGGAAGACCCGTTGATGTTGGATCATGTATTGAGGCGAAACTACGTGCAATCTTTATGCCCTTCCATCAACTACGATTAAAGCCTAATCAGGGTAGGTAATTTTACTTAAATGCCCCTGATCACATATCTAGGCTTTAATAGATATAAAAGCTATGAGATCTTAAATTGGTCACCTAACTATTTAAGCTATAATTATACTATTATTATACTTAAATTGGTCACATATCTAGGCTTTAATTGGTCCCTTCCTTTCCTCTGCCAGCCCTGGCGCCCGCCGGCTTATGCCCTACGCCCCGCGACACCGCCGCTGGCCTCGAGCCCTGCCTCCACACGGCAAGGACGTTGCCAAGCTGCGCCTTCTTCCTCTCTTCTTTTTCTTCTTCTTCTCCTCACTGTGACCTTCTTCCCCCGACTCCGGCACCACCCAGCCAGCCACGGCCACCAGGCCGCTTAGCCGTGACCTTCGCCGTCGCACCCCCCCTCCCTTTTTGTTCCTCTTTCCCTCTTCCTCTCCTACCCGGACTCCAAGGAGATTGGAGGATTTGGCTCTGCCGGAGATCAATGAAGCTTTGCTCGTATGAAGGAGAGTTGGATGGAGATAGAGGTGGCATCGGAGTTGCTGGCGAGCGAGATGAGTGAGTGGTACATGGGTGAGAATGGAGTGGTTGTGTATCATGAGGATGCTTTGTTTCAAGAACAGTACTATCATAAGATGCTTTGTTTCAAGAACAGTTTTACATGGGCAAGTTCAGCAGCAAGCTAATGGCCCTGGTCTACCCCTACATCGATATCAAGTTCTCTGACTACGCCGGCGAGCGGATGAAGCGGAGCGAGGCTACACCGCCAGAACAGAGCTATCACCCTAAAAAACAGAGTAAGAACCGGAGAGATTGGATTTTTATGGATGGGTGGCGGAAAAGATTGGTTTTTTATGTCGCCAAACATTGGGTCTTTATGGGTGGATGGTGGAAAAGATGAGGGCGGTGGGATCTCTGGATCTCTGTTGGAAAAGATGAGGGCAAAGATTGGCCCTCCTTGCCACCACCATCGTACCCGGCGCCTGGAGAATACGCACCGGTCTCCTATCCTCCCGACGCCACCTCCGACCATCGTCGCTCACTACTCCGGCCGCACCGCCACCCGCCCTCCCATGCCATCGACGAGGTAGGAGGTACGGCTGGGAGGAACGTTGATGAAGATGAGGGCAAAATGGTCCTTTTACATAGTAATGTTAACGACGTTAGGAATATTCTCAATATTCCATCAATATTCACCGGCCAGTAACCGGAGGGCATGGTTAATATTTTCTCAAAGTTTTCAGGGGTACATGTGTGAATCTAAAGGTTGTAGGGGTGCATTTGTAATATAAGAAGTTTTGAAGGATACAAAAGTAAATAGGGATTACCTAGGCTAGGGAGAAGGGCTATGTGGAGTTGGTGGTGGAGTCTGATTCAAAAACGGCAGTTGACATGTTGCAGAGCGGGATGCTTTGGACTCATTAGGTTGAGTCGGTTTTGAGGGATATTTGGGAGGTGGGGATGCACTTCCAGGCTCTTGTTTTTACTCATATCCCCATAGATCAAAATTGTATAACAGATGTGATAGCGCGGTTGTGCCGTCGACCTCAAGTGCCTCTTTATTGGGCCTTGGCGGATGACATTACGTCGATAGACAGATTCTTGTAGCTCATGTTAGCCAGTGAGCTCATCTAAGCAAACAAAAAAAAACTCCAATGGGTGGCCACCACTAACAGCATAGTTCTTCAGCCTGTCTAAGATTAGCTGTGAGGCCCGCTTGGTCTACTGTGGGACAAGATGCCTGCGCCTGGAGGGCGGGGCTGAGTCGGGTAGCCGGGTAAGCAATCCCACAACGCCTGGGTATGGTCCGGGGTTCGATATAAGTATATAGTAAGCCCTTAATAGACACAACGCGTTTTAAAGCCGTGATGGCAGTGAACCGCAGAAAAACTTCAGTGTTAAGCGTGCTTGGGCTGGAGTAGGTTTGGGAGGGGTGACCTCCCGGGAAATCCGATCGATCTATGGTATCAGCTGAGTCGGGTAGCCGGGTAAGCAATCCCACAACGCCTGGGTATGGTCCGGGGTTCGATATAAGTATATAGTAACCCCTTAATAGACACAACGTGTTTTAAAGCCGTGATGGCTGTGAACCGCAGAAAAACTCCAGTGTTAAGCGTGCTTGGGCTGGAGTAGGTTTGGGAGGGGTGACCTCCCGGGAAGTCCGATCGATCGGTGGGTTTATCGATCGATCGGCTGCGGTGAGCCAAAAGCGGACAATATTGTGTCGGGTGGGGGCCCTCGGGCGGATCCTGGTCGGACCGGGAGCCCGTGGGTCGGGGCCCAGTGGAGGGCTGGGGCGTTACAATATGGTATCAGAGCCGGAATCCAGTCGGAAATTGTGCCAACGAGGACGCTGGGCCTCCAAGGGGGGTGGATTGTGAGGCCCGCTGGGTCTACCGTGGGACAAGATGCCTGCGCCTGGAGGGCGGGGCTGAGTCGGGTAGCCGGGTAAGCAATCCCACAACACCTGGGTATGGTCCGGGGTTCGATATAAGTATATAGTAAGCCCTTAATAAACACAATGCGTTTTAAAGCCGTGATGGCAATGAACCGCAGAAAAACTCCAGTGTTAAGCGTGCTTAGGCTGGAGTAGGTTTGGGAGGGGTGACCTCCCGGGAAGTTCGATCGATCGGTCGGTTTATCAATCGATCGGCTGCGGTGAGCCAAAAGCGGACAATATTGTGTCGGGTGAGGCCCTCAGGTGGATCTTGGTCGGACCGGGAGCCCACGGGCCGGGGTCCAGTGGAGGGCCGGGGCGTTACATTAGCTCTTTCAACAAACTTCATTCCAACTTTAAAATGAGAAGGAGTAGAATTTATATTCTCACTTGCAGCTCCCTTACTCTTACTCTTAGCACACTCAGTCTTGTACATAAGGTACTTAACACATGGTTCATCATTTGAAGAACCTTAAAGACTGATCAGCTCATCTGAGGGTAGATACTTTGATAAATTTCCCTCATCTGCACATGCTTCATGCTCAATAGTGTGTTAATCAAAGATGAGGTGTTCATCTTCATCATCACTATAGGCATGTGGGGGCTCATAGTTACTGTTGTCTGAGGAATCAGTGTCAACCATGTAGTCATACTTTGGCTCCCTTGTCCCACCATCATCAACAACCTTTGCTTTTCCTCTTCTAGCCCTCTCAGTTCCAGTTGCTCCCTTATTTTCATATGCAGGCTCCTCTTCCACCACAACCTCTTCTTCCACTGATACATCAATGTTGTGCTCCATAAATACATCAATCAAACCAGCCTTCAGCCCTAAACCTCCCATGTCAAGAACATGCTTGTCAGTCACCAATGGTCTCAACTTATCTTCAGTTAGATCAGCATCAACCCATTCCTTTGTCACATCATCTTCATAATCCCCTTCCTCTGGCATCAAGTATCACATCTGCGTATAGTTTGGATAACTGAGCTTGTTAATTATTTCATCAAACTCCATGATCCTCATTGTGTCAGGATCACAATTGTCTATTAAATCCACTTCACCCCCCGTATAAGCAAATACAGGGGCGTGCTGGAAACAACCTCCATAGTGGAGTCTGATTGTGAATTCAATCCTCATACTGCATTAGTAACATAATGACCTAATCAGTTTTTAGTAATACAAATAGATACATCTACATGCTATCATATATCATTAACATAATGACCTACTCGGTACATATAGATAGCAATCAAAGCACACTAAGTGTGAACAATATTGTAAAAGCAATCTATGTAGGGCAATCTATGTATCAACATTATATAGAGCACACTAAGTGTGAACAATATCGTACAACCAATATATGTAGGGCAGTCTAGGTAGCAACATTGTAAATAGATACCAAGTGTGAACAACATTGTACAAGCAATCTGTGTAGCAGCATTGTACAGAGCAATTTATGTAGCAATATTATAGCAATCTATTTGTGTAGCAGCATTGTACATAGCAGTTTATGTAGCAATATTATAGCAATCTATGTAGCAACATCGTATGGCAATTAATGGATAAGGAGTTTGACCTCACTATAAGATGTGAAAGTGATGTAAACATAATAATCTCATCTCCCCCTCCTACAAGGGGTAAAGCCTTGAGAACTCCAAAGTAATCTGAAAGTAAGAAATAACCCTAAATGAGAGTAAAAAATAACCCACCATGCTAGATGAGAGTAAAAAACAACCCATCATGTGCAAGCAACATCATGAATTTGTATCTTAGGAAGGAAACTAAAGCACATTCCCATTCATCCATCGGGGACCATCAATCATCGCCATAAAAAAACATCAGTAATGTCTGGAAACATGGAGACAAATGTAGGTACCATCACTATAAAAAATCCTAGGGCATGGGGGAGGGGATCATCACTATAAAAAACTTCAATTTTTACACTGGGGAGGACATCCAAGACGATAAGAACCCTAATAGCATAGGGGTCCTTACCTGACGTCCTCAGGCCTCGTCGACGGCGTTAGTCTAGTGGATTCGTGGGATCTTGCTTCGGCGTGGACGTACGCGGCAAGGGGGTGAAAGACCTAACTCACGGGGGGTTATCACTGTTAGGAAGCAGTTTCGCTCACGGGGGGTTATCACTGTTAGGAAGCAGTTTCGCTCACGGGGAGTGGGTGAAAAACAGTCACATGCGTGTCACGTAATCGGTTTTCCGTAATTCAGCCTAACGGCATTTGACAGCCCGAACTAAATTGTCAGGTTTTGAAACTATAGGGTATCAAAGTATAATTTGGCCTAAAATAAAAAAAAATATGGGGTAGAATTCCTAATCTACCCTCAGGACAATGATTATCTTGGGAAAAATCAAGAAAGCGATATATATTATGAGTAAATATTGTTCTACCAATGGACTAGATCAATTGATCAGTATATACCTACCGATTCGATCATTAGTACATTCAATCGGTAGGTATATAGCGATCAATAGATCGAGTCCATCGGTATTGTTCTACCGGTGGAGTAGATCAACCAATCGGTATTCACTATCATTTCGAGGGCATGTGCAATGTACATGCTCTGGCACATGTATATAAATTGTGACTCATATATTATTAGGATTTGAAGAAAATAAAATAATCAACTAATAGGGGGGCAAAGATAACAAGGAGAGAGATTTTAGAGGACACTTGACGCAAGATTAAAAAAATAATATCCAATATTTTTTTATTAGTTAAAACTTTTAACCTGACTTTAGGAGTGCAATCAAGGATACAACCCATTCTACTAATATTCTCACCAAATCACGATTAACTTCGGAGTTCAGATCCGGTTTCAGTGCTGGTAGGGTCGCAATCCCAAAAATATTCAACATATTTATTCTTTCTTTCCCTTACCTTTTGGTGGTTATTGCTCCAATTTTATTTGGGACGATATATCAACTACATGGCATTATTGTTAATCCTTCGAAGGGGGAAGGGGTAGGTAGAGAACAATTACAATGCAATGGTCGTCTTGGGCGAGTCAAGCTCTGTGTTAGAAACGATAGAAACGCGAAATCCCAAATGAACTTTTCTTTAAAGATGCATGGTGTTGATCGATGCCGTTGGGCATATGGAGCACATGGGGAGGTAACTACTAAGTTAGTCTACTTGTTCTTATTGTATGAAAAACATGGGAAGCAGAATGAAGCGGATAATACCTTGTGGAGCAATCTTTGGTAAATTCCAATTTGACTAAGGGTGAAATTCTTCATTTGAAAAGTTTCGCAGAACAATATACCAGTTAGAGACTTGCTTTGGCACTATTGTGGCTCTCATGACCATGGATGTCCGAGATGTGGTGCGGACGAGACCTTGGAGCATGCTCTTGTGGAATGCTCTTTCTCCCAAGGAGTGTTTCAACGGGTATTGCTGCAAGCTTGGATTCTGACGAATGATATGGATGCTAATTCACTTTTTCATACCCTGATCTTAACCGACTCTTAGCAAGGATCAAAAGAGGTTAAATGTTTGATCGGATATGCTCTGTGATGAATATGGAAAGACCGTAACAAGCTAGTCTTTAAACGAGCTAGTGAGACAATAGAAGTTATTGCCATGCGCACAACTAGACAAGCTAAGGAATTCCTTCATCATTTCAGTCGGGTGGATCACTGTGGAAAGCAGTAAGATGCAAATTTGATCATACAGATAGATGCTTCATGCTGTGATGGGGCCTCTGCGGTGGGCACTGCTTGCTATGACTCTCATGGGAAGGAGTTATGGGCTCATGATACAATGATCAATGCTTCTTTAGTTTTTGACGCGAAGCTACAGGGGATAGTAGCACCGGGGCTTAAATGGTTGGAAACTACAACCAAGGGCCGAGTTACTATTGAAACCAACAGCTTATATGCAATGGAGGCACTCACCGGGAAGAGGCTTTGGGGGAGGGCAGCAAATGCACATATTCAGAAGATATGGACCCAGGTCCTTCGTTTTGATTGTCATTTTTATATATATGTCTAGAGAATGTAACGGAAGGACGGATGTCATTTCGAAATGATGTATAATATACAATGCTAGTTTTTCTTGGTCAGCGGACGAGGATATGAAGCTTTGAATAGCATCACTTAGTTGGCTCAACTCATCAATCAAAAAAAAAAAACGTTTCCGGTTTTGCCCTTTTAACACCGCCGCTTACCCTATGATGGACGCGTCATCTGATGGCCACGTGTCACGCTCTCCTTCATAGGATAAAAATCGAAGGGCATTCCCGTAATTATAGAGGAAGACCGCGCCTCGGCCTCCTTGCAGGAGAAGACGATGACGCACATTGACGTGAGATCATTCATTTGTGATTGTGATGATATATCAGTGTAACAATATAATTTGTGATGATATTATATTAAGATTTCATCAAACGAGGTGTACGCATTGCAGACAGAAGTCATTGCTCCAGCAAATCAATATAATCATGGATTTCACATCAAAAGACCCTTTACTTTCTAGCATGTATTCCTTCCTACAAATGCATGCTATGCATAGAAAGAAGGCAACAGTAAATATCCTGTTTCCAGTACTCCTATGCTTCCTTAGAAAGGTATCTGATGCAATAAGCTCCTGGAGTAAATATGGGCTGAGGCAGAGCTGCTCCTACCCTCCCAGGTCCCCATCAGCTCAGGGGGTGCAATCATCAAAAAGTCCTTTGTAACACAGCCCACAGCTGCCTGTGGTAATGGTTATAGCAATATGACCAGCAGATGACATACTAGAAATAATAAGTTGATGCCAATATCATGAAAACGTCTATGCAGAGGAATCATCCTCAACTTAGCAGCAAATCAGTGCACCAAATTATGTTGATTATAACGATAAAATCAAGACTGCTTAGAAAACGAAGCTATAAGAAAAGAAAATCCTGCAACGAATCAAGCATGATACCACAATTACTGACAACTTTCAAGAAAGTATAATTTGACAAGAATGAGGTTTTCCATCATCCAAGTTACTACAAAATTCTCTCCATGAAAGAGAAACTTATTTAATCTAAACTCAGAAAACTCGAGCTCCCAAAGCCGAGTACAAAATGACTGGCCAAATGAGTACCAGCTTAAAAAAAATTGAGCAGACCTCACAGCTTATAATCTGTCAATGACATGTTAAAGCTCAAAACACAGGTAAGTTTGATCTCATGAGTTTACATTCAAGTCAAAAATAAAATAAATAGAACAGACTCAAGAAAGAGCCTTCTGAACCTCTGCTGTTACTTCTTTGGGAGGTTTCTCAGCGTGAAGGTCTGCCACAACTCCCTTCTTGGTGTAATAATCAATAACCTGCAATCAAACAGCAATATCATGGCCATTTTTTTTAATACAGAAGGTATAAGACAAAGAACTAAAAAGCACAGCAGGCAAAACGGATCCTCAAAGTATTAGGTAGGCAGTTCTTAGCACATCAAACAGCTCCGGTTGGGCATTTTTATTCATCCAGTCATCTTCAACCCTAGTTTTCCATATGATCAATGAAAGCACACAAAAATGAACAGGTTAATATATAAACACACTGACATACCAGGACTTACAACTGCTCTCTAGTCAAAACACCCTTTTTCATAAGCATGGGATTTTACCTTCTTTTTTTAAGAGCTATCAAATATCATTCTCCTTCCGCAGGCCATGTGGATATTTTGTAAACATCATGCATGAGATGACAAATTTTTTGTGTTATAATGTGTCTGCTCTACTGATAGTGATATATATATAATCCGGAGATTTCTTTTAGCAGAGTCCTTGAAATTTCATTTCTCTGTACATCACCTTACAAAAGTTGTAAGCACGGATATTTATTTATATTGCCACTAAACATTGAAGATCGCCCAGTTGCTGAGCTTGCAGGGAAATCTTTAAAGAATAAATCATGCAGATATACAATCATAAGGTAGTGAACACCTGAAAACTTTCCTCTGTATGTATTTCTGTTTGGAGTTTTGACTTGAACAAAAAGATGATAAAATTAACAAGCAATTTCTGTCAATTTGACAACACAAGGGAAAAAGCTGCGCAGAACATCAGCAATAAGCTCGACAGACATGAATGCCCATCTCAAGGTTGCTGGGGTACAATCTCAAATTTCAGAAGCATCTATGTACAAGGTGTGGTAGCAGTAGTCAGGGTATTGATGACAAAAACCACAGCTTTTGAAAAGGAGAATACATTTCACAAAGAGCAATGAATAACAAACAATTGAATATTTGTTTCTTGAGCTAGATAAATATTACAGTTATATGCTATGAAGGGATTAATGAATTTCATCGCCAACATCGGTATTAATCTTGCTTCTCCTGGTCTTCATCTTTGAAGCGATTTCCCCTCTTTCTATTCTGGTCCTCTTTCAAATCAAAACCAAGTCCGTAAAGGTTCTGGCATCAGTTTTTCCTTTCTTAATGTAGAAAATATTATTCACAGGTCTTTGCAGCAACTTTTTGCTTAACATACCTCTCTGGTTCAAAAAACTTGCTCTTGCTCTAGCATCTATGCACTTCGAGCCCTATCAAGCTCCTATATTCCATGATCTCAATTAATTTCAGATCAACCTTTTTGTTTCTGATTTCCAACTCACGAATTCTTTATATAACATGTTCAACAAAAGCTAAAACCTGTTTCCCAGCAATTTAGCTAAGTGTTTTGATATTCCACAAAGTGCTTCTGATGCGTTCACACTTCCTCTCATCTTCAAATGTTGTTCTCAAGCTGACCCTTAAGCTACCTCTAATCCAAGCGCAATCGTAATCGTAGTCTCAAAATTTGACATATTTTTCCAAGTTTACTTTTCTTCAATGTGGCAAGTAAAGACTAGAGGAACTTACAGCAACAGTAGAAGGTTTTCTAGAGTCTAAGTATGCATATCTTAAATAGTTATACATGTCAGATGCAGTTACCCGCATGTATTAGGGCATAGTGACTACTGCGGTTATGAATATTTCAACTTTCCAAAATGAATGAAAAAAATAAAAGGTTGCGCACATAAAGGATGATGGCTAAAGTGAGGAGGTGTTTTTTTTCAATCACTTTGTGATGTCACTAAAGCAAGAAATCTTAAACCATGTTATCTGCCTATTAATGATGCAAGTAAAAAGCTAGTGGAGAACAAATAGGGAACAAGGACAGATAGGTTGATGACACTCATAGCCCCGCTTGCACAAAGAGAACATTATTTAACATCTAATTTTAGCAGATAACACTTGCTAGTGAGAAGCTAAATGGCATTTGTAACACGACTTGTTAATTAGAGGCAATTTAAGATCTGATATACAGGATTTTACCTCATGATAGTAAAAATTACATACACCTCAGAACTCACTCCAGGATGCAAGACACATTGCTATTCTAGTGTTCTGTGCATATATGCAGAACCAGGACAAAAAACTACATAAGGGTATTTTGTTGTCGTAATATGGAGAACCATAAAGGACGACGATACACATTAAGGATAGGTTAGGTATTCATTTTCAACAGTTTCCTCTCCTTAGCAAAAACAGCAGAGATAGACAGCAAGATTGTGAGGTACATAAACAAGAAGTTCAGCAAAAAAATAATAAGGAAAATCAGATGCCATACAGGTTCAGTTTGTTTGTGGAAAGCTTCCAGCCTTGACCTAAGGACTGCTGCAGTGTCATCTTTCCTCTGAATCAATGGCTCTCCGGTTATCTGAAAGAAAGACATTTGGACATCAGAATTTGACGCATACAAGTCACCTAGATCAAAATTAGAAAAATGAACCAGAATGCAAATATGCATTTGCAAAATATATGTGTGCTTTATACCACTAATTTATAGAACTACGACTTGTGCTATATTTAACAAACTGCTGTAGAAAGCAATATATATGTGTGCTTTATACCACTAATTTATAGAACTGGCCTACTAAACAAAGAGAATCCATACTCCCTTAGAGTTTTAATGGTAGGTATAATATAAAATGCAAACCCATCTGGGACTAAACAATCATCCAAAAAGGAAGTACAGAATGAGTATCCAATGACTAGTAAAATAGCCCCCATTTGCTTACATCATCAACACCAGGAACCTTTGGAGGTGCGAATTTTGTGTGGTAAGTCCTGCCACTAGCTGGGTGAATCCAGCGACCAGTAATCCTTTCTTCAAGAATAGCATCATCTATTGCAAAGTTGAGCACCTTGTCAATTTTGGTGCCTTGCTTTTGAAGCATCTCGTCGAGCTGGACCAGTTGTGAAGAAGATAAGAGGCTCGAAGAGATAAAATCCAAAGAAGCAACATAAAAGGAAAAAATAGGACTAAAATTTAAGTCTGTTTTTGTGGGATCATGTTCAAAAATAGGACTACTATACCTTTTCTGCTTGAACGACTGTTCTCGGAAAACCATCAAGAATGAAACCCTTCTGACATGATGGTTTCTTGATTGCTTCGTCAATGATTCCAACGACCAACTCATCAGAAACAAGCTCTCCCTGAAGAAACACGGCCAACAAATCACCACCAAAGTCATTTCTTACAAATAGGAAACCTAAATGGGCAGTTGTAGGGACCCATTATGTAGCACTCTTTTTTCCTACTATATTTCACAGCCAAAGTTATCTCTTACAAAGTATCACCTTCTCCATCGTTTCCTTGGCTTTAATACCAAGAGGGGTCTTCGCAGTGACAGCAGCTCTCAACATATCACCTGTGGCCAAGTGACACAAGCAAAACTCCTCCTTAATGAAAGGCGACTGGGTGCCTTTTCCAGACCCCGGTGGACCTGCCAGTCAAGTACCAATCATGATTACCACACACATTAAAACCCCAGCAATCAGAGGCAACATGTCTGCAATCATAAAAAGTATTAAATCGTTTGCCATTTCGCCTAAAGATCAGCAGAGACACATAAGCTAAGATAAAACCCAAGTTAGCCAGGCAAATAACTCGACTCCCAATTCTGAGGCTGCTTATATTTTTCGCAATATCACAGGATCAAATTCGAATGCGAGGTGAAAGGTTGGAATTTTCCTTTGTATATTTTGTATGTGAAAGGAAAAGCACATCTAGCTAGAATAAAGTGTTGGGCAACAAAAGAAAAAAAAATAATAACCCAGGGGAAAAAACAACTCGCTAGTCAAAAAAAACAGCTTAGAAATTGGCCAAACCCTAAGGGCAAGGGTAAGATATGTTAATCGAGAGAAGGCTAAAATTTGATAAAGAAAAATCAAATAGTTGAACCACATGCTGGAGAAAATTCTACCTTTCGTCGATTTAGCTCTTATTTGTCTTAAGACCTTTCTCACTTAAACCCGAATAGAATCACCATAACCACGAATCGGCAGCTTTCCAAAAAAAACCAAGAATTGGGAGGAAAGAATAGACGGGAAACCGTAATTCAAATGGGAGAGGAATTCTTGAACGGGAAAGACAGAAATCTAGGAGAGGGGCATTTACCGATGACAATGAGGCGCTTGTCGGGCTTGGGCTGGCACTTCAAGCGGCGGAGCAGCTCCGACATAAGATCCACCGAAGGCACATCCGCCAGATCCGGAACTCCTCCGCTAGCCATCTCTTCCGATCTCCTCTCTCTCTCTCTCTCTCTCTCTCTCTCTCTCTCTATACTCTGACGGCAAGAAATCCGGATTCGGGGGGGGGCCTCAAGTAGCCGAGTTACTTGAGGCCCTCAAGTAACTAACATCCGGCCGTTCATTTCAATGAACGGCCAGGATTTTAATGGAGTGGGATCCCACCATAAATGACGCCAAACGAAAAAAACCCAAATTAGAAACCTCATCCAGCCCATGGCGGCGATGGAGGAGACGTACGGTGGAGGGAGCGGAGGAGACCGACGACGGCGAAGAACGAGTATGTAAAAGACCAAAAGGAGATATCGATATCGCCGATCGATCAACACCGCTGGAGAAAGAGACGGCTGGAAAGAGGAGAAGGACGGCGAGCGTAGCCGCCGACGGCCACGAGAGGAAGAAGACGAGAGGAGGGCGGCGAGAGGTGGCGGCTGAGCGTGCGGTGTCGGACAACGAGGTGGACGAGTTCTACGCCATACTCCACCGGATGCGCGACGCCGCTAGAAGCATCGTGGCGATCAGAGGCGGCGACAAAGGACGAGGAGGAGATGGCGTCAAGATTACCGGCGACCGGCGTTTGTATGGGAGGACTTTGTGCATAGAGGTGGGTAGAGGCTGGAGGGGCTCACGGCGGAGGGGTCGACGCCAGCGACTGGTGGTGGCGGAGAGGAGGCGGTGTCGGAGAACGCGATTGATCATGACCATAAGTTCTTCCTGGATTTGAACGCTGATCCCCACCCTTAGTAGCTGAATAATTATTTATCTTGTAATTTTATTTTCGGTTAATTGGCATAAGGTCATTTCAAGGTAATTAATCAACCCATAGTCATGCTTATTTTTATATATTGTAAGGTCCAAAAAAAGACGACGGCTCTACCTTTTCTACTTGAACGACTGTTCTTGGAAAACCATCAAGAATGAGACCCTTGTGATATGATGGTTTCTTGATTGCTTCGTCAATGATTCCAACGACCAACTACTCATCAGAAACAAGCTCTCCGTGAAGAAATACGACCAACAGATCATCACCAAAGTTATTTCTTACAAATAGAAAACCTAAATGGGCAGTTGCAAGTACCCATTATGTATCATTTTTCCTACTAAATTTCACAGCCAAAGTGATCTTTTACAAAGCATCACCTTCTCCATGGTTTCCTTGGCTTTAATACCAAGAGCGGTCTTCGCAGCGACAACAGCTCTCAACATGTCACCCATGGCCAAGTGACACAAGCAAAACTCATCCTTAATGAAAGGCGACTGGGTGCCGTCCTGCCAATCAAGTACAATTATGATTATCACACATTAAAACCCCAGCAATCAAAGACAACATGTCTGCGATCATGACAAGTATCAAATCGTTGGCCATTTCGCCTAAAGATCAGCAGAGACACATAAGCTAAGATAAAACCCAAGTTAGCCAGGCAAATAACTTGACTCCCGATTCCGAGGCTGTTTATATTTTTCGCAATATCACATGATCAATTTCGAATGTGAGGTGAAATGTTGGAATTTTCCTTTGTATATTTTATTTTTGAAAGGAAAAGCACATCTAGTTAGAATAAAGTGTTGGGCAACAAAAGAAAAAACAAACCCACCCTATCAAAAGGGGAAAAATACAACTTGCTATTCATCAAAAACAGCTTAGAAATTGACCCACCCAGAGACAACATAAGAGGTCAAAAAAACTGATAAAAAAGGCAACATGATGAGCCTTCATATCTCACAAAGCTTGAGAGAAGGCAAACCTCACTTGTATGTGGGAACTATTAGGAATGGGGGAATAACCAGAGGAGCTGCAAGAAACCTCCTTACTCTAAGCCCAGTTCCAGTCAAGTAGGGGGTGCTGGTGTAGGAAGAGAAAGAGGAGGGGGGAGAGGCACTGCTCTTGCTACTGTTGTAGGAGGAGGAAGAGGAGCCACAGCTTCTGATGTTGTAGCAGTGGTGGTGGTGGTGTAGTAAGACGAAGGGGAAGAGGAACATACCAAGCTCCTGACGCTAGTAGCAGTGTTGATGGTGGTGTAGGAAGGGGAAGGAGAAGGGGAAGAGGAATATACCAAGTTCCTGGTGCTGGCAGCAGTGCTTGTCACACCTCGAATCATAAAACTCATCCAGATCGGGGCATGAGTCAACTAACACTATATTCCAACTTGTTGTGCACAATTAAATATCCAAATCCATGACAAAATTTTGAACAATTTTTAAAGATAAGGAGTTCAACTGATCATCAAGCCGTCACCCTACTAGGGGACCGATCGATCGCACCAATGAGCGATCAAGAAATCCGATGGAAATTCATCTAAAAATTCGATCAAACGGTTACGAAACGCAACGAAACTTGGAACACACAAAATCTAGGAATAGGGAAGCATACCAGCGGAAGGAAAACCACAAACACCAACCAACCACCCTAAATATGGCCTAAACAAGACTAGTTTGATTAAGGTAAGAAAAACCACAAAACACCAACCAACCACCCCCAATATAGGGTTTAGGGGTAGAAACCTTACCTTAATCAAGCTAATCTTGCCCCAAACTCCACTAATCCAATCTAGGCGAGCCTAAATTGGTCTTTTCCTAAGATTTAGTCACCTCTAAGCCGCTGCAATAGCCTCTCTTGAGCTCCCAAAACCTCTCTCTCTAAAAACCTAAGAAAAGGGGAGAAAAGAAATAGATCTCAGCTGTTACCTATTTAAACCCTCAGCTCGTGTCCGATCGATCGCTCCAGGGAGCAACCGATCGCTCGTGCTGGGATCTCAGCCTCGAGGGCAACCTTGAAGCCGATTGATCGAGGAGCGATCGCCCATGGCTGAAAATTTGCCCTAGATGCAAACTTTCATGCCCGAGCTAGGATTTTCCGATTCGAAATTCGCTTAGGGTTTTAACAAACACATTCATCACTCATAAGATCGTGTGTGCGCTATGCGTGTAAAACCCAACTCCACAAGGACAAATTACTGATTTACCCTTCGGAGTCACAAGGAGCAACGTGATCACCAGATCGCACCCGACGCGAAACAAAGCCAATCGAACCCACGAGTTCGACCTAGACGGTCAAACCAAATATAGAGGAACGGATCCTCATAGTGCTAGTGGTGATATAGGAAGGGGAAGAGGAGTGAGAAGGCATGGTGGTGGAGTAGTGCTGGTGCTGGTGCTGGTAGGCCATGATTGGTGGGATAGGCAGAGGCAGAGGAATGGTTTCATGGATCCCTCCAAGGCCTACTGTTCCAATAGATGCTGCATTTACATAACCTGATGTTGTAAGTTGTAAGTAATGTAAATTTCATTTAATTAAACATTGATTTGATTACTTGAGACAAATAAGATATATAGTAATCACTTTAGTTCATTGCAGGTGCTATGTGGCACTTAGACAAGTCAATTGTTTGGCTCCCAAATAAGTGACTCGGAGAGTAGCCATCAAACATGCCC
Source organism: Narthecium ossifragum (assembly GCA_963920575.1). Taxonomy (NCBI): domain Eukaryota; kingdom Viridiplantae; phylum Streptophyta; class Magnoliopsida; order Dioscoreales; family Nartheciaceae; genus Narthecium; species Narthecium ossifragum. The sequence continues at coordinate 7,236,773 of OY986968.1, forward strand.
AGTTTATGGCAAGGATGTTTGGATGAGAGGGGGGGGCGCGGTCGTCAGCAAAGCTAGAAAGATTAAACTGATGTTTTTGTGATGTATGCTACAGTTAAACTTTGATGGATGTGCAAAATTTTTGGTTGTGAAATTTTTTGGATGCCAGTTGTAATTTTTTGGATGTCAGTTATGCATGTTACAGCAATTGCATGCTTGAATCTGCAAATTGTGTTGGTTAAACTGATGTATTTGTGATGTTGTTATGATATTCTATGCAAGCAATTGATACAAAATCAGGTTGATGCATGAAGTAATTTGAAACTTCATTCAAACATAAGTAGTTTATACATTCATAGGGCTTCTGACATCACTTGTCACATCCCTACCCAGAAAACCTATCCGGTCTGGGGCATGAGGGCTCGAAATCTATTCAATTCGTTTATGATGTATTTATAATAAAATAATACATCTAAATTAAACAATTGATATGGGGTCAAAAACTGTAATCTCTAATATTTTACCGAAGATCACTGTACATCAAATATAAACAAAGTTTCTGAAACAAAACTGATCCTCAAAAGACATATGTATAACTATCTCAAAAATCCTTACAGAAGGAAATTATACATGTATCTAATCCAACAGGAAAAACTGAGCCTCACGTGCTCAAACACCTCCAGAGGTTAACGCGTCACCAAAAGCCTACCTAGTTGGTGCCACGGAAGAAGAGCTGACGCATGCACCTGCAAAACGTAACCCGGATTGGAGTGAGCGATAAGCTCAGTATGATTCTATTCCACGTCACACTAAAAGGAAAGGGAACAGTAAATTCCCAGGTTCATCTCATCTCTAGGGGAAACTCACGTTACGTCCACCGCCTACTCCAGGGCACGCACTCTGATGACCTCTACTGCCAATAGTCATTCCTCTCAAATCAAGCGCTCCAGCGCTGAAACAATAGGGGTAAGGCCCATGATGGTACATAACTCCTCCTAATACTGAAACTTAGACCGAAACCTAGGACGACCTCTACATCTCAATCAAAGTAATTGCAACCAATTAGACTGTGACCTTGATAACATAAGATTATCATAACAATTCACATTCTAAAACTTGCTACCCAGCCTTTGTCCTACAGCTAGATTCGAGCTACCCGAGCCCTCGGATCAGCGATCAACCCATCGCCCACGCCTAGCCTAGAATGCCTCTGATACAAACAATTGTACATATGCTCGCACGCACATAGGTAAGATTTCAGGCATGCAACAATATGCCAAAATAATATACAGGGCTAGGCACAACATATAGCTCGTCAAGGGGGATGAACATAGCAAAGGTCTAGATAAAGCGGATAAATAGGCGTAACAGGTCTGCAAGTCTCCACGAGACTAAACAAACAATCTAGACTATCATTCAATATAAATTTCGGTATTATGACGACATACACGGGCCGTCAACCAAAATTCTACAAAGGGGATACAACCTCGGCTAACCAACAATCAACTACTTTGATTAATAATACAACAGTTATGCTCTCGACGCACGCCAGCTAACAGTGGGGCTATTAATCAAAGTAGTAGGGCACATCTTTGGCCCATTTATTCTACACATCCTAAGAGGCGTGACTCCCTTGGTTCAACCACAAGCTTGACATAGGGCTTACACACACACATATATATATAACAAGACTGAAAAGCTTGAATTATTGAATTGAAACTAATGATACTACTAACTTCAAAAAATCCTAAATTTAAATCTAAACATTTAATTGATGTGAAACTTGATATGCCTATTTATTGAGATACCCTGAATCACATATCCAAAAATTAGATCAAACGGATAAAAAGAAATAGATAAAAACTTATAATTTCGGTTTCAAATCAGATTTGATAAATGACTCACAATCCCTTCGAAAATTTCTCGGATTAAAACCAAAATTTGCAGATCAATCTTAAAGGTCACTAAGATTGACATAGACAAAAATAAAATCCATTGGATATCGAATTTCTACTTAATTTCATAAATTAAACTCACTACTTTGTTTCAGCACAGTCCGACAATTAATTCACTAAACATTGTACATAAATCAAAAATATATGAAACCGGTTGGAATTGAAAGAAGACGCAGATATCTACAACTTTCATGTTGAATATCAACTGAGATTATGCACGTACAACTTTGTAATCATGCTGAAACATAGTTGTCTTAATTAAAAATGGAATTCTGAAAATTAGATAGGAAAAAGATGATTAAATCCAGTTTAAATCCAAACCAAATCATTCCAAACTTCAATAAGTTACTAAGCATACCTAGAAGCATCATCTAGTATAGATAAATCAAAGAAACAAGAATCCAAATAACCTAGAACATCTAAACAAGCCTTAGGTGAAGAATCCTACCTTTCTAAGCTAATCCTTGATTAATCCTTGATTAATCCGTGTAGGGAAGGTATGGATCAACTCTCATACTAGCTGGTCACACCTCCAAGCCTATGCAACAAGCATTTCTCGTGAAACCCTAGCAACGGTGGAGAGAAGGAAGAAAGAAGAAAAACAGGGGAGCTGGCGGGTTCTTATACACCAGCCTTGTCAGATCGATCGCACAAAGCAGCGATCGGTCGGACTAGGTCGGTTAAATACCCACCAGCTCAACGTTGGTGCCGGTATAGAGTCCGACTGATCGATCCTTGGAGCGATCGATCGCTCTAGGATCGCCAGCTGTCGTAAAGATAAACTTTCTCGCCCGAGGTCAGATCTTTCGATCCGAAGCTCGTATAAGGTTCTAACAAGCACATAGATCATTCATAGACTGTGTATGCACTATGCGGGTGTGAAACCGACCGCCAATGTATAATTTACCAAATTATCCTTGGGGTCTAAAATCAACAATGCGATCAACATATCGCACTCGACGCGGAAACAGACCAATAGGGCACGACCCTAGACCTACGCGGTCGAGCCAGGTCCTCATATCACTAGCCTAGTTTGGACAGAAGTCTAGACTCCAGCAAAGTATGGCAATTCCTACAACCCAAGACATTAGCAAGCCAAAGAAATATGTCCTTGCCCTAACACTTAAAATGCCTCTTTTGCAGTTCAAGTGTGGCAATTATCCTATTTTTCTCTTCCATACAATTCTTCATGTTCTGCATCTCTGCAATGGCCTTTTCCATCTCAATCATGGCCTTTTCCCCTTGTCCCCCTTACTTAATGTGGAATTCAGCCTAGCCTTCATTTTTTGAAACTTGTATATCAAGTCATTGATGACATTTTTACTCCCTTTAGTTGTATCTGAGTCAACCCAGTAGAAAAAGTCACAACCACCACGATACTACCAAAAAATGTCAACAAAACCAAAAAATATGAAATAATTGGAAATTTCAAAACAAATCAAATTACCTTATGAGTTTGACAGCCTAGGAATCTTCTTCCTGGATTCCATGACATCCATGAGGTCCTCATTACAGCTTTGGATCCACATTGGCACTCATAATAATGTCCCTTTGCGGAGTCATCCCTCCTCACGGAGGAGATGGATCCTCCGGTGAACTAGGAGCTTTTCTGCGACGTCGATGACTGCGACATCGAGCTGGGCATCGACCAAGCGATGAGGACAACAAAAAAAGTAGGAATCAGCTTGATTTTTACATGGGGGAGGACTTCTAAGATGAGAGGAACCCTAATACCGGAGGGGAATAGCATAGGGGTCCTTACCTGACGTCCCCGGGCCTCGTCGATGGTGGAAGTCCGACGAATTCGCTTGATTTTTGCTCCGACATGGTCGTGCGTGGCAAAGAGGTGAAAACCCTAGGTCAAGGGGGGTTCACAGCGGGGTCGCACTAGCGGGAAACGAGTGAAACCCGATCACGTGCGTGTCACATGACCGATTTTCTGTGAGGGCAGCTAACACCATTTGACGATGTGGACTAAGTGTTAGGTTTTGAAAATTAATATTATTGTAATTTTTAAAGTTTAGGTAGTACCCTAAAACTTCATGGTACTAAAGTGTAATATGGCCTATTTTTTCATTTTCATTTGAGCGCTGATTTGTGTACATGGTCGAATCCATGTACATTACACACGCGGTCCAATCGGTAGTGAGGTACCGACTGATTATTCTAATTCATTGGTACCCCACTACTAATGAAATAGATCAATCAGTCTGTACCTCATTACCAATTGAATGTACCAATGATCGGATCGGCAATAATGTACCGATTGATTGATCTAATCCATCGGTACTTCACTACCGATGGAATAGATCAATTAGTCGATATCTTACTATCGATCTACACATGTCAAGTGACCGGTACACAAAACTTTATTCCTTTCATTTTGACCAAGTTAAAAATGCTTTTAAAACCAACCGTGCGATCGAGATCCAAACGGTTGGGATTCATGACTTGCACTCGATCATGACCGGGTTATTCTGGGCACCGACTCCGACTACCTGTAGGCCGTGGATATAAGGAAAGCACCACTCTCAAAGCAAAAGGCGTCTTTGGGGAGGACGGTGGGAATTCCCGTGTTGCTTCTTCCCCATCGTTGCAAACGCCCTCCCGGGTCGATATCCCTCGTCTCGTTTCTCTTCGATCTCGACCGCTTCCTTCCTTTAGATCCGTTGCCCCCACGGTGAAACAGAATGGTATGTATGGTTCCGATCTATGGGGGTTCGACGCCTGCGAAACCCTAATAATTCCATGTTTGATTGATTAGGGTTAGGGTTTTCAGAAAAAATTCGGAATTGGCGTCCTCGGAGCTTTCATACGCCGATTCTTTTGTTTCATTCGATTCTAGGCGAAAGTTACGGCTTTCTTTGTGGTGAATGTCTTGTTTGTGGAGCGATTATTGATGAATTTTATCACCAGCTTTGTTCATATCAAAAGATCTACTCTTTTTGGTGAATTGTTTATCTTGTTATGTTATAGGACCACATTCTTTTATGCAATGCGAATTAAGACTGTGGACGACGGATTTATGTTTTACTTGCGATTGCGAAACTTTCCCCCCTATTTAGAAGCAATTCAAACTAAAAAAATTGTGTTAGGAAATCGAAATTACACTGGGGACGCCAATAACATTCTTAATCCGTTTCATCTTTTTTTTCGGTGAATATATTGTTTGTCCAGCAAGCATTGATGAATTTTAGCGCCTGCTTCTATTGATATTCAAAGATGAACCCTGTTTGGCAAATTGTTTATCCTGCTTTGTTATAGGACCAGATTCTTTTATGCTCATGTAATGCGAATTAAGACTTTGGGCGCATTTTATGTTTTCCTTGCAATTGTGAAGTTGCCTTCCCCTGATTTAACCTATAACATTAAGAGTAGTGATTTGTCTACATGGGTCAAAGCATGTACATTGCACATGCCCTTTAATCGGTAGGGATATACCGATTTGTTGATCTAGTCCATCGGTATTGTTACCGATGGACTCAATACTGATGGACTAGATCAATCGATCGGTATATACCTACCGATTGAATGTACCGATGATCGAATCGGTAGGTATATTCCGATTGGTTAATCTAGTCCATCGGTAGAACAATATCGATGGAATAAATTAATCAATCGATAGATACCTACCGATTAGAGGACATGTGCAATGTACATGCCACGTGGCCATGTATTCAAATCTTTATTCGAACATTAATAACATGCTTAATCCCTTTCTTTTTTCTTTTCAGTCTTCCCTTGCAGCTGCTAGAGCAGACAATTTTTACTATCCGCCAGAATGGACCCCGAAGAAGGTATAGTGACTGTTATTTCATTTTCAGTTGGTGATGTTATTTCAATCGATCCTAACAGCTCTCCTTATGATCTGTGTCCAATGCTTTTTCAATAACTTGGAGTTTTCATCATTTCCAGGGTTCTCTGAACAAGTTTCATGGCCAACATGCTTTGAGGGAAAGAGCAAGAAAGTTAGATCAGGGCATCCTAATTATAAGGTGAGTTTGTAGTTGAAAATCTTAAGGATGTATTCTCATGGCAGTTTGCAGTTCTTTTTGCAAATTTTGTCTTGAAGATCTTTCCTAAACGAGTTTTCCATATGAAATAGTCTTTATTTGCGCTCAACATTGTGATCTCAAAAGGTGGTTAGGGCTTTCTAGAAGGAGAATGGTTTGAGGCGTTTTTTAAGGATCAGTCACATCTTGGTTCTGTTCAACCCATGAAATCTCTAATTAAACCAAAATCGACCCATTGGATCCCTAATTGAGCAGACCTGATATTGCAGGCCTTTTCAGTCTGTATTGAATTGTCTCTGGATGTTTCAGCTGAAGCAGATTGAGACATATAAGCAACAGCCCGAAGTTGACAACTATATTGAATATTGCGCATCTTTTGATGCAGATCACATTAATATAGAAATTCCTAAATGAATGTTAGGGCTATAAGAAGTGATGAAGAAGGAAAAGCTACAATGTGGAAGTAAATGCTAGTGGAAGCCTTGTTTTGAGTGCCATCAAGTTAACCATAGAAACCAATGTTTGTTTTTAACAACAATAGTACATCTAGATTTTGTTGAGTTTGAAGTGATCATGCGATGCATTTACTTTTAGAAGGCTATTTGAAAAGTGATTGCAAAACCTACACAACAAACAGAATTTGAACTTTTAAAATGTTACCAAGGTAGAATGTTGGCTAGAAATGACCAAGTGTATAAATAGGCAAAAATAATAAAACATAGTTCACTTTGTAAGGATGTCTTAGTTATTTTCTTCAATGATCCATACATGCCATTCAAGAAATGGGGCCTTTTGATCATTTTACGCTCGAATGATCATTTGGTGAAACTTGTTGAAGGATATATATGCAGTAAAAGCAAATTTTGGAGACTATTTTCGTAATTTATTGGTTTAAGTGGTTGTTTACATGGGGCATTTATGCCAAAGGCCCTTATATATTGCATTTCGATGATCCTTTTTTTTCTTCCTGAAAAAGAGACTATCTGGTACAATTTTATATACTCCTACATGGAATCAATGTGTTCTAGAAATCTTATGTATTATGGCCTATACCTACCAAGATTTATGGAATTTTACAACTTTTGGTTTGTTGTTATATCTAAAGATTTGATTAAAATTTTGGACAAAAATAGAGAATTACAACCTGACGCCTTACAACTTGCATGTTTAAAACAATATTTGGATTGAGGATAGAAAGTCATATATTGCACTTGCCAATTTAATTATATTCAAACAAAGACTCTACTCACTCTTGTACTATTGAGTTTTCATTTGCTGACGTATGGTAAATGTGTTCAAGATTCGAGATGCCTTTCAATATATGGTGCGGTGGATGTAACTCTATGATTGCCAAGGGCGTCAGGTTTAATGCAGAAAAGAAACAAGTGGGAAATTATTACTCTACAAAGGTAACTTTTAACATTCTGATAATTTGATATTTTTTTTCCCTTCCTGTTCTTTTGAATGCCATGAAGATGGACTTCCCTAGTATTGAATTATGTGACAACTGAAAGAAATAACTATATCTGAGAACTATATCGGTCCAAGTAATCTGAATTAAATCTGAATTATGTTGACAAATGGGACCTTTCAATCTTGTGCATCTTGACTCAGAACTATCTGAGTGACGTGTGAATAAATTGACTTGTGAGTTCCAAAGTTTTGCAAGCAGACAGGGGCTGCTGTTATTGTATCTCTGGTATTTGCATTTGGTTGAGTTTGGATGTGAAACCTATACACATTCTTTATTTATTTGATTGGCATGCTTCTGTTTGTATTACATGCATGCAAGTACTTTTAAGGGTGATGTCTGATGGATGAGGTTAAAACTTTGTTGTTCATGATATTGGCTATTCAGTAGCAAAGCTGTAAAGTGTAGATGTTTTATCTTATTCATTATCGTCTCATTATGCAATTGTTAAAGATGTGCGTCTCTGTCACTATTGAAGTTGATTACTTGTGATTAAATTTTAGGCTTCAAGTTGAATTCCAAGCCTGCTGATATAAATCTTAGACTGAACATGATTTCCTTGTAAATCTTAGATATGATTTCTTTACAGACAGTGATATCTAGATTTGGAATATCATGATTTGAACTTTGACTCAAGATTCGTATCTAATACTTGTCCAAATTTGTCCCAATTTTTCTGATGATCTATATTTGGGAAAGCCTATTGCCGATTTTATATCGATTTTAAGCCTTCTCTATTGCATGTTGTCTTGTATGATCGAAAATACGTCTTCCTATGCTTTTGAGTCTGCTTGATGCAATGATCTTCATTCTTACAGATGTTCTTTTGCCTGAAAGTTCAAAAGAATTGATCTAATCACAGTTTTCTTGCCCTATACGTTTAGGAGATAAATTGCAACTTTCCAAGTTTCAGCCTAAGTGCTGTAATATTTTACGAGGACTTGTTTGATCTGGATAGATATAGTGTGACCTTTGAGCATTATGTAGCTATTGCTGCCCCAATTACACCTTATGTGTTTCAAATATATTGGCTATTGCATTTGTATACTGAATGTTTTTCATCTCTCTAAACCATTATGAAATAACTTCCATGGTCTCCGAGTTTCAGAAACTGCTTTAAAAGCTCATGTGGACTAATTTGGTGTGACGTGAATTAAAAGAAATCTCATGTTGTCATTTTGTGGCCACGCGCATCTACCTTCTGTCGATTTTAAAAGTTCATCACAACTTATTTTGAGCCTTATGCAGCTATGCATCGCATGTCACCTTATCTCAACTTTATCTCTAGTCTCGCTGTTGTTTATTAGGAAACTTGTTATTCTATGTTTAGGGTAGATCCTAGAATGAGTGTGGCAGTGTTCTTTGATTCTCCCCATTCTTTTGAAAGAACTTGGGTGATGTTCATATTTCTTGTATCTTTGTGTATTTATAGGATCAGTCTATTCTTTTATTGTTGCCAAATAGGCCTGCTACGTATGGGCCATGTGATACCTCAACCCTTTGCATGTTGCTGTGCGCATTCTTCTGTGTTACTGTAGTCAGTACATGATACTAACATTGTTCAGACCTCCTACTAACATGAATGTCCTAACATTGTTGGCCGCACCAATGAAGCTGCTTGATGCTCATCTTCGACCGTACTATTGCCTATTAAGACTTAGTCTGTAGTTTTTGAGATACCTTATATTGGAATAAGAGTGAAGTGCTATTCTGTTGCAAGGAGCCCTCACTTAGGTGATCGTTGCATTAAGTCTCCATGCTCAACAATGTCAAGTAGCATTGTCGTTACTACTTTTGACATCTATGCCCTTTTGTCTCAGGATTATATTGATTCATTTGCCTCAATGCAACTGTGCTTAATAAGGAAACAAGCAGATAAATGGCATTGCCCTCTGAAATCTTCTTTTACTTGTAGTCCTTCCCAAGGAGACGTATGCAATTCCTATGTTCGCTGTGCTATATTCTTCCTTAGTCTGACAAATTACAATGCTGCTGCTTCTACTCTTAGCTTTTAATTTTGAAAATATGGGAAAGCTATCTTATTTGTCAAAATTTTCTAGGTTCCGAAGAGTTGGTGTGTTAGGGATCTTAAAGAGTTGATATAAGTGATAACTTGTTGACATAATTGTCTAATTTTTTGAAGCCTTCAAGGTCAATCATTGTGCTCTATATGTTATAGTTCATAAGCTTGAAGACCAAGAATTATGGACTGATTTTAGAGTGAATTTACCAGCAAGGCTGGCTGGTGGATTTGAAGACCTGCTCTTCAACTCAAAAGCCTTGCAGCAAAGAGCAACTCTAAAACCGTTGACTAGGCATGATACTAGTTGAAGAGGGGGAAGAGAGTTAGGATGAAACTGCCTTTTGTGTTTAAGCAGTAAGCCCGAAATTCTGGAGTACACATTCTGGGACCGTGATATTGAATTTTAAGACTTGATATTGAATTTTAAGACTTGTTTGTAACTACCTTTTAGCAGAGAACATGTCACTTTAGATCTGGTTACAGGGGTAATAAATTTGGAAGTAGTTCATAGACATTCATGGCTGTAAGATTTTGGCATTTGCAAAAATCCTGCTAGATTATGTCGTATTCTTCTTTGGCTTATTAAATGGTAGAAAGATGTGGATCCTTTTGTTTTGTTCATCTTCTGGTCCGGATTATAGCATTAGCATTTGCTTTCATTCCGTCGAAAACAAAAGCTCTAAGTTTCGTCCTTAAAACTGGAGTACATTTTTTGCAGCGGTTTGACGAGTTTCTTTTTATTTTTGTCTCATCGGGGGATGGCAATTTTAGCCAAGCTCATTCGTAATGTTCCCTTTGATTAATCTACGTAATTAGGCAATGCTGGATACCTTTGGGATGCAACCAATGTTTCTTTGTTCTGTTTTGTTTTGTCATTGTTGACTTCTGAGGTCCTTTTTTTTTTTTTGTTAGATATGGAGCTTCTCAATGAAATCAGCATGCTGCAAGCATGAGATTGTCATACAGACTGATCCAAAAAATTGTGAGTATGTAATCATTAGTGGGGCTCAGCGCAAGACAGAGGATTTTGACATTGAAGATGCGGAAACATTTGCTCTTCCAGCAGATGAAGGTTGGCTGAATGTTTTATGCAGGAGATAGTTTGAGCTCCTCTGTCAGTTGCATCCTTTACTTTTTTTTTTTTTTTTTTTGGTTTTTGATGTTAATGGGATGTCTATTCGGCAGAGAGAGGAAAGCTTGTGGATCCCTTTTACCGTCTTGAGCATCAGGAAGAAGATATAAGGAAGAAGAAAGAGGCTGAACCGTTATTGGTGCGCCTTCAGAAAGTCTCTGATAGCAGGCATGCGGATGACTATAACCATAACAGAGCCCTCCGTGCTCGCCTTAGAGTGAGCTATCTGATTCTGCTTTAAATATTTTCCCCTTCATGATAAGCGTTTGTGTAACAATTCATGTTACCTCATATGTCCTCTGTAGGGTCAAAAGAGAAAAGTTGCCCAAGAAGAAGAGGTATCAAGAAAGATGGGCCTTGGAATACGTCTACTTCCTTCATCAGAAGGAGATGCTGCCATCGCCAGCAGTGTAAAATTCTCGTCAAAATTTGAGAGGAATCGAAAGGACAAGAGAGCAGCAATAAAGGCTTCGTCTATCTTTCCGGAGTCATCCGGCCCTATATCAGGAAATAAGAAGTTGGAGTTAGAATCTAAGAGGAGGAGGATTCAGGCAGTCACAGCATCTTCTTTATTGGCCGGGAGGGTCCAGGCATCTTCATGGCTTCACAGTCACAGCTCTGCAAGCAGAAAAAATGGAAGGTCTGTAGTGTCAACGAGAAAGTAGCTTCGTCCGCAAATTGTAGCGATTGTGAAACTTCAGGTTGGTTTTAGAACTGTAGCCATTGGTGGATTCAGGACAATCATGTACCATGTTTGTTGCCATTCTTTGCTCTTTGTTAACGGAAATAGGGTTAGGGTTAGGGTTAGGGTTAGGGTTAGGGGTAAAAAAATGGGGATATGAAATGGGATAAATTTAATTCAATTTTGACGATTGGTTCAGAAACATGGTAAGTTATTGGGTTAAGGTTGGAATAAAGAGAAGATTGGTAAAGTGTATAAAATATATAATATTATAATAATAGATAAGATAGTGGATTAAGATTATAATATATGAATTAATTATTAAATTAATTTAAATGTATTTATGTAAAATGTATAAAATATATAATATTATAATAGTGAGTAAGCTTTTGGGTTAAGATTATAACATTTGAATTAATTATTAAGTTAATTTAAATGTTTGTACTGAAGTGTATAAAATATATAATATTTCATTAATGCATTTCCATGCGGATTCATTTATATTAAAATAATATAAAATAATTTTTGTATACATCAATGCATCTTCATGCGGATTCACTTATATTAATATAATAATAACATTTTAATATTTATTAATAAAATAATATAAAATAATGTTTGTACACATCAATGCATCTCATGCGAACCCATTTATATTAATATAATAATAATATTTTAATATTTATTATTAAAATAATATAAAATAAAAATAATTTTTGCATGATGTAGACCAATTATGATATGGCATGTGAACCCATTTATATTAATATTTTATTATAATAATATCCTTGGATTTTTTTTTTGCTAAATTGATTCAAAAGACTAAGTGATAGATGACTCTCACTCCACATACATCAACTTCCCTTACGGGTATTCACATGTCTGGTCACCCCTTATCTAGCTTGGCATGTGAGGTCGTTTGCAACAACATTTGTCTCATGGATATATGTATAAAAATAACTCCTCTCATGATCCTGGGATAGTCTCAACCTAGGAATTACCAAAGCTTCTAGCAGTGGAATCGTCGGACGCGACACTTGTCAGACATGTGTGTCCTTTATTTAGGGCTATCATGATAGACAAATTATAAACGCATAATAAGACAACATCTTCTGTTAGATGGATTTTAAACACAATATTGATAGGCAAATTATAAACGCCTAACAAGACAACATCTTCTCTATTGAGTGGATTTTAAACACAATATTGGGATTCAAAGCGACTTATATTTTTACTTTCTCAAGGCTATCTATAGACTTCACCTTAAAGTCTTAAAGTCCGACAAGTTAATACCAAATTTATGCATTGATTGACAGTGACATCTTTTTTAAACTGAAAAATACATAAGTTATATATATTATTTAACCTTGTATCTATCAAGAAAATATTTTTATACATAGGACATAAAGTTTTTTTTGTCAACAAGCCGTGTCGTCCTTATATTTTATGAAAATGATTGTGTGAACATGTTTATGTCATGTCGTGTCCGGTGTCCATGACCGTGCTTCCTAGTTGTCAACTGTAATGCACTAGAGCTTTGTGCATATGCATCCTTTAGAAAACTGATATTTAGATTGATGAGATGGGCAGGTGCTGCTTTCTTTGTTTTTTTCTTAAAAATTTAGTTTAGCCAATTGCCCTGGTTTAATAGAGGCAAGCATCCTGCTTGCTAACTTTTGGCTCTATCGGATCTATGAGGTCTACCTCCATTTATGACAAACCACCACATGTGCCGTAGGCTGCACTCATTTGATCCAAACTAGATCACTTGCAAAAGGTCTCAATCAGCGGACGGACTTTGTTGCACGTCAGGCTCGGCTATTCGAGTCTTCTGTTACTGGACGTCTCAATCTTGGAACTGATCCGGTGGTGTAGTGGTGGTTATGTGCTTGTAATCACCTAGCCTTTGGGCTTATTTCTTTAATAAAAAAAAATTCCATTGTAAATGTGTCATACACTTTTATCCCACTAATAAATTGGTTGTCTTGAGTATTTGACTCAAAACCTATTTTTGAGAACACATGGCCGGGTACTCCCACTTGAGCTGCAGGGCATTAAGCTAATGGTAAGGATTGGCAAGGGTGCCCCTCATATCCATATGCAATGCAAGTGCATATATTAGTAGGGTTAATAACAGTTTGCTCCCCTCTAGTTTGAAAATATGTCAATTTACCTCCTATATTTTAAAACGTGACAAAACGCACCCTCAATTTATCAATCTGGTCATATTACATTCAATCGTCAAACGGAGTTAGCCGGGCTGACGGTAAACCGACTAAATCGGTCACGTGCGACGCACGTGACCCCATCTGACTGGTTTTACCCGGTTCATAAACTTCCAATCTCCACCTCTCTCCTCTAAGCCTCCCCTATCACCCGATCTCTTCCTCTTCCCATGTCCGATCGGGACCCAACATCCCCGCAGACGCCCCATCTCCTACTCCACCTCGACACCGACCTCGCCAAAGCCTTCGCCTGGATCCGCGACTCGGCAATGGCCAACTACCTCTCCCACCTCCGTCGAGAGCATTCCCACGAGAGCAAGGTCGAGGTGATGAGCAACTGCCAGCTGACTATCTACAGCATCCTCGTCTGCATTTGCCTCGTCTGCATCTGCTTCGTCGCCAGGGTGGCCGAGAGCATCGTGAGGGAGATCAAGGAGGTCTTGAAGGAGGTGATGATGATGTCTACGCTGAAGCTCCCCGATTTCCTACCCATCTTTACTCCCATGTTTCGAAGCTAGCTCAAGGAAGCTAGAAAGCTCCGGAAGAGGCAGATGGCTTGCTTGCCACCGCCGAGCGCGCGTTCGTTGAGGCCAGGGAGAATAGCAACAAGGAGCTGGAGATGATAAGCCTGCCGGGGGAGGCGTACATCGACTCGTTGTTCGAGCTGGAGCCAGCGGGTCGCAGGCGGCTCGGGGAGGAGGAGCTCGTCACTCTCTTCTCCGAAGTCATGTTCGCCGGCACCGATACCCGGCCTCCCTCAGCCTCTTCACCACCACTCTCCGATAGCCGGAGCAGCTCGGCTTCAGCTCAGCAAGATCAAGATCCTCCGTGATGCTCGTCACATCACTCAATAGCCGGCGGCAGAACCGGTTCCTCTTCCCAAGCGCTTCTATCTTGGACCGCAACACCGCCGCCATGTCTTCCCACCATTGTCACCGTCACTGTCGGAGTCGCCGTTGCAGTGGTCGGCAGCGTTATCTCCGTCGCCGTCGTCCACAGCGGCTACGGATACAAAGTCGTCGATCTCAAGGAAGGCATGGACTAGGCCGAAGAAACAGGACGGCTCGTCGACAGTGAGGGAGAGAGTGACGTCACCCCGACTGAGGGAGAGAGTGACGTCACCCCCTCTTCCTCTCTCTCTCTCTCTCTCATTTTCTCCCCGATTTGACCGGTCAAAATCGACATTGAGAGAGTGATGTCACCGTGACGTCACCCCTCTTCCTCTCTCTCATTTCCTCCCGGTCAAATTGGTCAAAATCGACATTGAGAGAGTGACGTCACCGTGACGTCACCCCTCTTCCTCTCTCTCTATTTTATCCTGATCAAACCGGTCAAAATCAGTCAAACGACTTATTTAACCGGTTTACCGTCAGGCCAATGACGGAGTTAGTCGATTAGGGTTTAAAACGACCACATTGATAAATTAAGGGTGTGTTTTGTCACGTTTTAAAATATAGGGGGTAAATTGACATATTGCCAAACTAGAGGGGAGTAAACTGTTATTACCCCTATATTAGTAGCATCGATGATAAAGTGTTTGATGTACTCATAAATAAAGAAATGAAAATGTTAAACTCGACGATCAAGACACTGACAATGATAAAAGAATCAAACTTTTGGTGGAATCGATGTTACCAAGATGGGTAGGGAGTGTGGTAACATAGCGAGGGAGTTGATTGAGAACGCATCATCTTGCACTTGCCAACATTATATGAGTTTCGTTGAACAAGTTGAAGGTTTTTTTTTTCCATAAATTTATTTATGCAAAATTGGTTTCAGATAATTACTATTTTCAAAATTTAATTGTCAAAAAATCAACCATCTTAATTTTCATTCTATTTTGATTTATTTTATCAAATGTCAAAAATAATTAATCGATGCAAATTCATTTGACCATTCGAATCCAATGGTCAAATGAACTCATGTTTTCTGCTACAGTTATGAATAAAATATCTTCAACACCTTTTCATCCATCACGGTGACTCAAATCACCACAGTTTGCTACGTTTGTTATGGGGGGTTATAACTCTCCTTGTCCTCAAACATCAAAAGTAATTATTACTATTTTATTCTCATTTCACCTTTCTTCATCACTCTAGTTTTGCCTATCCTCATTCTTTAACCCCCTTTAACCCAGATGAAACTAACCCCAAAATCCCTTAATCCCCATTAACCCGGAATAGGCTAACCCCATACCAAACACCCCCACAGTTTTAGGGGTGCTCATTGGGTCGGCCCGGCCTGGCCCGAGCCCAAAATTTATGGGCTCGGGTGGGGCTAAGGTCTGTCCAAGCCTGATACTGCTGTTATTGTTGCCCGGGTCGGGCTCGGGTTGGTTATGGATACTCATACCCAAGCCTGTCTAGGCCAGCCCGATAAGGCCTTGGACTCTCACCAGGTCCAATCTTAATCATCTCCAAATTAATTAAATTCAATCCTTAACTAGGAGATGAGATGAGAGGGAAGGGATTGTGACTATGGTAGTGGAGTGAGATACGAAGACACACACACACACATATATATATATATATATATGGAGACAGTGTGTGTGTGTGTTGGGGAATGGGTTCTGAAAGTCTAAGAGGGGTTATTTGAACCTTTAATGAAAATTCGATAAGAGGAAAACCTAAATAAGAGGAGTCTAATAAAACCGTATGCTTGTAAATGAATAGAGAAATAATTAAAGCAAGTAAAGGAATGATATGATGAGATTTAAGAGAGATTGCATAAGATTTTATAGTGGTTCGGCCAACGTTGCCTACGTCCACTTCACCTAAGAGTCCTCATTGGAGTTCTACTACTTGTAAGACCTTTACAAGCTTTCCACTAAGCTTACGGGTGCTTGACAACCTATACACCAAGCTTACGGGTGCTTGGCAACCTTAAAATCTCCCCAAACCACTGTTGGGTATCTTCCAAGTTCACTCTTGGATGTCTCTCACAAATCTTACTTCACAACTTAAAATAGTTTTATAAAGTTAAGCTCACAAATAAAAAGGAAAACTTGCTAAAAATATTTCCCAATGATTCCTTAGCTCCCCCTTAAGTTCATTACAAGTTTGATGCATCTCTCCTTTTATAGTCGGGCTCCAAACCCCTCCAAATAGCCTTCCAACGGTTATTTTTTCCTTCTCCATCGGCTCTTTAACAGCTCTATTTCTGACTAGCGGTCGACCGTCACATCGTTCGCCACATCGTCTATCGTGCTCAACATAGCTCGGATCGATCGTTACATCGACCTTCAGGCTTCACGGTTGGCCGTCGCATCGTCCGCTACATCGTCTGTGAGCCTCTGTTGTGAAAAACGCTTCTCAGGGTCGATGCCTCGTTCGATCGTTGCTTCTCCATATAAAGTTACATAGGCCACGGTCGATCGGTCCATCGACCGTCACATCGTTCGTCGCCCTATTTCCCATGAACAACTTCCACGGTTGATCCGTGCATCAACCGCCAATCTCCACAATCGATCTGTGCATCAACCGCCGCATCGACCGCGAGTACCAAAACATCTTAAATATGATTTTAATGCTTTCCAAATTAAGGGATATAAATAATAAAATAATATTTTACGATCATACATAATTTGACATCATCAAAACAATACTAAGACTACCAGGTTCGTGGATGTGGTTGGGGCGGTAGATAAAATGTGTATAGGAGAAGAGTTTGAGGTGAGGTTTTGAAAGGTGCTTGAGCATAAGTATCGGGTTCAGCCCAGGTCGGGGTGGGTTAAGGTCTGTCCAATTCCGAGTCCAATGTCAATGGTTTCTGATGAGTCCAGCAGGCGTTCAGATCGCGCACGGAAGCCTAACCTAAAATATTCATAGTTAGATGAGTCTTAGCTAAACTAGAACTCTAGTTTAGGTGAGTCTTGAGTAGGTTCATCATCTTGTGTAGGTAATTAGATATTATGGAGTCCAGGTAGAAGTGAAGTAGCAGAGTTGGACTCTGCTTAGGAGAGCACCTGCGTGTGCTAGTAGGGAGCGTAGGAGTATAAATAATAGCTATCTCTTTTGTAAGGGATTCATGCTTGAGTAATAGAAAAGTTCTTCTTCTTCTCAAGGGTGTCTCAGCCATTAATTGAGAACGTATATTCTGATCAAGTCTTCTTCTTCTGCCACTTATATCTTCCTTCTTACTTCTCTGCAACTTCCTCTATTTTCTTCCTCTGTTTCCTTCTTCCACTAATCACCTTCATTGTCTTCTTCAAACTGCCAATAAAAAGAAGGTGTGAGGTGGAATCCAGGCTTCATTCTTTATCAATTGGTACCAGAGCAACGTTCCTGGCATGATGGCGCCGCCAGCAAATAAGGAACGGATTGATGCGCTAGAACAAGACGTCGTCGAACTGCGTACGGGTGTCGAAGAATTGTTGAAGAAACGTGATGACAGTGAAGATTGGCAACGAGTGATGGAAGTGAAGCTCAAAAATAATGAAATTGCAATATTGGAAGTCGTCGCCCAATTAAAATCGCTCAATAACTGGTTGGAAGCCGAAATTAAAGGGGAAGCGTCCTCTTCAGGCGGCAGAAAAGATGGAGGCGGCGGTAGCTCGAGCGGTGGCGGCGGAGGTAATCCTGGCAGATCTGGAGTTGCATTGGAACAACGACGTCTCGTTGGCCTTGAAGAGAGTGAATTTGAGGCGCAGCGACAACTAAAACTTGATTTTCCAACTTTTTCGGGGGAGGATTTGGCGGTATGGGTGAACTGTGCGGAGCAATTCTTCGACATACAAGGTACACCAGCAGAACAGCGTGTTCGATGGGCTGCGTACCATCTTGGAGGTGTTGCAAACCAGTGGTGGCAACAGCTGCAACAGGTATACCGCGAAGCAACATCTCCTATTTCCTGGGAGGTCTTCTCAAGGGAACTCAAGGTACGATTTGGAGTTACAAAATATATTAATTATGATGAAGCACTGGGTAGAATTCGACAAAAAGGGTCTCTGGAGGAATACATGGAAGAGTTCGAGGTTCTTGCCAATCGGGTAGATAGTTGGCCGAAATCAGCATTGATGGGAGCCTTCCTAGGCGGCTTACATGAAGAAATCTCAGATGAGGTGAGGTTACTCAGGCCGGTTACACTTAGTCAAGCCGTCGAATTAGCGAGATTGGCCGATGAGAAATTAATACATCAGAATAGAAGGCCAAGGATCGAGAGCAACCGACCCTACGGAAGGGGCGGACCATCTGTGGGGTTAGCAGGGCGCGCAGGCCAGGGAACCTTGACGATGAATGTGCCAAATCATGCTCGGGGACCTCCGCAGGGACGACAAACGGCGAACATTCGACGACTGACATGGGAAGAGATGCAAAAAAGAAGAGAAAAGGGTCTTTGCTTCAACTGTGATGAACGGTTTACTCCGGGTCATTGATGCCAAAAACCTCAGTCATTCTTGATCGAGATGGAAGAGGAGGCCGGCTGTGAACAAGAATCGGAAAGGATCGACAGTACGCCGACTGATGAAGGGGATCCACACCAGCAAGGAGCAGCCGACGAGAATCAATGGTATCCATCTATATCTTTACATGCTCTATCGGGGTGTGCTGGGCCTCGCACCATGCGCGTTACGGCGCGAGTTGGCCGGAATAATCTGACGGCCTTGATTGACAGTGGATCTACTCATAACTTCATACATGAAGAAGTTGCGAGTAGACTGGGGTTGGCTGTTACACCGGTTGAGGAATTTGGAGTTAGAGTTGCTAATGGTGAAAGATTAATGTGTAGAGAGAAATATAAAGATACTAGGATGGAAATCCAAGGCTATGGGTTTAAAGCAGATCTGTATTCTGTTGATCTCCAAGGATTGGATGTGGTGTTGGGCATTGAATGGTTGGAAAATTAGGCCCGGTTGTGTGTGATTGGAGGAGGATGAACATGCAGTTTGAAGAGGGTAGCCAGACTCATACAATTGCTGCCAACAAATCAAAGACCACTCAACATGCTTCAGCCAAAGCGCTAGAGCGAGAGCTCCGCGCAAGGGGAGAATTGTTTGCACTACGCATGGAGGTCTTAGGAGATGGAGAGAGACAGTCACTTAACGAGGAAGTCCAACATATTTTAAATGAGTATAGTCATATATTAGCAGAACCGCAGGGGTTTCCACCTCTTCGAGAATTTACCCATCGCATTGCTTTGAAGGAGGGAGCACAGCCAGTTAATGTTCGACCTTATCGGTACACTCATTATCAAAAAAATGAAATTGAGCGACAGGTGAAAGAGATACTGGCAGCAGGTTGAATACGTCCGAGTACTAGTCCATTCTCTTCGCCGATCCTCCTGGTAAAAAAGAAGGATGGGTCTTGGAGGTTTTGCATAGATTACAGGGCTTTAAATGACGTGACGATAAAGGATCGCTTCCCTATACCGACGGTTGATGATATGTTGGATGAATTACATGGGGCTACCTATTTTACTAAGTTGGATCTGCGTGCCGAGTACCATCAAATCCGAGTACAAGAGGAGGACATCCACAAAACTGCTTTCAGAATGCACAGTGGCCATTATGAATATGTTGTCATGCCGTTTGGGTTATGCAATGCTCCATCAACCTTTCAAGCAACCATGAATACACTATTTAGGCCCTACCCGCGGCGATTTATTTTGGTGTTCTTTGATGATATTTTGATCTACAACAAGGAATGGAACGAGCACTTGGAGCATCTCAGGTTAGTCCTCAGCATCATAAGTACTAACAAATTTTATATTAATCCCTCAAAGTGTAGCTTCGCCCAGCGCGTGGTTGAGTACTTAGGCCACATCATATCTCAAGACGGGGTCAGTGCCGACCCTCAGAAAATTGATGCCATGAAGAGATGGCCAGCACCCCGGAACACCACGGAGTTGCGAGGATTTTTGGGACTTACTGGCTATTATAGGAAATTTGTGAAAGATTACGGCAAAATTGCTGCTCCATTAACGGTGCTCCTAAGGAAAGGCCAGTTTGTGTGGGGACCAACAGCAGAAAAGGCGTTTGCAGCATTGAAGACGGCTATGACTACTACCCCAGTCCTGGCTCTACCTAACTTTGCAGAGGAATTTACCGTGGAGACGGATGCGTCCGGAGAGGGCATTGGTGCAGTACTAATGCAAAAGGGGAGACCATTGGCCTATCTTAGCAAAGCCATTGCTCCGACGAAAAGATCATGGTCAGCTTATGCGAAGGAGATGCTCGCTGTCATAGAAGCCGTGAGAGTTTGGAGACCTTATTTACTTGGGCGGAAATTTATTATCCAAACTGGCCAACGAAGCTTAAAATACTTCATGGATCAACGGGTAGTCACGGCGGAGCAGCAACGTTGGGTTTCAAAATTGTTAGGATACGAATATGAAATCAAATATGAACCTGGAAGGGAAAACTTAGCAGCAAATGCCTTGTCAAGGAAGGTTGAAGAACCAAAGCTTCAAGCTATTTCTTACCCGGTTCCCTCAATCTGGAAGCAAATAAAAGAAGCAAATAAACAGGATCCCTATCTACGTGCTATCCATCAACGATGGCAAAGTACTACCGCAGGAAACAGAGCTTTGGGTTTGGGCAGAGAGCTTGATATTGGAAGCAGAGCAGCAGTAGAGGACAACAATTCAACAGAGCAGAGTTCTTTCCGAAACGGAAACACACGGGAGGAAGAATTGGTTGACAGCAACTCAGCAGAGCAGAGCTCCGCGCAAAACAGAGACGCACGAGAGGCTTGTCTAGATGAGTCAAGGGCTGTCGAGGACACCTTCACCCATGACAGAAACAACTCCGGATTGGGTTATAGCAGAAACGACGCAACCAATGGTGTGAGGATGGCGTTTGGAACAGTCACAGTGCGAGATGGGTTGGTATACTTCCAGGGACGAGTGGTGATTCCACCAAAATCTGAGCTCAGTCGACAATTGATACAAGAGTTCCATGACTCACCTATCGGAGGGCATTCAGGAGTCCTACGTACCCTTAAAAGGCTCAATCAAGTGTTTTATTGGGAAGGTATGAGGCAAGATGTTAAGATTTTTGTATCATCTTGTGACGTTTGTCAGAAAAATAAGAGCGATTCATGGAAGCCGGTTGGTTTGCTGCAACCATTACCGATTCCAAACGAAGTCTGGGAAGAGGTTTCAATGGATTTTATCGAGGGCTTGCTGAGATCTGCAGGGATGGATGTGGTTATGGTCGTTGTCGATCGGCTCACAAAGTATGCACACTTTATACCTCTGGCTCACCCGTACACGACGTTGAAGGTAGCCCAGGCATTTATTCATCAAATAGTCCGACTTCATGGGATACCCAATGCTATTGTAAGTGATCGTGATCCCATCTTTATGAGCAAGTTTTGGAAAGAGGTCTTTAAAATGCAAGGAACACAGCTTAAGATGAGTTTGGGATACCATCCCCAAACCGATGGCCAAACGGAAGTAGTTAATCGTTGCTTGGAGCAGTACTTGAGGTGCTTTGTGAGCCAGAACCCCAAGGGATGGGTGCAATATTTGAGTTGGGCAGAGTACTGGTATAATACTTCCTATCACTCATCGACAGGAATGACACCTTTTGAAGCTTTGTATGGTCGGGTTGCGCCTGTCATTCCTAACTACATGGCCGGGTGCTCTCCTGTAGAAGATACTGCATCGAGATGAAATCCTTAGACAGTTGAAGCACAACCTCTACTCTTCAATCAACAGGACCAAACAACTCGTCGATATACGACGGCGAGAAGTAGAATTTAAAATTGGCGATTGGGTTTTCTTGAAACTCCAACTTTATCGGCAAAATACAATGTTTAGGAGGGCACACCAAAAATTGGCTAGTAAGTATTTTGGTCCATATCAGGTGATGGAAAAAATTGGAGCAGGAGCTTACAAACTCGCCATACCAGAAATAGCTCGCATCCATCCGGTGTTCCATGTTTCATTATTAAAAAAGAAGGTGGGAACTACAATGTCGGCAGAACAAGAAGTGCCACCATGTGATGATGAAGGTGCACCTCTACTGGAGCCTGAGGAGGTACTAGACTATAGATGGGTGAAAAAAGGCGCCAAATATTTGGCAGAAGCATTGGTGAAATGGAGGTTAATGCCAGTAGCAGATGCAACTTGGGAGTCAATTGGCGTCTTACAGGAACAGTTTCCAAATATGAACCTTGAGGATAAGGTTCATTCTCAAGGAGGGGAGAATGATGAGTCCAGCAGGCGTTCAAATCGCGCCCGGAAGCCTAACCCAAAATATTCATAGTTAAATGAGTCTTAGCTAAACTAGAACTCTAGTTTATGTGAGTTTTGAGTAGGTTCATCATCTTGTGTAGATAATTAGATATTATGAAGTCCAGGTAGAAGTAAAGTAGCAGAGTTGGACTCTGCTTAGGAGAGCACCTGTGTGTGCTAGTAGGGAGCGTAGGAGTATAAATAATAGCTATCTCTTCTGTAATGGATTTATGCTTGAGTAATAGAAAAGTTCTTCTTCTTCTTAGGGGTGTCTCAACCATTAATTGAGAACGTATCTTCTGATCAAGTCTTCTTCTTCCGCCACTTATATCTCCTTCTTACTTCTCTGCAACTTTCTCTGTTTTCTTCCTATGTTTCCTTCTTCCACTAATCATCTTCATCGTCTTCTTAAAACTGCCAATAAAAAGAAGGTGTGAGGTGGAATCCAGGCTTCCTTCTTCATCAGTTTCTAGCCAAGTCGAGCCGACTTGGGGCCTGGGCAGGGCTTAGACTCAAAATTTTTGGGTCGGTTCGGGCTGATGGGCTTGATGCTCATGCCTACGTAGTCTACAAACCATTATTTTTAGCGGGGTACATATTAAATTGACTCATTTTTTATCGATATCTTAGATTAGCCACTTATCCACGGACTCGGGGTTGTTTGGTATGGGAATAAGAAAAGTGGGAATAAGGGATTTTGGGATTAGGAAAAGTGGGAATAAAGTAGTAATGATTACTTGAAATAAGAAAAAGTAGAGTGGTGGTGGTAGGTGGAATGAGAATAAATGGGTAATGATTACCTGGAATAAGAAAAGGTGTTTGAGGATAAGTATGGGAATAAGGGGGTTATTCCCACCTTATTCCCACACCAAACAGGGGATCCCATATTGGTGTGGGACCCTCAAAATAAGAGTTCCTCTTACAAGATACCAAGTAAATTTATAAAGTTTTAAACTTGAATCTATCCCATGAAATGCTCTAAAACTACTATATGCGTATAAACTATATTTCTGGTAACGTAATCAAATTAGCATTTAGATCTTCTCCCGATTTTATATCGAGACACCTTCATTAAAAAAAGTACAATTAAAAATCTGTCATTAATACTTGACCTATAAAAAATATCCTCCAGCTAAAGTCCAAATAGGATAAGTATTGGATCCCAACTAGATTCTGCATCCGCTAGCTCACCAAGTCCACGCCATCCTCGCGGAAGCAGCCCTCCTCCTTCCGGTACCGCCGAGACATGCACCTCATCATCCCTGCACTAGCTTGATCGACTCCAGTCCCTGCAGCACTAGATCTCAGCCGCATCCAACGGCCAAGATCAACTAGAAGTCGCCCATAAAAGCCTTACGTTTACGGAGGGTCGATCGATCAATCGAGATGTGCCGCCGTAACGCCTCAAACCTCCCGGCTTGGTTTTGGTTTTGGATATCTTATTAGCCTATGTTTGGTACGGGGTCATTCCTACCTCAAATATAAAAAATAATTATTATTATTTTATTCTCATTCTATTTATCATCATCACTCTAATTTTTTCTATACCTATTTTTTAACTTTATTTTTTCTAAACCTATTCATCATTAATTTTATTTTTTCTAACCCTATACCAAACGGGTTATCGACGTCCCCTATAATTGAATACCAATAAATTATTAAAATAGAATACAATAAATCCCAGAGTAGAGAAGTCTCTCTTGTCCTCTCATCTCGAAAGCAACGAGCCTCCGAACGAGCCAAAACGAAACACCACCGATGGGAGCAGCCGAGGAGGAGGAGACGTCGATGGAGAGAGAGGGCGATGTGAGGAGGTCGTCTGCGGCGGGTCTTCCTCCGATGGGGGAGGAGGAGATCGAGAAGGTGGAGGGGATAATGGGGTACAGGTTCGGGAACCGGCGGCTGGTGGAGGAGGCGCTGACCCACCCGTCGTTCTACTACCCGGAGAAGGCCGGGGTGACCTACGAGCGGTTGGAGTACGTCGGGGACGGCGTGCTCACCTGCGTGGTGGCGAGGGAGATGTTCTTGAGGTACCCCGAACTCCCACCGGGGATGCTCACCCGCCTCCGCGCAGCCAACGTCGACACCGAGAAGCTCGCCCGGGCCGCCGTCGACAGCGGCCTCTACCGGTTCATGCGCCACAAGGCGCCCCAGCTCGACGCCCAGGTTCGTTCGTCTCTTCTTTTTTTCTTTAAAAAATAAAACTATTTTTACTATCTTAGATTTTTCATAGATTTCTTTGCACATTGGCCGTCATGCTTCATCGTGCTAATTACTTGTATGATTGACCGCCGGGTCTTTCGCCTTGATGACCGCCGGCGAGGATTGAAGTCATCGTGGTTTATTTTTATATATGTATGTATATAAATATTGCACCTCATATGGAAACAGTCTTATAAATCTATCTATATTAGCAAAATAGTGATCGAGGTTTTACTTGAGAGATCTTTTGCAAATACCACCCTGACAAAATTACTTTGATTATTTGATATCTTAATATAGGTATTATTGATTTTTTTGAATAAATATTAATGATAGAGGATATTTTCAATTACAATTAATAAAAAAAGAAACAAAATACAAATACCAACACACGAGTTTTTATGTTTTTTGTCGTCTTCGATTATATAAGATCCAATGCATTTTATCATATGGATAAAGATGTTCGATTCAAGTTAAGACCGGATATATCATATGATTAAAATAAAGCCAGCAACGTGGAGGATGTCGATTATCGGATGATTAGTGGGAGGTGATGATTACCCGGCACGGTGGCTCACCTAGTATAAATATAAGTCAAGGGGGGTATTTGTAAAAAAAATTCTTAACTTAGGATGTGGCTGATGGGCCCTTTACGCTTCGTTTATCCCGTGCATATCTCTCTGTCTCTTTTAGAAGAAGAGTAGTGTTTTGTGTAAAACACTGTCCGTTGGATTGAATCGAGCACACTTTGGAATGTGTATGTGTGCCCGATTCAATCCAATGGTAAAGATTTGTGTACATGGGTAAATCCATGTACACAAATCTTTTTCCTTAGAAGAATGGTTGCTTGTCTGTCTAGCGCACTGCTTTTTCACGGGTACAGTAACAAACAGTAGAAAGTGGTTGCTGATGATGAATGAATAAAGAACAAGAGAGAGCAACCAACCCACTAAACAGTTTGCAGCCCCCACATCTCCAGTCTCCAGAGCCAAGTCTGAGAGACTCCCAAAGCGTTGCTTTTTGAGGAGGTTCCATGTGACTGCCGTTGTCCACCCAGACCAAGCAAGGCCAATAATCCCAGGAAGGATGTCTCTAGAATTGAATTGAGTCTTTGTTTAAAAGGAAGGGCTCACGCTAATGGCTCTTCTTGCTGACTTGGATACATGTATGTTGAGGTCAAGCTAGCAAGCTGCTTTTTTAATTGTCAGTAGCGGGAGGTTCTGCCAATAGCTTTTTGAAGTAAAATCTTGAGTATGTGAGTTCTTCTTTTCCCGTTTTATTGAGTTAGAGATGCTGCAGGTCATGATCCCCTCCTTGGATGCTTTATACTGTCAATCAGGATAAACCCATCTCATCCCAAGAGAGTTTGAGCGACATATTACTTCATTGGTTGAATTATATTATGTGAGGATCTCTCGTAAGCAATGACTCCTCAATATAGATCCGCATAATTCTATGTCCCTTATGATAGATTCTTACTATTATATCCATCCTCCATAAGCCTTTGTCATCTATATATCAACTCTCCTACTCCCCACATTTCACACCTTCGTCAGCATTGATTGTCACAAACCCATCTACACTTTAGCGCCTACAATGAGCTCTATCTTGCTAGTTAGCACCCACTCAATACCCTCCGATTGATCTTGAGCTTGAGCGCCTTTGTTGATCTTGTCTTCACATACTCAAGATTTTACTTGGAGATCTGTCAATCGATAGTGGTTCTTTCCAATTATACTTGGTTTGCGCGCTTTTAAATTGACTGATCCTTCTTTAGAAATTAAGCTCACTTGATCCTTAAGTTCTTTGCAAGCCTTGCCTTGCCTTTTAATTCCAATCAACCCACTTCTGCTAATGCACACACCAAGTCCTTGCGTTTGTAATGTGCTACATTCTTCCTCTCCACATGAAGCACCTCGGCAAGAAATATGTCGTCTCAAGTACTTGTTTTGGATTGTCCTGCTTGTAACATTGATTTCAGTGGCACCCACCCTGTCTCAACAAAATTTAGCTGGTGCCAAGTGCTAAGTTTTTTTGCTGGATTTTGTGAAATATATCTGTAAAATTATTGATCTTCAATCAATTATATGCAGTAGGACTCCAAGGTACTTCCAGCAACCTTAGCCTCCACTAGTCTTGACAACTTGTCAATATTAAACCTATCCAAGAATAGAAGATGCTAGGCATATACTTGATTTTGTGACATTAATCTCTAGAGCTGAAAGTTTTGGAAATGTATTAGGAGCATTGAGGATTATTCAGGCATCACAAGTGTCTGCTTGGTTATACGAAGGTAGTCGCCGCCGGCGTACAGAAGATAGAAAAACTCGTACTACCACTTTGGCATCTAGTATATATGCTCTAAAAAACTTGTCACTAAGTTATTGGACATGCAATGTTTTCGAAATAAAAGATACACAATGCACATACAACCTCTGATTTTGTGTTACCCTCCAAACATGTGACTTGATTATATATGCAATAGTCTAGAGAATACTTTGTGCACTAGTTTATATAAAGATTAAAGAGACAATAGTAAAGGATCCCCTCGATGAAGGCCTCTATGCGTTGGGACTCTCAAGAAAACTCTTCGAGTTATTCTTAAAGAAAACTCAGGGGGAGGATAATCATGCCTGCCATCAGCTGAGTAGTGATTCGGTCCCGATCCACCATTACATGGGGGTGTTAGATTGGTGCTACTCGTCGCCAATCAACACGCACACACTCTTTTTACATATATTAAACTCATATGCACACACACACAATATATAGATATATTTTTATATATATACATGTATATAATTATTATGCATATATACATACATATTAACAATATATAATGTATATATTACACACACAAATATACACATATATGTATGTATTACATATATATGTTATACTTATTCACACATATATAGATGCATGCATATATAAAAATAGATATAATACATGAGTAGTATGTATATATGTAATGCATGCGCATGCATATATTGGTGTCATGACCATGCGGGTGGATCGGGTCCTCCACCTTTTGGGAGGACCCGGATCATTATTCTCTTTTTTTCTCTTTTTTGATGAGTTTACTAATGGTAATCTTAATTTCTGAAAAATAATGGCAATAACTTGAGAATATGAAGTCATGCACTCTATCAATTGATGTTACCATAGACGTGCCATATAGTAACAAAATTCTTGGATGAAAATAAGATAGAAAACTTTATGCTATTCATGGACAAAGGAACCATTGTTTCTCATTTTTGTCTGAAATTCTAAAAGCATTTGATCCTCTCTCGGAAGTTTAGTTGAAAGATACTTACATGCATTCCTCAACACTAACTATTCCCCAAGTATGTACAACTTATAGAAAGGAATTCCAGAATATAAGTGAAGCAACCTTTATTGCAAAAGGTATTCGAGTTCAAACTGACTGTTGTCACTTCTGTTGCAAATTTTTACCTACTACTTGTCTATTTTTCTGTTCAACTAACACTAGTAAGTCTTGTTTCTAAGATATACGAGGTTTTTTCATAATCCCGCATGAACATCTCATAATCAGAATTAAAGACACTCATATGAGACTACTATTTTTGAAACTGTATGGATATTGTTTTGAACTACAGTTTTATTCATCCTCGCATAGCATTAGAAATCAAGAGCATTTAAAAGACAATGACGCACTGTTGTAGTACTATTGTTGGCCGTTATATGCTTCATCTTTGCGTATTCCTTTTCTATGTCATGTATGTTACATGTCATGTAGTAGCGCAGTAACTTCGAGGAAATCAAAGTATCTATAATCAGTATAAAGATGATGTGAAGACAGAGTTAGCCCACAGTGAAGGCAGTTATTTCTAGAACGGAGTCAATCTTTTTGATGCTTGCACATTGTTTGCTGTGGTCTATGGGCAATATTAAGGAGTCTTTATCCCATCCATTGTTTTTGCTTGGATGCAGTTAATGTTCGTACGTACCAATTAAGTTTGTTCACGATTACTGGTGAAGTTGGCATAGCTACATTAATGGGTGCTTTGAGTCATTGTCTGATTCCTAGATTAATGGCATCATAGACAGTTTTGGTTGTCTTTCAAATGTTTAAGTCATCGTTGGACACCTTTTGTACAGGTTCAAGTCTTTGTGGAATCTATGCGTAATCACCCTATGCATTCCAATGGACTGCTTGACCCGCCAAAGACTCTTGCTGATATCATAGAATCTCTCCTGGGAGCTGTTTTCATCGACGACGACGACAACAACTCTCTCTCGACTGTTTGGGAGGTCTCTTATCACTCCTTCATCTTAGCTGTATCTTTAGGATATGTTGTTGGTCCTCAACTTCTATGCTAATAGATTGACCACTGCTATAAATGATGATTATATTATATTATGCAGGTATATAGAAGA
Source organism: Narthecium ossifragum (assembly GCA_963920575.1). Taxonomy (NCBI): domain Eukaryota; kingdom Viridiplantae; phylum Streptophyta; class Magnoliopsida; order Dioscoreales; family Nartheciaceae; genus Narthecium; species Narthecium ossifragum. Next base: position 7,266,033 of record OY986968.1, read on the forward strand.
TTAGCAGAGCCATTGATCAGCCTTGAGACACTCGGGAAGCACCCGGTGAGTGAGCTTTATGAGTTCTGTCAAAAGCAGAAGATGTCTCTGAAGATCTTGAAGGAAACATGGGCAGAGAACACAATAGTGGATGTGTTAATTGATGGCAATTTGGCTGGCAGTGCAACATATGCTAACAAGAAGGATGTCGCGCAGAACCGTGCCGCCAAGGCTGCCTTGGATTGGCTTAACCAAACCTTGTCAAGTGAAGAACCAACTACAGCCGCCCAATCCAGTTGACCTATATGATGTTGTCATCCAATTGTTTGATCCTAGCTGATGGTAAAATTTTGAATCTGTATTTATATGAGACTTATGAAACTTGTTCAGTAACCAACTTGAAGGAAGTTTTGTGCATAAATAAAGAGTGAAGTCTCTAAGATTATCACTCATCCAACGTGTGAACAATTGGTCTGGAAAATATTCAATGAGATACAATATATTGGCAAGATTAAGCATGAAACGTATGGACATGAATATTTTGGAGACTTGAACGTTATTCCTCACAAAATTGAGGTTAGGAAACTTGAGACAGGTTCTTGTAGCTTCTGTTAGCTAGTAGGCTCATCTAATCAAACAAAACAAAAGTCGAGATTGAGTAGTAGCAATGTTTGCATGTAGTTTGATATTGAACTTTCTTTCGTGTAAGCTTGCCTCTAGGTAAGTTTTATAGTATGATATTTAACATTTATTATATAAGGAAGGATGGTTTTTGAAATGTCCCCCCTATAAAACATAAAGAGTGGTCAAGATTTGCCTACAAACACATCCAACGATCCAGATTTTATCATCTAACTTTAAGATTCCCACTAAAATTTCGTTCCCGCCTAAATCTCCCCCTCAAAATTTTGTTACCATCAGCTGAAAAGGAGAGAGAGAGAGACAAAGTTATCCCCTCGCCTCCCCCTCTCTCATTCCCATCCCGCAAACCACGCGCGCCCCCCCCCCCCCCCTCCCTCCGGGCGGCCTCACCCCACTCGAGCGGCCACCGCTGCCTCTGCCCCCCGCAATGCCCTCCTTCCTCTCCACCCCTCCGCTTTCGCCCTCCTCTCCGACCTCGACTCCTCCGGGGTTCCCGTCCTCACCGGCCTCTCCCCCGTTGAGCTCGAGCTCGGATTCACCCTTCCTCTTGACCTCCGCGCCGTCCTCTCCCTCGAAGTCCCCTCACCCCTCGGCTTCCCCGACTGGCGCCACCCCTTCCAGAGACGCCGGCGGGGCCTCAAATCCAACCCGAAGGTCATCTCTCAAATCCCCGCATTTCTGGCGGCATCACCATTTCCGGCGAGGACGCCCCCCAACGATCCGACATCAAGCTCCATCATCCACCACCATTGCCGACCTTCACTCAACGGTTATGTCCTGGGCTCTGATCGTTGGGGGGCGTATTCCTTTGTTTCCGGCATCCTTGATGACCTCGACCTCGACACGCGGATGAAGCTTGATGCCCTCGACGTCCTTGGGGTGCTCGGCGACCTGGAGAGGCTCGACATCCTTGGCGAACTCGACGACCCCGGAGAAGCTCGGCGACCTCGGCCTCGACGAAGCCCCACTCCGGAGAAGCCCGGCGGCTGTGGGGGAGCTCGACGTCTGGACGAAGCTCGGTCTCGACACCCAAGCGAGCTTGAAGCGTTCGACGCCCTCCACACACTTGGTGATCTCAACGAAGCCCCACCTCGGAGAAGAACGACGTCCTTGGCGTGGCAACCTCGACAGCGATGTGACCAAGGCCGGATCTAGGCTTCGGTGCGGCTTGGCAGCGACGACGAAGCCGAGGATCGACGGTGCTTGGGCGACGACGAAAGCGAGGCGCGGCGCAGGTGAGTACCGGCGGCCTCTACTTCTCCTCTGTCTTCTTCTTCTCTTTTTTCTTTCTTTCTCCTTGGCGTCTTCTCCGTGGGGTTTCTGGTGGAGAGGGGAGAGTGGCATCGCCAGCGTGAAGATGGAGAGATCCGGCGGGAGAAGCCCGGCGCAAAGGCCCAGCTCCCTTCTTCCTTCCCTCTTCTTTTTTTTTCCTTCGTTTTCATCTTTTTTTTCTTTCTTTGCTATGTTTTCTGCGTTCGTGCCTCTTTGTTTCTTCCTCATCCTGTCGTAGATCTGGAGCTTCTCTAGCGCCGGCCACTTGAGCGCCTCCTCCCCTTCCGAAGTTGGCCCTAGCGCCGAGTGGAGATAGGTGAAGCTCGACGGGCGTCCACCGTCTCTCTTCTCCGGCAGCATCCCCCGTCTATCTTCTCCGGCAGCGCTCTTCCCTGACGAATTCCAGCTACCGGCCCACCTCCACCCCACTCTTCTTCAAGCGCCGCCCCTGCATCCCCGTCGACCGCTTCTTCGAGGGTGGCTCCCTCCCCACCACCAAGGAGGCCTAGGCCCTGGCCTTCTCCCCGATCCTCCAGTTCGAGCAAGACCCAGTCCAGGTCCTCGACGCCCTCCTCCCCCTCTACCTCAACTCCCAGATTCTCCGCGCCATCCAAGGAGTCCCTCGCCATGGAGCTCGCGGTCAGGATGAGTGCCTTGAGCAATGCCAGCGATAATGCCACCGAGCTCAAGCGGGACCTCTCCACAGTCTACAACCAGCAGCGGCGGGCCAAGATCACCGGTGAGATCCTGGAGATCGTCGCCGGCGCCGACGCATGGTCTGAGATCCCTTTCCAAAAGCTCCTATTTTGCTGCTTGGCTTCTTTTTTGTGGTGTTTTGCCTGGGGATTGTTTGAAGAAATGTTGTAATGATCGAAGGCATCAAAGATAAGCCATAACTTCTGTACGTTGGTTCGAAGTTTTTTGGACCATTCTTTGAACACCAGTCAATCCATTTTTCAACAGAATGGTTTTGCTTGATTTGCCAACATTCTCTTGCTGCATTTGTAATTTCTTAAAACTTGCTTTTATACAGTGAAAAAATATTCATATATATGTTATTTTCATAATAGACATTAGCCTATATCTAATCACTGTACAGTAGACACTGCAATTTTTATCAATTTTGTTGCTACCTCAGAAAGGTCTTTCACTTATCCGAGCATATTTTGTAGATCCATTGGTTCTCCATATTCAATTCTTTCATGATGGTCATTTTCCTCGCCTTTGCCAAGCTAAAGGATCACCTATTTAATTATACACGTACAACAAACAAGTAATGTTGCTGTTTACTTCTAATCTCACTGACAAGAACAAGTAATACTCCAGGCAGAGCCATTCTAAGATGAATTTCTCGGATTGCAATTTCTATCACTCAGTTATTGTGAAGTTTAACGTGTTAATTTGCTGGTGGATGAATTTGATATGAAAGCTCAATTTATTGATGCAGTTTTCACCTCTTCTTTAATTCCAGGGTAATTTTTATTTTGCTCCTTTTCTTTTTCAAGTGGAGTAGTTCCACAAGAGCTTTTCTTTTTCAAGTGGAGTTCAAGTGGAGTAGTTCCACGAGAACATTCCACCAGACATAAAAAAAATTATAATATCCGTGTCGTAGGCACGGGTATTTACTATTATATAAAGCACAACGGTTTTTGAAATGTCCCCCCTATAAAACATAAACAGTGGTCAGAATTTGCCTACAAACACATCCAATGGCTGTGATTCCATAAGCAGCTTTAAGATTCGCAACGAAAAATTCACTCCCGCCCAAATTTCCCGCCCAAGCTGCATTTTTTCCCACGCCCGTCCCCGCCCCCCGTCCCATTCAATTAATGCGAGAGAGAGAGAAGAGAGAGAGAGAGGAGAGGAGAGCCCCATCCTCTTCCTCTCCCCCGTCCCGTCCCCGCCCCCTCTCCCTCTCTCCCTCTCTCCCCCGTCCCCTCCCCGTCCCCTCTCCCTCTCTCCCTCTCTCCCCCGTCCCCTCCCCGTCCCCTCTCCACCTGCCATCCCCTCTCTAGCTCCGGACAGAGAGAGCGAATGGAGACAGGGAGCGGGTACCATAACCCATCCCTCCCCTTCATCTCCAACCTGCTCTCTCTTTGCCTCTCCCATCCCTCACCCATCCCTCCCCTTCATCTCCAACCCGTCGACCTCGCCAAAGCCGCCATCGACGCCGACCTCGCCCAGCCCGCCGACCTCGACCAAGCCGCCATCTACCACGCCCCACGCCGCCGTCGACCTCTCCCTACCCGCTGTCGAACACCGTCGACCTCTCCCAATCCGCCATCGACCACGCCCCCGCCGCCGCCGACCTCGCCCAGCCCGCCATCGAGTTTTGAAGTTTTTTGAAGAGAGAGAGAGAGGAGACGGGATGTGATTGAAAACCAGCCATCCTATCCCCTCTACTCATCTCCCAGCCCCAAAAGTGGATGCATTCATTTCAGCCCTCGAGTTGGATTATTGTGAAATTAGAATATCTGTATTTTTGTTTTTTCTTTGAAGTTGTGGTTTGTGAGGGATAATGTTGTATTTGAGGATACTATGGTTTGTAAAGTTTGTGAGGACAAGGTTTGCCCCGGGGACAGTTTGTGAGAGATAATATTGTATTTGAGGGATAATGTTGCACTTATAAGGTTTGCCTCGGTACAGGAAAGGTTCTACCGAAATTTTTTGAAAAAATTCTATACATCCGTGACGTAGGCACGGGCATTCCCTAGTACATAGACAAGCTAGGAATTGACATACATGGGCTCTTGACACCTTTCCTTTTCCATTGGTTGAGCCACGCTGCGATATAATATACATGAAAACAAATGCAAATAAGAAGCCTGACCAAAACGGGGCAGCCAACCCAAGGAACACATACCACGAAGCAAAGCACAAAACTGGGCCGGCCAGGACAAACTCCCATAAGCGCAACCAACCAAAATAAGTGGCACGGCACGGGCACAAGCCCGGCCTGCCCACGGCCTGCTAGCACAGCCTGGCCCACTGGCCACCTACTTTCCTACCATTTATTTAATGAATTACAGCTTTAAGTCAAAAATATAGCTGTTATTGGTACATAACAATTATATTTTTGAATTTTGATCATAATGCCCCCTCCCAATCGTGAAGGGGTATGAATGTAATCTGTTATAAATAACCAAAATGTCCTTTCCAACGGTCATAAAACGGCTTATTTTAAGGGTATTATGATCATTATAAATATTAAAAATAATCCCTAAAAATCTATAACACCCCCCCCTCACACACACACACAAATCCTTCATTCATCCTCACAAAATCTATTGCCTTTTTTTTCTTCTAGTTTTGTTGAGAGCTTAAGATCGGTCCTAAGAAGTAAGAACTTGGGAAAGTGATTCAAGTGAAAAAAGTAGAATCAAGAATTGAAGATGCAGGCAGTACCGTAAGAGATAAGTTTTAAATTATTATAGACTTATTTTATCTTTAAATTATGATATTCCTTCTCCTCTCCTTCTTTTATCTTTAATTCAGATTTGTTAATTTCAAAATTCATAAAAATGGATTCAATGGATCCAAAGTGAATGTCGTAAATGGATCTTGAAAATCTGCACGAATTGGTGCCGAAAACATCGACTGTAATGAGCCAGATATTGACTACATACCAGATTTTGGAGATGATTCTAGCCAACCTTCGGTATCAATCACTGGTGGCACCGGACGGTGCTGGTGGATCCAAACCGAGTTGTAAAAGAGGCTGAACTTCAGGGGTTTGGGCAAGTTTCACCATCGAAGATAGAACGGATCCCAAAACCGATATCACGGGTCTAAGAGCGGTTTGCAAGATTTTCAAAAAGTATTCGTCATGCAAATCAAGTGCTGGCACTGGGCACCTCTAGAGACACAAAATAGCTTGCAAGGGAAGTAAGGAGCTATGGATCCCATGCAATCTCACCTGCAATTTACACAAATTGAAAGTGAAAGCAACTTAAGTACATTTACTTATTCTCAAGCTAATATACGAGAGTGATTGATTTTATATATAGCTGGTACGAAATAGCCTTTTACTCTCCAGGAGTCAACGAAATCTCAAAAAATTATTAAAAAGAATTTACACCTGGCTTTTGGTAAGGTTTCTAGAAATACTGTTAAAAATGATTGCATGAAACAATTTTGGGAGATCAAGTACGAATTAATTTCAGAATTTTCTTATGTTGGAATTTCAGTTCCTTTTACCTCTGATTGAGTGGACAAAATAAATTTAGTTATATTTGTGTTACTTCACATTATGTTCATTCTAATTGGAACTTGAATAAAAAAAATTATTGCTTTTCGTGCTATGGATAGTCCTCGTACGGGTAAAAATATTTATCCACATATTATGCCTTTTTTTGGAGAATATAACATTTTAGATAAAGTATTTAGTATTACCTTTCATAACGCATCGACCAATAATGTCGCGACTGATTTGTTTAAAAGAAATTTAAATCCTGTGCAAACTGGTAAATTTTTTTATGGTAAATGTTCTTGTCATATTATTAATTTAATTATTCAAAATGGTTTGAAATTTATTGAAAAATATGTTAAAAGAATTAGAGACGTTATTGTTTATGTTACTGCTTCTAACTCTAGAGTGCAGGAATTTGCACAATATTGCGGGTGCATGGGCCTTAAGCCTAGAAGGTTTAAACTAAATATAAGGACCCGATGGAACTCCACTTATTTAATGCTTGAGTGTGAGGACATGCCCCTCTACTCCTGTGGCTCGTTGTAAACCGTAAGGGCAATTTGGTAAATTACGCCTTGTTGGTTTGTTTCACACCCACGTGTGCACACACTGACCATGTTTGTGTTTGTGTTTGATTAGAAAGGTTAGGTGGACCCGGAATCGAAAGATTCGGGCTTAGGTTTGAGTTTTAGCCCAAGTCTAGCTTTCTGCACCTAAATGATCAATCTTTCCTTGCTAGAAGATCGATCTTTTAATGCCAGAAAGTCAAGATGTGATCGTCAGGGAAGGATCGATCGTTCATAGGTCGGTTCATTTGTCTATAAAACGGACGTAACCCTCTTCCTTGAATCCCTTTTGAAATCCGCGTTCTTGAGCTAAGAGCTGCCAGATTTTGAGGAGATTTCGGACGATCCAAGGCCTAGCAGCTAGGATTGAAGCAGCTATTGCCTAGGTAGGGATCCTACCTACGTTGTTTCCTGGTTTTTGTGAGTTTGAGTTGATTGTGTCTTCTTTTGCTTAGATCCCAAGGTTTCCACCGGTTTTGGACTCATGGTCCTTCGTACTACCAGATCCCAAGGTTTTGTGGGATTCGATGGAGTTTTCCGACGGTATTTTTCGCCGGAGGTTCGCCGGAGAACCCAACAAGATCGATCCTTCATTGTTGGTCATGCTGAACCCGAGCATGATCGATCATATGGTGAGGATGATCGATCTTTGTGCCTTGGGTAGCATGGGATCCCCCTTGTCGCGTGGAAGGTCGATCTTTTTTGGAGGAAGGATCGATCTTCCTTGACGCGGAAAAAGGGTGCTCCATGTCGCGAGGATGACCGATCTTCCTGGGAGGAAGGATCGATCTTCCTTGGCTCAACAGGAGGGGAAAGCTCTCTGTTACTTGAAAGATCGATCTTTCTCTGGGAGAAAGATCGATCCTTTGATGGCAGAGAGGGATTTTCTTGGTTTTGCCCGCGGGGCTTTGTATGTACAGTTTTTTTTACAACTTTATATCTTATATATACTCTCAAGCATGCTAGCCCTATATTAGGGGTAGTGGTGAACCAGGAGAGTGATGACTCCTGGGATGTTTAGAATAAGCGGGCGAGTGGCCCTATCGCTTTGCATAGCCTTGCATGCCGCCGTGCGAGGAGGGCTTTTACCTGCGTCGTTTGTCTCTGGTGTTTGCGGGGCTACTTCCCGATGCAAGTAGCTGGTGAACTGGCTGGCAGTTGGTGGTGTACCACTACAATAGTTCCAGACCTTAAATATCTGTTCACCACCCCGGGCCGGTAGAGTGCCGAGCCCAGATCGTGTTATGCTATCATCACATACTGCTGCATGCTTTAACTGCTTATATGCGTATGTTCATCGCATGTATCTCTGTTGTGCATTAGTTGCATGGTTAGGGCGTTGGTGATTTGTGGGTCGCCGTCCCGAGGCTGAAAGCTTGGATTTAGCCCTAGGACTGGGGTTGGGTAGTTTGGACCCGGTTCGAATTGTAGTGTCCAGTCAAATTCGATAAGAGGCCTAGATGACTGGTACACCTGTTACTTGGTGATTGTAGAGGTCGTATCGGCCTCGAGTCGGATGCTGAGGTGTAGCCGGTGTCTCACTGTATTGACTATTGAGTAGAGGGATTGCCTACTCAGCGGTGCCATTCCCAGCATGCAGTACCGGCTTCCTGCTTGTGAGCCAGCAGTGTTGTTTTCCTGCTTACTGAGTGCGACCCATCATGTGACCAGTTCTTTTAGAAGAAGTGGGCCTCAGGGACACGCAGTTGGGTTATGGGGCCTTTGTATACACCCAGGTCTTATTTGAGGGCGACACTGTTGCGTTTCCCTCTTCCTTCTGTGTGTCGTAGTGTAGTTTCCCTACTGAGCTTAGTTGCTCACTCTTACTCGGGTTGCGTTTTGCAGGTGCAGGCGTTAACTCCTCTTCGGTGGCTCCTACCGGACAGTTGGTCGGCGGTGCAGCGGCGCCAGGCAGAGTTTGAGAGGTGACGATCTTTTACTATTTTGAATCCTATATTAGATAGCCTCCTACGGGAGTAAATGTTGTATTTGAATCTTCCCCTCTCCGAGGATTTGTATATTAAATTCCTTTTGGATTTGTAATCTTGGGTTCGAGGTTTGCTTAGATTATTGTTGTGTTTAATTGAGGGTGTTTTGCTGAACTGTTTAGGGAGACCAATAGGTTAGAGGGAACCATCACCAAATTTTTCGGGTTTTGTTAGGTTCCGGTTCGCGTCGCCCAGCTCAGTTGGGCTTTCGCTGGTCGGGGCGCGACATTGAGTCTCTAGATGGTTACATAGAAGCAATTAATTCTCATTTATCTCTTGCATGTCCGGAACTTCAATTATTTGATGTGGAGTGAGACACGGTATTTGCATTTGATTTTTTTTTTAAAGTATTTTTTACTAGAACTAATTTATTATCTAGTATTTATTATCCCACTTCATGCCTTGTAATTAATCAAATATATAATATTGAAAATACTCTTTTCTCGCATAGAGAAAATTCTAAATTTACGCTAACATGTTTATCTACGGAGGTATAATTTAAGAAGTATTGGTCAAATATACCTCCCATTTTTATGTTATATGCTATTATGGATTTTAGAATTAATCGTCATTGTTTAAAAGTGTTGATAAATGAGATATCATACCTTTTAATGGACGGCCTAAGAGTCACCATGCATGATACAAAAAGAGATCTTTATGACTTATTTGACTTGTATTCTACAAAATGTAGTGGTATTAAAACTAGTTCGTCTAGTTCATTTGCTTCCGGCAGCAACGGTCAAAATGCGGCTACGTGGTCATTGCTAGCACGCAAAGGTAAACAAAGGGCACATACGACAACTTCTAGCTAAAATTAATAGATACATGGATACTAGCTTTGCCGAATATATGAACCCTCAAATAATCCAAATAATTTGGATGTTTTAGTATGGTCGAAATCAAATCAAAATACTTATCATGTGCTCTCCATTGTGGCATGCGATCTACTAACAGTTCTGATGTCTACAGTTGTGAGGGCACGTCCCTCCGACCTAGCTCGACCACGTGGGTCGAGGGTCGTTCTCCTTTTGGTTTGGTTCCGCGTCGGGTACGATCGAGCGATCGTATGGTGGTTTTTAGCCCCATGGGCATTTTGGTAAATATGCCCCATGGTGGTCGGTTTCACACCCGCATTGCACATACGACCTTGGATTGATGTATGTGTTTAATTAGAACCTTAAGGGTGCGTTCAATCGGAAGATCAGAGCTCGATCGGGAAAGATCGAATCGGACGGCCGAGATCGTTTCAGGTCTCTATATATAGCCTGTCCCTTTCTCTCTCTTTCCTTTCTCCTTTGTTGTCGTTGTCTCCTTCCCTCTCTCTCTCTTTCTCTCTCCTTTGGCTGGGCTAGGGCTTGGAGACGCGAGTTTCGAGGAGCGGATCTTGGCGGCAAAAATCGGTGGACACGTGGAGGAGCTGTCCTGCTTGCTCAAGTAGGTGTTTCTACCTCGATCCAGTGATCGGGTTCTCCTAGGATAGGTTTCTTGTACTTTCGCTGTAGGAATACATGTTAGAATGTTGTGTAGCTTGTAGCATGTGTTGTATGGCTTGCCTCTAGTATTCCTATCAACTGATTTCCGTATTTTATCGGACGATTTCTGTATTATCGCCGTTTTGTCGGTTTCGGCCATTGAGACCTAGGTTTGAGATTTAACCATAAAAATCATGTTTTATTCGTACCATTAGCTTCTCCATCATCTTTTACGCATGCTTGAAAGTTTCATCAACTTCCAACTTGATTTGATCATTCAAATCCAAGAAATTGGATTTCCGGCACTGTTCTGATGAACTGTGCCTCAGGCTAGACGGTCGATCGGTGGATCGACTGTCAAGGATTGATACGCTTCTTTTGAGCCTGATGGTCGACCGTCGGATCGACCGTCGCATCGTCCATCAGGCTCTGTCGCGTTTTTGGTCTCCCACGATCGATGCACCGATCGACCGCGGGCTCCTTCTCTTTTTCCATTCCGCCTCACGGTCGACTGTCGGACCGACCGTCGCATCGTCCGTGAGGCTCTGTCCCGTTTTGGGCTCTCCAGGGTCGATGCACCGATTGACCGTGGCCCTTGAGTTTTTCCCTCGTTTGACCCCACGGTCGACCGTCGGATCGACCGTGGCATCGACCGTGGCCTCACGATCGACCGTCGCATCGACTGTGGGCCACTGAATTGGGTATTCTGGTTTCCTTTGGTTGGTTTTCATTCATGATAGATATCCAATCATGTTAGGAAGCATACACGAGGTTTTCACGGGATTTCTATCGAGATTTGGAATTGAATTGGGAGTTTAACCCCTTCGACGAATTTACGGCTTACACTTGCATTTAAATACTTGGTTGATAGTAGTCTAGATGTGAGGCCCGCGGTGTGAGGACCTGCCCCTCTACCCCTGTGGCTCGTTGTAGACCACAAGGGCAATTTGATAAATTGCACCTTGTTGGTTTGTTTCACACCCGCGTGTGCACACACTGGCCTTGTATGTGTTAGTGTTTGTTTAGAATGGCTAGGTGGACCCGGGATCGAAAGATCCGGACTTGGGCTTGAGTTCTTGCCCAAGTTTAGCTTTCAGCACACAAAGGATCGATCCTCTCTGGATAAGGAATCGATCCTCTTCGTGCCAGAAAGCCTTGTGAGATCGTCATGAAGGATCGATCCTCCCTTGAGGAAGGATCGATCATTCATACGTCGGTTGGTTTTCTGCTTCGCGAGGACGGCCACCGCTGGCCGTCGCTCTCCTCTGTCAGAGGGGGGAGGACTTTCCCTCCCCTCCCCTCACTTTTCCCCCTCTTTCCCGGCTTTCCCCTCTTTTCTTCCCCTCCTCTTCCTCCTCCTCTTCTCTTCTTCTCCCTTCTTTCTCTTCTTTCCCGCGGTGCTCTATTTCTTCCCTTCTCCGCCGGCGAGCTTCTTCTCCTCCGTTATCCCTCCTCCGACCACCAAATTGGGTGCTCTTTGGCTCGTTGGATCCGTGACAACGAGAGGAAGGCTCCTGGTGTGGTTTGGCAGCTTGTTGGTGATCAAATCGTGGGGAATCAGCCGAGGAAAGCGCAGCTAGGTAGGGTTATACCTACTGTGTTCTTTTCGGGTTTTCTTGAGATCTAGCCGTTGGATCTTGTTGATCCTTGCTTTGTTGGTTTCCTTATGCCTTGTAGAATAACTGATTTAAGTTTCATGTTAATCAGTTGAGATTTGTGTAGGTTTTATGGATGATTAGTCTCGGATTTCTGGTTTTCTGCTGTTCTTGAGAAACAGCCGGCTTGCGGAGAGTTTTCCGGCCGGCGAGTACATAATCTTGGCTTTTCATAAACATAAGAGTTATAGAGCTATTCGTTAGCTTTCCATTCCATCTTGTTGCATAGTTTTCCAATTTATGTACGATTTCTTATGAATTGTTTTCTGAAGGGCTGCGTTGCAGCAATTAATGGGTAAGTTAGTTTGATTAACGATTTTGATTAGCGTTGTCCCATTAATCCAACCGTTGGATGATAATGATTTTTGGATATGATGATCCTGGTTTATACACCTACTGGTGGCTAAGTTGGATCTTGAATCCGTGTCGTTTAGATGTCGGATCGACGGGATCAATTAGCCCCTAAGTAGTGGTTTTGGGTGTTTGAATATAATATTATATTTCGGAATATAATATTATATTGTGTAATGTTCATCGACGGTTTTCGGGGTTGCTTCCCGTTGCAGGAGTCCGCGGTTGACGGTCGCGGTACCGTCGTAATGCCGGGACCCGCTACGGATCGGCTGGCAGCGGTTGGTAGTACCGCTGCAGCGATCCAGTAGACTTATATGATGCTTGACATACTGTTGCATGCATTTCCTATTATCTGTGTATGTCATAGCATGTATTCTTGTTGTGTGCATTAGTTGCATTGGTTAGGGTGTGGGTGATCTTTGGGTCACCGTCCCGAGGCTGGAAGCTCGGACTTAGCCCTAGGACCGGGGTTGGGTTGTTTGGACTCGGTTTGAACTGTAGTGTCCAGTCGATTCGATGATAGGCTTAGATGACTGGTGCACTTGTGGCTTGATGATTGTAGAGGTCGTGTCGGCCTTGAGTCGGATGCTGAGGTGTAGCCGGTGTCCGGTGTTCCAAAAACTCTTGAGTAGAGGTTTTGCCTACTCAGTGGTGTCTCTTCCCACCAAACAGTGTTCAGTGTCCTGTTGAGAGTCAGCAGTGCCGTTTCCTGCTACTGAGTGTGAACCGGCATGTGACCAGCCCGGCTGGAAGATCATGATCGGGGCCTCAGGGACACGCGATGGGGTTATGGGACCCCTGTATACACCCAGGTCCTACTTAAGGGCGACACTGTTGCGTTTCCCTCTTCCTTCTGTGTGTCGTAGTGTAGATCCCTACTGAGCTTAGTGCTCACTCCTACCCGGGCTGCGTTTTGCAGGTGCAGGCGGCAGTACCTCTTCTGTGGCCCCTACTGGGCAGTTGGACAGCGGTGCGGCGGTGCCTGGTGGCTTTTGAGAGGTGGCGATATTTACTGCTTTTACCCTTATGTTAGTTAGTCTCCTACGGGAGTGATGTGTATTTTGGATCTTCCCCTCTCCGAGGGTTTGTATATATTAACACTTGAGTTTTTAATCTGTGGTTCGAGGTTTTGCTAATCTTTAATATTGTTTTAATTGACGGTACTTTGGTGAATTACTAGGGAGACCAATAGGTTAGAGGGAACCCTCGTCGTTCTTTTTCCGCGTTGGTTAGGTTTCGATTCGCATCGCCCGGCCCGGTTGGGCTTTCGCGGGTCGGGGCGCGACACGCTGGGTCTACCGTGGGACAAGATGCCTGCGCCTGGAGGGCGGGGCTGAGTCGGGTAGCTGGGTAAGCAATCCCACAACGCCTGGGTATGGTCCGGGGTTCGATATAAGTATATAGTAAGTCATTAATAGACACAACGCGTTTTAAAGCCGTGCTGGCAGTGATCCGTCAGAAAACTCCAAGGTTAAGCGTGCTTGCCTTGGAGCGGTCCCGGGATGGGTGACCTACTGGGAAGTTTTCCCAGATTTCTGCGATGAGCCAAAAGCGAACAATATTGTGTCGGGTGGGGCCCTCGGGTGGATCCTGGTCGGACCAGGAGCCCGCGGGCCGGGGCCCAGTGGAGGGTCGGGGTGTTACAGTATGGTATCAGAGCCGATTCCCAGCCGAAAATTGTGCCAACGAGGACGCTGGGCCTCCAAGGGGGGTGGATTGTGAGGCCCGCTGGGTCTACCGTGAGACAAGATACCTGCGCTTGGAGGGCGGGGCTGAGTCGGATAGCCGGGTAAGCAATCCCACAACGCCTGGGTATGGGCCGGGGTTCGATATAAGTATATAGTAAGTCCTTAATAGACACAACGAGTTTTAAAGCCGTGCTGGCAGTGATCCGCCAGAAACTCCAAGGTTAAGCATGCTTGCCTTAGAGCGGTCCCGGGATGGGTGACCTACTGGGAAGTTTTCTCAGATTTCTGCGGTGAGCCAAAAGTGGATAATATTGTGTCGGGTGGGGCCCTCGGGTGGATCCTGGTCGGACTAAGAGCCCGCGGGCCGGGGCCCAGTGGAGGGTCGGGGTGTTACACTAGGTGCTTATCGCTTTTCCTAGCCGTTAGCTAACTATGAGTGTTAGCTAACGAGGTATTGTTGAACCTTAGCCCGTTGCCGGCGAGTGCCGAGGGCTATTGTATAACTGTTGAACCTAAACTGATGCTATGGCATGTAGAGACATTTAGGATAGATGTTTGCATAGGTTTAGAGGTCGTGTTGTTTCTCCCAGGTCGGGTGCTAAGGATGGTTGTCGATGTCCCTGACATGGTCCCCAAGCAGTGGTTTCCTGCTGGGTAAGGGTGATCCTACTAGTTCTGGTTCTTGTTCCTCCCAGCGTGTTAGTTGATGTTCCCAGCGTGGTCGGTTGAGAAAAGTAGGATCCCTTTGGGGAGTCGATAGGGGTTGTGGGACCCCGTGACATTCCTTAGGCTTGAGCGGGAAGACATCACTGTTGGTGTTTTCCTCATTTCTGTGTGTCGTAGAGTAGAACCCTACTGAGCTTATCGCTCACTCCTACCCGGGCTGCATTTGCAGGTGCATGCGTCAGTTCTTCAGCAGCAGAGCCGGCGGGATCAGTCTTTGGCGGCGCGAGTACTTCCAGGGGCGTCTGAGGTTGCTACAGGATAACTGTTGTACTTTTGTTAGTTTTGTATATTGTAAACATCTTTCGAGGACTTTTGGGATTTCATGTATAATATCTTTTCCCTTGTAGGAGTTTGATAAGAATTTTGTATCAGATGTTTAAACAGTACAACTTGATGTATTTATAATTTGAATTACAGTTGACCTCTGGAATATGAATTGTTTAAGTTTACCCATGTTTTCCGCATTGTATCGCGCCAGTTGGAGATGAATAGTGATAGGAACCCTCACGCCTCGTCCTGGATGGGTTTTCTGGGTCGGGGTGTGACAACAGTAGCATCAAAATCTGCTTTTAGCGCAAGTGGCAGAGTGCTTGATAAATGGCGGAGAAGGCTAAGCTCGAATATATTGGAGGCGATAATGTACTCGGAGGACTGGGATGATGCAATGGACATAATTCAAAATCTCGGTGATAATATTGTAGTTGATTTCAAGAATTTAGATACAAATGATAGATTGTTGATTAATTTATGACGTATGTTAGTTAGTATGTACATTCTACCATAGTCCATTTCAAATTCAAAAAATTTCACATTTCAAGAAAATTAAAAAAAAATTCAGAAACCCCTCTTTAATTTGGGCCAATCATTCAATGATTCAAATTTCAAAAAAGAAAAAGAAAAAAAATGGCAGCTTCTAATGCGATTGTTCAAAAAAATTTGAATTCAAATTTTTAACTTTTTTGGTTCCCCAAAAATTTTTTTCCCTTTCCCTACACTTATTCTCTCTTCTCTCCTCTTTTAATCTTTTTAACCCCCTTTGCTCTCTCTCTTTTAGGCAGCCGGAGCCCGAGAGGGTTGAGCTCCACCCGGACCACCCTCACCAGCCCACCCCACCGCAATCCACCACTCGGAATCTAGGATCTCCCCTCCTCCGGCCACCCACCGCTCGGATCTCCCCTCCTCCAGCCTCCATGGCTTGGTTGCGTCCCCGCAACTGCCTCCTCTTGCGCTGCTGGTGTGAGGCCCCTGCCGCTCGAATCTTCTCTCCTCCGGCCTCTGATGGCTTGCTTGCGTCCCCGCTACGACCGCCTCCTCTTGCTTCGCTGGTGTGAGGCCCTCGATGGCCTTGATCCGTGCCCCCCCCCCCTCAACGCCTTCTGTCACATCTCAAACCAAAAAACCTATCCGGATCGAGGCATGAGCCAACCTATCTACAATCCAACTTGTGGTGCATAATTTTACATATACAAAATCCATGGCTAATTTAAACAATTAAGAATAAGGACATAAAAATAATGAACTAACTATTACACTCCTTAATTTACATGAATTTAGAGAAACATCATTTCTCATATATGACTAAAATAAAATTTTTACAACACATGTCCAAATACATCATAGAAGTCCTCAAGTCCAAAGCTATAAATAGACAATAAAGATAACTTCTTGAGCTCACGCACCACCTGAAGTCATCGCACCTGCACCTGCAAATGCAGCCCGGATAGGGTGAGTAATGAGCTCAATAGGGAATTTACTCTATTGTCACAAATACAGGAAAGGCAACAACAATAGTGTCATTTTCCGCCAAAGTCCAAGGAGTGTCCTAAGGCCAATACCATCCTCGCCGATTCCTCGAGGGCTCCTATCCAGGTCACCCTCACCCAAGGGTGAAATAAGGGGGGCGATCCTCTACGGGTTCGGAAACAGAATTCGCATATCGCCACTGCACTCACCGACGACCCTCATCGCTTCACCACCTCTCATACGGGGACACAAGTAAGGGACATCAACAACCAGCCTTGGCACTTGGTGTGGAAGAACCGACATGGCATCTACACCTCCAAACATAACAAGATCCACGATCTACTATATAACAATCTCAAATAATAGCATGATCCATCATTGAGCAATAATCACATCTTCGTCCACAAGTACCCAAGCCTCGACCCTAGGGCTAGATTCGGACTACCTGAGTCCCCGGATCGGTGATTAACCACATCGCCTACGACCTTTCCCTAATGCTTCTAATACAATCATTATGCATGAATGAGTAAGCACATTTAAAGAACATAAGCATGCAAGAATATGGCATCTCATCATACAAGGGCTAAACATAGCATTGAAAGGGCTAACATGCATCTACTAAATAATAGGGTTAACATGACATAAGGCATGTAAGAGGGATAATATGACATAAAGTGACAGAAGATATATAATACAACCCTCCAAGGGTTGCCCAACATCTAACTTTACGCAAAGCCAATCTCACATATAACCATCCGCTCCTCATGAGCGTACCTACAAGTCATTCCACATAGACTCACACACAAGCCATCCACATCGGCATTCGATCAAATACAAACTATGCATACAAGTATTCATTCCATCAAGGCACGCCTTCGGCCAACTATTTAACTAAGGATAAAAATCATTTTGGCCTCCTCTAGTTTCAGGGTTTTTCATTTTAAACCCTGTGTTTCAAAACGTAACAAAACATACCATGTAATTACAATAATTTCACTTAAAACCCAAATTACTGAGGACCGTTTCTTGACTTAACGGCCATTAGTAATTCATTTTGAGAAAATATCATTTTGGTCCCCTATAGTTTCGGGGTTTTTCATTTTAAACCCTATGTTTACAATAATTTCAATTTAAACCCTATGTTTCAAAACGTAACAAAATAAATGTGGTTACAATAATTTCACTTTAAACCCAAATTTAGTAACAGCCGTTAAAGACTTAACATCAACTGGCTTTGAACCAATGTTGACTAGTTTATTCTGTTCTCTCTCTTCCCTCCCTCTAGTCACGTGCAGCTTCTCGCCACAAGACTGCCTGGGTACCCCACCTCCAGATCTCTCTCGACGGGCTGAGATCTTAGGCGACCCAAGATGGGAATTTTAGGCGACCCAAGAGGCCATTACTCTAATCTCTCCCTTCACATTGGTGGCCTTCTATTCCTGCATATTACCGCCACCAACCATGCAAGCTCTTCCCAGCTCTCTCCGTTGCAAACCAAGACGTTGCTCCGCATCCAGCGCATCCTCGAGTACCCGTCGACCCTCTCTGTGATCAACATGCTCTTCACCCAGTTAGTCCATGCATGGGATGCTTGCTTTGACAACTATAATTGCAATGGGGCGGCGAATGAGCTGGTGGTGAGGCTTACGACAAGACGACCATTTGGTGTTAAGTCCATAACGGCTGTTATTAAATTTGGGTTTAAAATAAAATTATTATAACCATAGGGTTTAAAATGAAAACCCTGAAACTAGAGGGGAGCAAAATGATATTTTCCCTTTCATTTTAAACCGTGTGTTTCAAGAAACGGCTGTTACTAAACTTGGGTTTAAAGTGAGATTATTGTAACTACATGCTTTGTTTTATTACGTTTTGAAACACATGGTTTAAAATGAAAAACCCTGAAACTAGAGAGGACCAAAATAATTTTTACCCTTTAACTAAACATTCTGTGGGGGTCATGACTCCCCTAATTTACCACAAATCCCACGTAAGGCTCAGCCATTAGGAGGAGTAGGTGGAGGATTAGATGAAGACACGCCATGCGAACCTTTGGTTTTCTTCGTCCCAGCATGTTGCTTTGCTACTGCGGTCTTCCTTTTTCCCAGCTTGACTTGGTTCCTCAGGTGGAGGAGGGCCGGCATTCTTGGTGCGATGCATGGTGTGAGGCTTTGTTAGGGTTTTATGGGGAGAGGGGAACGTGGTTTTGAGAGAGGAGGAGCAGTGGGCTGCGGTTGTTGAAGAAGCTAGGGCACTGTCAAACCAGGAGAAAAAATGAAGGCTTGATCGGGAGTTATAAGGGGAGATTAGAGAGAAAATGACTAAAAAGCCCTCACTTATTGGCACACGGTCCGTGTCGGTCGACCGTGCGAAGTTGGCGGTCGACCGTCGCGAACATTTTGTGTAAAAAAGCAATCGCACGGTCGATCCAACGAAGTTGGCGGTCGACCGTGGCACACAATGGGTCTAAAAATGAAAGCCCACGGTCGATCCAAAGAGTTGGCGGTCGACCATCCAGTGCGAATGTACGCACAGTCGACCGTCAGGAAGTCTGGATCGACCTTCAGTTCCAGAAAGTGAGTTTTGAAATTCAATTTAAAATCATTTTTAAATCAAAACATCACAAAACTTTGCATACATGTGTAACTAAATATTATGAGCTAAAAACAACTCTTAAATCATGAAAATTACTCAATTTACAAAAATTTAGCATTCAAGTTGGATATGGTATGAAAAATAGATAAAGAGGTGACCATACCTTTTCTTTTTAGCTCTTTTATTTTGGGTATCCATTGGACATCCCGAGCTCCATTAGTAGATATAGAAATCTGTTTTTACTCAAGGGCTTGGTTAGAATATCTGCAATTTGGTGTTCGGTGCTAACAACTTCAAGTGCAATATCTCCTTTTTGTGTATGATCACGAAGGAAATGGTGTCTAATTTCTATCTCCTTTTTGTGTATGATCACGAAGGAAATGGTGTCTAATTTTTATGTGCGTTGTTCTAAAATGTAGAATGGGATTCTTTGATAGGCTTATGGCACTTGTGTTGTCACATCTAATGGGCATTCTGCCTACATGTATATTGTAATCTACCAATTGCATTTTCATCCAAAGTAATTGTGCACAACAACTACCCGCTGCAATGTATTCTGCTTCGGCGGTGGATAAAACAGCTGAATTTTGCTTCTTGGAGAACCAAGAAACAAGTGCATGACCAAGAAAGTGACATGTACCACTTGTGCTTTTTCTATCAAGCCTACATTCGGCAAATTCCGCATCGGAGTAGCCAATTAGATCAAAAGATCATCTTCTAGGATACCACAAACCATAATTTTGGATTCTTATTAGATATCTAAAGATCCTCTTGACCGCAACCAAATGAGATTCCTTATGACAAGATTAATATCTAGCACAAAGGCAAACACTAAACATGATGTACGGTCTACTAACGGTCAAATAAAGTAGAGAACCAATCATCCCTCTATAAAGTGTTTGTTTAACGGGTTTCCCATCTTCATCCTTGTCTAATTTGAGTGTTGTACACATGGGGGTTCTATAAATTTTGGATTCACCAAAATCATATTTCTTGTGTAGGTCTCTAGTGTATTTGGTGTGATTAACAAAGATTCCTCCTCGAGTTTGCATGATTTGTAAACCAAGAAAATAATTTAGTTTACCCATCAACCTCATCTCAAACTCACTTTGCATACATGCGGCAAATTCTTCATAAAGTTTATCATTTATAGAACCAAAAATAATATCATCAACATAAATTTGAACCAAGAGCAAATCTTTGCCTTTTGATTTGGTAAATAATGTAGTATCAATTTTTCCTCTACAAAAATCATTATCCATCAAGACTACTTCCTTTAGTAAACCATTCAAGAAGGCACTCTTAACATCCATTTGATATAATTTGAAATCTTTGTAAGATGCAAAAGCTAGAAGTAGTCTTATTGCCTCAAGTCTAGCTACCGGTGCAAAAGTCTCATCAAAATCAATTCCTTCTTGTTGATTGAACCATTTTGCAACAAGTCTAGCTTTATTCCTTATAATTGTCCCCGATTCATCCATTTTGTTTCTAAAAATCCATTTAGTACCAATAACGGGATGATCATAAGGTCTAGGTACCAAATTCCAAACTTCATTTCTTTCAAATTGATTCAACTCTTCTTGCATTGCTAAGATCCAGTGATCATCCTCTAGTGCTTCCTCAATTGTTTTGGGCTCAATCTAAGATAGGAAGGCTAGATTTGTACAAGTGTTCAATGAAGATTTGGTTTGTATTCCTTTTGATGGTTCACCAATAATCAATTCCTTTGGGTGTGAGGATGCATATGTCCAATTTTTAGGCAAATCATGATGTTGATCACTAGGTATAATCTCAAGGGATTTCTCAAATCTATCATTCAATTCTTCAACATCATTTTGGGTTTCATCCAATAAATCTTTTGATTTGTCATTTGAGATTTCCTCATCTTTATCATTATGAATTCTACTAGGAATTAAAATCATTTCATCAAATGTAATATGCATTGATTCTTCAACCACCAAGGTCCTTTTATTGAAGATTCTATAACTTTTGCTTCTCCCCGAATATCCAAGAAAAACTCTTTCATCGGATCTAGGATCAAATTTTCCAAGATTATCCTTGCCATTGTTCAAGATAAAACATTTGCAACCAAAAGCTCTAAAGTACCTAATATTTGGAATTCTTCCTTTCCAAAGCTCATAAGGGGTTTTCTTCAAAATGGGTCTCAAAGTTACTCTATTTATCACATGGCAAGAAATATTAATTGCTTCGGCCCAAAAATACTTAGAAAGATTATTCTCACATAATAGAGCTCTAGCCATGTCTTGTAGGGTTCTATTTTTCCTTTCAACAACACCATTTTGTTGAGAGGTTCTAGGTGAAGAGAAGTTATGGGAAATTCCGTTGTCATTGTAAAACTTTTGTAGATGGGAATTCTTGAATTCTCCTCCATGGTCACTTCTTATACATATAATGAGAATACCTTTCTCATTTTGGACTCTTCTACAGAAGTTAGTGAATTCCTCAAAGACTTCATCTTTGTGTGGAAGGAAAATCACTCAAGTGTATCTAGTGTAGTCATCTACTAGAACAAATCCATATAAGCTACCACCTAAGCTAGTTGGTTTAGTAGGCCCAAAAACGTCCATATGAATGAGTTCTAGTGCTCTTGTGGTGGAAACTATATCTTTAGACTTGAAAGAGGATTTTACTTGTTTTTCACTTTGACATGCATCACAAATTTTATATTTCTCAAATTTGATATTGGGAAGTCCAAGAACAAGGTCTTTTCGAGAGATCAGTTTGAAAATTAAATCCATGTGAGCATGTCCAAGTCTCCTATGCCATAACCAAGAACTATCATTTAAAGCACTAAGACATAAATCATCATAGCAAACAAGATTATTAAGATAAAATGTATACACATTACCATCACGATGACCAACTAGTATGATTTTATCATTAATAGCATTCTTAACATAGCATTTTGAATCTTCAAAAATAACTTTGTTACCTCTATCACATAATTGACTAATGCTAAGTAAATTATGTTTCAAACCTTCTACCAAAAAAACATTTTCAATAATAGTGGAAGAGGTTTTACTAATATTGCCAATGCCAATTATTTTTCCTTTTGCATTGTCTCCAAAGATCACCATTCCTCCATCTTTGGATTGGAAGGTTGAGAACATGCTCCTTTCTCCCGTCATGTGTCTTGAGCATCCACTATCAAGGTACCATCTTTTAACCTTTGTGTTGGTCTTGATCTTGGATCTCATGCATTCCTACAAATAGGAGATCAAACCTTGATTTTTGATACACAAATCTTTTTGGGTCCATTTGCATTAGTACTATGCATAAGAGAAGAAGATGAATGTTTAGGTGCCCAAATTTTATTAGCATTAGCATGTCTCATTAGATAGCAACTAGGTGCAATGTGACCTACTTTGCAACAATAATAACATATAAGTGCTTGTGCTACCTTAGGATGATGAGAAGAAGCTTTAACAAAGTTAGTCTTCTTTTGGTTGTTCACCTTCCTAGGGTTGTAGCCAATTCCTTCCTTGTTTAAGGAGTTCCTTTGGCTATCAAGGATCTCATCTAACTTGTCTCTACTCTTCACGAATTTAGCTATAGTGATTTTTAAGTCATTAACCTCAAGAGTAAGATCTCTCTTAGATTTCCTCAAGAAGATGAGTTCCCTTTGCATATCATAGTTTGTGTTCTTCAATATGGTGAGCTCATATTGAGTGTCCTTGAGTTCATCCTCAACAAGTGTATTACTAGTGTCATTAGAGTTGTTGTCTAGTATGCATTTGTTTTCTTTTTCTAAAGTTCCAATTCTATGCATGGCATCTACTTTTTCTTCTTCTACTTTCTTCAAGTCCTTACAAGTAGCATAGTATTTCTTTTTAAGGAATTTGAAATCATTAGCTAAAGCATGATAAGCATCAAAAAGTTCTTCAAATGCAAGCTCATCCTCTACCTCATTTTCTTCTTCTTCCTCATCTCCATGTGCCATTGGCTACCTCTTGTTCTTCTTCATCGGATGAGGTCTCCACATCACTTTCTCCCCAAGTAGCCATCATTGCCTTCTTTTTCTTGAACTCCTTCTTTGTTGGCTTCTTGAGTTGAGGGCAATCGGACTTGTAGTGTCCGGGTTTTCTACACTCATAACATATGATTTCATTTGAGTTAGAAGAGGTAGGATTGTATTTTTCACCTTTGAAGAATTTTTTCTTGAAGAATTTCTTTCCTCCTTGGCGCTTGAAGATCTTTTGTATTCTTCTTGATATCATCGCCAACTCCTCATCGTCAGCTCCTTCACTTGAATCGGATGAGTATTTGCTAGATGACTTGAAGGCAACCGTCTTCTTCTTTTTATCTCCCTCTTCGTTGCTTATCTTCAAGTTCATCTCATAGGTCATGAGGGAACCCATGAGCTCATCTAGTGACAGCTTGGATAGATCCTTGGCGTTTTCGATCGCTGTCACTTTAGGATTCCATGATTTCGGTAGACACCTAAGTATCTTTCTCACAACTTCATCGTTAGCATAAATTATTCCAAGAGATTCAAGCACATTCAATATGTTAGTAAAACGTGTAAACATCTCACTAATAGTTTCATCATTCTTCATGCAAAAGAGTTCATACTCATGTACAAGCATACTTATTTTTAACTCTTTAACACGGCTTGTTCCCTCGTAAGTAACCTCAAGTTTGTCCCATATCTCTTTTGCTGATTTGCATGTAGAAACCCTATTGAATTCACTAGGGCTAAGGGCACAAAGAAGAAAGCTTTTGGCATTGGCATTTGTTTGAAGGTTCTTGAGATCAATTGGGGTGTAGTCACTCTTTGTCTTTGGGACTTCTTTCCCTTCAACAATTTTTATAGGGATATAAGGTCCATCCTCTATTACTAACCAGGCCTCATAGTCCATTGACTGAACAAAAATCTTCATTTTTGTTTTCCAGTAATTATAGTTTGAACCATTGAAGTAGGGTGGCCTATTGGTAGCTTGTCCCTCCAAGTTTTCCATCTCTAGATAAGATCCTCTAAGGGTTGTTACACCACTAAAAATAGAGACCTGGCTCTGATACCAATTTAAGGTCCAAGAGGGGGGTGAATTGGACTCTTTTTGAAAAACTAGATTAATGGAAAAATCAAGTAGGAGAGAACTAACTCCTTAAATGCTTGTAGATGAAATGAGACTAAAGAAAAATAGCATGCAAGAATAATAGCAATGAAGGTTAGAGAGATGGCACCAATTTTATAGTGGTTCGACCCAACTCTTGGTTTACGTCCACTTCTCTCAAGACTCCCCTTGAGGTTCTACTACTTGCAAATCCTTTACAAGCTTTTCCTCCAAGCTTCCTGGTGCTTGGTGACCTTACAATCACAATCACTTGCTGTTGAATAACTCTCAAAGTACTTCTTCACACTTAAAGAAGGTTTATAAAAGTTGTAGCTCAAAAGAGAATAAGTAGAAAAACTCTTGCTAAGACTTGCTCAGATGATCTCAATAATAATGATAAAAATTCTAGCAAGTTTACAACATAGAACTACTTATATCTAGGCTTCAACCAGCTTAACAAAGACCTCCAACGGCTCTCTGCAACTCTCCAACGATTAGTTTTTTACTCTACGTGTTGCTGGCGGTTGATCCATGCATCGTCCGTCATGTATAAAAACTCAGCCTTTTTGATCGACGATCGATCCATGCATCGTCCGTCACGCCTCACGCTCGACCGTGACATCGACCGTCACATCGTCCGTCAGCCTCTGTCAAGAAAATGGCTTCCCACGGTCGATGCACCGATCGATCGTCGCTTCTTTACTTTTCTTCATAAATGCTCCACGGTCGACCGCCGCATCGACCATCGCATCGTTCGTCAAGCTCTATCAAGAAAATGGCTTCCCACGGTCGATGCACCGATCGACCGTCTCTTTTTCACTTTTCTTCATAAATGCTCCACGGTCGACCGCCGCATCGACCGTCGCATCGACCGTCGCATCGTCCGTTAGGCTCTGTCAAGAAAATGGTTTCCCACAACAATACATTTTGTCAAGTGTGGTGCATCCAACGTGCAACCACACGGTCGATCCATGGATCGTTCGTCACATTCCCACGGTCGATCCATGCATCGACCGTCAGTACAAAAGTGACTTAAATATTAAATTTAAGATTTCCAATTAAAGGGATAATAAATATTAATTATATATTTTATTATTTAATGTATATTGGCATCATCAAAATAAGGTTAGGATGAACAGGGCCGACACGACACGACACGTTTGACACCTCTAGTAGGTAGCATGTCAACATTCAAACATAAAGGCCTAAATTGCATGAAACTAGCAAGTAGCTAAGCATGACATAACTTTCACTTAATCCATCCTCTTGACATGAGCATTGGCATGCATACTCATCAACATGCTCAGAATCATATGTTCAAAATTGAGCCCAAACGGAGATAAGGAAGTAGATGAAAATCTCATATTACTACATACAACCAGAAATATTAAACATGACCATAACTGCCTCCAAATTCATCAAAATAATACCAAAATCTCCTATCAGCTCTATCAAGTATAAGGAACAACATATCAAAAATTCAGATTAAACGGAGATTGGGAAGCGATAAATCCAAAATCTTCTTAATTGAGCATCGAAAATCTTAGTTAGTTGAAATGGAAAAGAGGCCATAAATAGCAATGTATTCATTCAAATCATATGAAAATTTGTAGATAACCTCTAATCATCATCGACAACAATATATCTAAAAATTGGCTCAAACAGATGTAAAAAACCCATTGAAATCCTTAATTTACAACTTACAGTTCGAAATAAGAAAATAGAACATAATTATCTCAAAATCCTTCCAAATCTCACCAAAATTTGTAGGTTAATTTACAACTTGCAGTCCGAAATAAGAAAATAGACCATAATTATCTCAAAATCTGTCCAAATCTTATCAAAATTTGTAGGTAGGCTCTACCCTATATCTGAATTTATATCAAATCGAGTCCGGAAGCCATCGAAAACCCAACTCGAAGAATCCTCTCGATTGATGCCAAAACCCAAAATGCCAAATAAACAACCACCAAACAAGATAGATCTAAGGGCTAAGCATGATAGTATGCTAACAAACATATAGGAGAAGAGGAAATCACAAATAATCCATTCAATCTAACAACATATGGCTTAAACAAAGATTTAGGGGTAGAAACCCTACCTTTAACAGCTAATCTTTTCTATGTTTTGCTTCCTAGATCTAGAATGGCCTAGATCTAACTCCCTCCAAGCTTTGGACTTCCAAGATTTGATGGTTTAGTCTCTCTCCAAACCTCCAATGCTCTCTAACATTCTAATAGGACCCTGATGAGAGGAAAGGGGGGTTTTCTGAAAGCTCAACCTATTTATATTAGATGGTGCCACATGATGACCATCTAAGGCATTAGGGGTTATAATAATGATAGATGGAATAAGGATGCAATAAAAGAGCTAGATTAGGGCCTAACAACAACATTCATCATCCACAAGGCTGTATGTGTATTAACATGAGTGTGAGACCAACTCCGTAAGGGAAAATTACCAAAATGCCCCTGGAGTTGTAACGATTGACGTGATCGTTCAACAAGGCCAACTGAGCTAAACCAACCAAGCCAAGCCCTTGGCCTACACATCGAATGAAGTTAGAGGTATGGTCCTCACACCTTTGCCACCCTCATCGCTCACCTTCAGTGCCCCTCCGGCCTCGCCGCATGCTTCCAGCCTGACGACAGCCTTGTTGCCTGCCTCAGTCCTCCTCCGGCTTCCATGGAGGAGCTCCCGCGGCCTCCATGCTCACATCTTCGCTCGCCTACGCCTCCAAGGTGGTCTTCTCTAGCTTCCGTGGTCTTCTTCGGTTTCCTACGACACCTTTGGTCCTCCTCCGGGCCTCTACCGGCTCTGGTGCCCTCCCACGGCCCCCGGCCACGGTGCTCTCCTCCGGCTCTTCACCGGTCCTGGTGCCCTCTGCTGCTCTCCTGTGTCTCCTCTGAACCTACCATGGTCCCTATGGCCTCCCTCCATCGCCGCCGGCGCCGAGGTTCCCCATAGGTCTAGGGTGGTCCCATTAAGGGGGCGTTTGGTTGCTTGCATCAGTTGATGCTGCATCAGTTGATGTAGTATTAGCATCAGCTGTTTGTTTGGTTGCTTGTATCAACTGATGCAGTATTAGTTGGTTTTCTGTTTGGTTGATAGGTATTGCATCAGTTGATACAAAAGGCGATAACGTCATGCTCTTCCACGGCACCGGTCGAACTCGTCGGAGCTTTGGATTTCAAAGGCGGGGAATAACTCGAGCGATCTCCTCACTTTAGCACACGCCGGAGATCCACGAACAGGGCGCCAAACACGCCGGAGATCCACGAACAGGGGCGCCAAACTCGCCGGAGATCATGAACAAATCCCCCTCCGGGAAGCACCCTCGTCTCTTATCCCCCAAACCGGTGACCAATTCTCTTCTCGCTTCCGTCCCTCCTCCTCCATGTCTGTCTATATATACCCATAAGCCCGCCCCACCTCTCTCACCACTCTCCGCCCACCAACTCTAGCCCTCCAGGACCCCTCCTCTTCTCCAAGCGATGTTGTTCTCATCCCCAACTTCTCTCACTCCACTTCCGGACTTTGGGAGCCCGTTTAACATGGACGACGCCGATTCCTAGGCGCTGGACCTCATCCAGGACCACCTCCTCGGCGATTGCCCCACCCTCGACGCCCTCCACGCCGATTACTCTCCATCTCTTCCTCCACCGCCCCCTCCCCGGCGGAACCAAGCACCTAGCACCGAACACTATGGGTTGTTCCCTGAGCGGGGCGTGTCTATGATCCAGTTCGGATCGGAGCCCCAGGTCCCCTCGCAGCTCGTAATCTCGCGCCGGTCGAGCACGAAAGTCGAGTGGATCCCGTTGCCTCCGCCGCCGCCCGTGGCGGACGACGGGCGACGGTACCGTGGAGTGCGACAGCGGCCTTGGGAGAAGTAGAGGAGGCGGAGGGGCGTCGGCTGGGCTCAACTTCTTCGAGGAGGAGAGGGGAAAGGAGGATCGGGGAGGAGAGGGAAATGAGAGGGAAAGGTGGAGAAGGAAAGCAGGATCGGGGAGGAGAGGGAAAGAAGGATGGGGGAGGAGAGGGAAAGGAGGCACATGCCTCACGTGTGCTGCATCACTTGATGCTGCATCTGGAGATACAGCCAAATTGGCTGCATCTCCAGATGCAGCATGAACTCACTTTTTTGCATCACCAGATGCAACATCAGTTGATGCATCTGGTCAACCAAAAACATGTTTGGACCATGATGCTGCATCAACTGATGCATGCATCTGTTGATGCAGGCAACCAAACGCCCCCTAAGTTGGAATTCCTTGTTGTAAACTTGGTCTAATTATCTATGACTGCAATGTTTCCCCTTTCTTCTATTTTTGTGATTTTTTTGAATTTGTTTCTTCTATTTTTGGCCCCCTCTTCTTTTTCTCTGGCGGCGAGCGACTTCTCCTCCGCTGCCGGCCAGGCGTGGCCTATAGCCTTTATGGGCCTTGTGGCCTAAGGGTTAAGGCCTGGCCCATCAAGGCATCAATATTAATAGGCCTTGGCCCTGTTGGGTTTGGTGAGGGCACATGGGCTGGCCCGACACAGCACGGCTTTTCATGTGTCATGGTGGGCCAGCAGTTAGCCTCGATGGCACGTCACGAGCACGAGCCCATCAGTCTGGTGGGCTGGCACAGTGGCACGGGCACCCCCCGAGCACGCCTTGGGTCGCTATGTGACACCACTGCTTGAAAGCTCTCGTGATGGGCCGATTAGGCTTGAGGATCGGCATGGGACATGGGAGTCCCTGGGTGCTTAGAATTATTCTTCCTGATGTTTGCGGAAAGGAGGAAGAGCCCCGTCACGTCGGTGTAGCCCAAATTTCCCAAATCTAGAAAACTGAAGCAGCTAGCCCTGAGGGAGACTGAAAAGATGTTTAGAGCATTCATGAGACATCACAGCATCGTTCATGGACTTCGGCTTCTATCGTCTTCCACATCAACAACACCATGGCTGGTGGTGCAATCATGACAACTTGTCTATCCATGAAGTTCTAACAGACAAGACATCACCCATTTGCTTTTGCGGTCTACAATGGACGATCACAAGTCGAGCAGAAGACGGGCATCTCCTTTCAATCGTCAGGATGTATGTCTGAACCCGGCCGCTGGGGGCAAGGAAATACATGACATGGACCAAAAGAGGACACCTTTTTGATCTACTGATTCCTAAAGTCACCGGCCTTTAACTTCTATATTGTCAGGATAGACGATCCGATAATTGATACCCATGGACCACATCATCTTTGACGTCGCCACAGTCGTTGTCCAGTTAAGATCATGTTCACTTTTAAAAATCCCACCATTCATATGAAGATACCGATCAGGTCACTCCAACATTAATTCGTATATGAAACTATTTTCCACCTGGGGATGTGAATTGCATGCATGCACATGAGTCTGAGCTTTGCTTTTTTCCCAATATAATTTAGACGAGATGAACAACAGTATGATATATATATATATATATATATATATATATATATATATATATATATATATATATATATATATATATATATATATATATATCATACTCTCAAGAAACGATTGTTTTGTTCAATCAAGATGCCTTTAGATGGAAATATGCCTAGCTGTTTCCAAGCTAATATTCATCGTAGAAGAAGATGACCGTGCCTCTTTCGATCATTGCCTCCATTGTCTCTTTCCCTTAGCTCTGTTTTGTATTCTGTTTTCTGCTCTGTTTTCCTTTTCTTTGTTTCCTGATTTATCAGCCCTTGGGGTCTTGGGCTCAACTAATCAAAAAATAAAATAAAAGAATAGACGCACGCAAGACTACGAATATATATGCACCTACTATCGTTAGGCTTGCCATACGAATAATTAATTAACATAGTAATTGATATGCTAGTGATTTTTGTACATAGAATTGTTTTATGCTGTTTTCTAAGGATCTATGCATGCATTGCTTGGAGAGTTGTACTGCTGCACACTAAGCAGCCCATTACATGTTAAGTACTGATCCATGGAGTCATGAAGTGCCACAAGGAACGTTCCATGCTGCAGCAGCACCTAAAATATGTGCTAGACATTGATCCTGAAGAGTCCAAAACACACTTGAATTCGTACGCTCATGTTCAGCCAGGGGTCCAACGAACAGAGAGAACGTCAGTTTTGGATAAGATCAAACGTACCACAAAGATTCCCTCAGGATCAACAAATTTAGAAAAAGTTGGCCATCCTACGACACCACTATGATCCTGGAACCATTAAATTTTTTTGAAACCTATCTGAATCCCCTGGTCAGCAAAAACAGGACAAAATAGCTAGCGTGGGACCGAATCCAGCATCAAATCACTAGACTAAACTAGTATGCAAAGTAAAAGAAAAGAGAAGATAAAGTATATATATTGGGACCCCTAGTCCACTACTAACCCAGCAAGTGGGAGGAAATCCTAAGAAAAGAAAAGAGAGGATTCGAACAAAGATTCAAAAAGAACTCTAATAAAGGGTCGTCCCCACAACGTACCTCTGCACGTTCTAAGGCCACACTGAGAGCACGAGCTCTTCTTTGCTGTCTTCCTAAAAGCACCGGGAATATACTCGCCGACCTTATCGTCCACCACCCATCTAATCCATTAACCCTTTTCGCCCATGCACGTAATCTCTCATTAACAATGATCTCCAAACACCTTAAGCTAACCTATCTTGTGTATCTTCTCTATATATATCCCTCCAAGGCCTCATCCTGTTGATCACCACTGTACGTTCTTCCAACACTAGATCTCTATAGATACTTGGCTTATTGCAGCAATATTGCAGGTGGGTATATATATCTATATATGGAGAAAATGCAAAAGACTCAGCTTGCCAAGATGGCAGTGCTCCTCGTCTTACTCCTCATGACTCCCTTCGTGCCTGCATCTCTGAGGTCTTCCTACCTTTATTTCCTTCTGAACATCCTCATCATCGCTCTCAGCGCGGAGGCCGGTCTTCTGAGCGCCATCTCTCGGCCGTCTGACGAGAAGAAAGCCGCGGCCAGCGTCGTCACCGTGGGTCCGATTCCCCTGGAGTCTAATATTCCTAGTTACAAAGGAATTAATATTAGTCCTAATAGCACTGTTAGCTATCATGACAAGAGCTGTCCGGTAGTAGAGAAGCCCGCCGTGGTCGAGAAGGGTGTTCGCCCCGTTGTTAATAAGGTGCACAAGTTGAGGAGGAGCCCATCCATGCCGAGCCTTTTTTTCATCGGCGGCTGTGAGCGGGAGGTCCAGTTCAAAGAAGCTGATCAGGGGATGCCAGCTGAAGGGGAGATGGATGAGTTCGGCGCCGGAGAGGTGATCAGCCGCCTGGAGCTGTTCACGAAGGCTGAGATGTTCATCGGCAACTTCTACAATCAACTGAAGATGCAGAGGGAGGAGTCGTGGAAGAAAATTCATGGATTTTATCAGAGGGCCTTCTGATGATCAGTCTAGGCCTGCTCAAGTGCTCAGTCTATGTATATGTAAATGAATACAAGATTATATATTAGTTAGGAAGTATCGTTTATGATACTTCATAACTAATTAACTGGTTTGTGTTTAATTTCATTGCATTCAAATTGATGCTTGCAGAAGGCAAGGCAAAGTGATACAAGGATGAAGCCTAGCCTAACCATGAGATGATTCGGTGGGTGTTGGACATCTACTTGGCTGTCAATATTATGTTGAAAATTCTGATATATTGAAGAGGAATTTAAACGTTGGTTCTTCTTTGAAAGCAATTATTTCTTTTGTGCTGTGTCAATTGTCAATATGTGGGTGTGGATTTTATTTGGCGTCCCAGAGGTTGTTTGTGCGTGTCTTTTTTAACTCTAGAGATGAGTCGTGGATTATGCATATTTTAATCTCTTAACTAATTATTTTTGTTAACCTAAGAGTAGATATATTTGATAATTTATTGTTTGATTTCAGGTTCATGCATGTTTCGAGAAGAAATATAAAAAATTTGATTAAAAAAGACCAAATTCTACATAATCTGGAAATATGAAATTAGCCGTCGATTGGCGGGAGAATATTCTCTAGATATTCCAAGAATATCCAATATTTTGAAAGTTTGGAAGATTGTAAAAGACTCAGATCTACAATTTTGATGTTGGACAAATTACGAGATTCCTGATTGATTGATACCAATTTTGAAGAATATAAAGATATGCAGAAGCTAGAAAACTGCTCCGTTGATGTCCAAAAGAATATTCTCCAAATATTGTAGATAACTCCATTTTTTGTGTTGGACAAGTTCTGAGTGTGAGGACCCATACCTTTAATCTGGTTCGACCGTGTTAGGTCAAGGGTTTGGCTTGGTTGGCTTTGGCCCGGTTGGCCTTATTTAACAATCGCTTCGATCGTTGCGGCTTCAAAGGCATTTTGGTAATTTGTCCTTGTCGAGTTGGATCTCACACTCGTGTAGTGCACACGCGGCCCCCATAAGTGATAAATATGCTTGTTAGAACTTTAGGCGAGCTTGGAATTGAAAGATCCGAGCTCGAGTACGAAAGCTTGTCTTTAGCTTTCTGCCCCAAAGCAATCGATCGGCTCTTGTAACGATCGATCGCCCCTTGAGTGATCGATCAACCCCTTGAGCAATCGATCGGCCCTTAGAGTGATCGATCGGACTCGAGGGCAAATGTCGAGTCAGCCTTTTTCAATCGATCACTACTTTAACCGATCGATCGGACATGAGTAAAGGTGTTAAGTACCTAGCCCGATCTCATTTCCCACGTTTCTTCTTTTCACCATCCAAGACCCTCGCGCGCGTGAGAGAGAGAGAGAGAGAGAGAGAGAGAGAGAGAGAGAGAGAAGGGAGCTCCAACGCTCCCCAACGACCTGGAGGCGGTGACGGCAAGGGAGGAAGGTGGATCAGCGTGGATCAATGTGGTTTAACAGCGGATTAGCGAGATTAAGGTAGGTTTATACGCCTAAACCTAAGTTTAGGGTTTATTCGTGCATTGCATAGTCGATCTGATGATTTCTTTGTGTTAGATGGTGCTCCTAGGCTTACTTAATAACCGATTGGAGTTTGGAATGATTTGATTTCGATTTATATCGGATTTACACATCTTTTCCTCTCAAATTCTCGGATTTCTGTTCTCACTGAAACAACCATGTTCTGGTTTGATTTGTGGCTTTCAAGTGCATGATCTCGTCTGATCATCACCATGAAAGTTGTAGATCCTTGAATCTACTTTCAATTTCCACTAATTTTATAATTTTTGGATTTATAGACGAATTATAACGAATTTTCTTCTAAACTGCTACGAGACAGGAATTGTGGAATTAGTTAGTTAATTAAGTAAAAATTAGACATCCAATCGATCCAATTCTTGGACACGATGTTCCTAACGTATAATTATATATATGATATTATATAATTTGAATTTGGACGTCATTTGGAAATCGAATTGTGAAGATTTCAACTCCTCTAACATGTAGGTCACTGTAGCAATCCGAATTTAAGACATTTTCTAGTATTTTAATGATTTCTCCAATTAAATCCACCTTGAACCTATAATTGGATGCTCTTAGTGACATCTAAGGTTAGTATGCTTAATTTGGTAGATTTTAGATGTTTGAATCTCGGTTTTTCAGCATTACAAATTAGTTACTAATTCCATTGCTTAGTTAGCCTTTAACTGGAAAACATGCTAATTATTATATATATGTATGTGGTTGAACCAAGGGAGTTGTCACACCCCGACGCAAGAAGCTCATTTATTTCGGGGTGTGAGGGTTCCTAATCTATTCAAGCCAAAAGGTACTGATACAATATTATCAAAACTCATCGAAGAGGGAAATTATACATTTAAAATAATCATCAAATGATATCTATATACAAAAACTGCCAACAGTACAGTAGAGTATCCAGAAACCTTAAACGCCTCCAGAAGTCGACGCACCACCAAAAGCTGATCCGCTAGGATCTATGGAAGCGCTGGCGCCTGCACCTGCAAATGCAGCCTGGGTAGGAGTGAGCAATAAGCTCAGCATGATTCTATACTACATCACTCACAAGAAAATGAAACTACAATTGTGGCATCTCCCTCTACCAAGCGTAAGGCGTAGCTACTTACCTTAATAGAAAAGTAAACCAAGACGAGGATAACGCTTACTCTGAGCACTTCTCGAGGTGTGCCCAACAGGGATTTGAGTGCATCTCCATTGCTACCCAAACCCCAAGACTGGTGAGAAACCACCCCAATGTGTAACAATATTTAAACCACCTTAAGCCTTGGCACAAGAGAAACGGCACGTCCTTTAAATCTCAAACATGATAAGTTGTATCTAGCTAAACAATTACCTCGATAAAACAATGATTACAGTAGTAATCTCTCCCTAGACCTTGCTACCCAGCCTTGGTCCTAAGGCTAAATCCGAGCCGCCCAAGCTCTCAGATCGGCGATCAACCCATCGCCCATACCCTAGCCTAATGCTTCTAATGCAATCAAATGCATACAATGTTCAGACAAAAATATAAAAATATGAGCATGCAATAGTATGTCAAATAATATATAAGTCTCTCGCCAAAAGGGTATACATAGCAATGGTCTTAGGAAAGCAAAATATTTATTCTACAAATCCCATGGGGCGTAACCCCCTTGGTTCACCCACATGCCACACATAGGGCCTACGTAATATAATAACATATATATAAAACAATAATGAAAAGCTCGATTAATCGAATTAAAGAAAACGAACTACTATTAACTTCAGAAAATCATAACTTTCAATTTAACCGTCGAATTGATGTGAAACTTGATATACCCACTCAATGACATACCCCGAATCACATATCCAAGGATAGGATCAATCAGATAAAGAAAAACTACTTAATTTCACTAATTAAACTGACAGCTCTATTCTGCACAGCATGGCCATTTAATTCACAATAAATCGTACATAAATCTGAAAAAGGTGAACCCAGTTGGAAGTGAATGCTAACTCAGAGATATACAAGGTTTGTGTTGAAGATAAACTGAGATCATGCACGTACAAGCCATAAAACAAGCTAGAACATAGATGTTTCTGCTAGAATAGAAATCCGATTAAAATCCGGGAATAAATTGCATAAATCCAAATCAAATCATTACAAACTTCAATAAGATATTAAATACACCTAGGAGCATCATCTAGAATAGTTTGATTAAGCAATTAAGCATTCAATTAGCTAAGAACACATAAACAAACCCTAAGTGAAGAATCCTACCTAACTACGCAAACCCTTGATTAATCCTCGATTAATCCGTGCTATGAAGGTGTAGATCTTCTTCTCCCCTTGCTGGAAACCTCCCCAAGTCCCGGATCAAGCTTCAATTTAGAAATCTAAGCATCGGTGGAGAGAGAAGAAGACACGGAAAAACAGAGCTGCTCACAGGTTACTTATAGGCCCGAGGCCGATCGGTCGCTCCCTGAGCTATCAATCAGATTAGGTCGGTTCACGTTCTTATCCGGACACGTCAAAGGCGGTGCCGACCTCGAATCTGACTGATCACTCCCAGGAGCAATCGATCGGTTTAGGCTGACAGCTGTCCCAAAGACAAGCTTCCGTGCGTCCGAGCTCAGATCTTTCGATCCCAAGCTCGCCTAAGCTTCTAACAAGCACATATATCATTCACAAAGCTGTGTGTGCACTACGCGGGTGTGAAACCAACCATCAATGTGTAATTTATCAAATTACCCTTGGGGTCCAAAATCAACAATGCGATCAGACAGATCGCGCTCAATGCGAAAACAAGCGAACAGGGCACGGCCCCGACCTACGCGGTCGAGCCAGGTTAGAGGTGCGGTGTGAGGGCCCGCCCCTCTGACCTGGCTCAACTGCGTGGGTCGAGAGCTGTTTTCCTGTTTGTTTGTTTCCGCGTCGGGTACGATCGGGCGATCGTATGGCAATTTCAACCCTAGGGGCATTTTGGTAAATATACTCCATGGTGGTCAGTTTCACACCTGCGTTTCACACACGGCCTTGGATTGGTGTATGTGTTTGATTAGAACCTTAAGGGCGCGTCCGATCGGAAGATCGGAGCTCGATCGGGAAATATCGAATCGGACGGCTGAGATCGATCCTAATCTCTATATAAGGCCTGTCTCTCTTTCTTTCTTTCTTTCTCTTCTCCTGTCACTTTCACTCTCTCTCTCTCTCTCTTATGGCTGTACTAGGGCTTCGGAGCGCGGCTTTCGAGGAGCGGAGTTCGACTATCGGAGTTGAGGGATCGGTGGAGGAGCTGTCCTACTTGCCCAAGTAGGTGTTTCTACCTCGATCTTGTGATCGGGTTCTCCTAGGATAGGTTTTATGTGCTTTCGATGTAGGAATACATGTTAGAATGTTATGTAACTTGTAGCACATGTGTTGTGGCTGGTTTCAAGTATTCCTACCTTGCAATTTCCGTATCTTAACGGCTGGTTTCCGTATTATCGCCATTTTTTCGGTTTTCACCCGTTTTGACCTAGATAGGAGATTTAACCATCAAAATCATGATTTCTTCGCACCATTAGTTTTCCCTTCATCGATTACGTATGCATGCCAAATCTCATTGATTTCCAATAAGAATTGATGGTTGAAATCCAAGAAATTGGATTTCCGGCACTGTTCTAAGGAACAATGCAATAGGTCTTACGGTCGACCGTTGGATCGACCGTCAAGCGTTGATATGCTTTTTCTGGGCCTGACGGTCGACCGTCGCATCGACCGTCAGGCTCTGTCGGGTTTTTAGTCTCCCAGGGTTGATGCTTGGATCGACCGCGGGGTCTCCTCTTTTTCCATTTTGCCTCACGGTCGACCGTCGGATCGATCGTCAGGCTCTGTTGGGTTTTTGGCTTCCCAGGGTCGATGTATGGATCGACCGTCGCCCATGTGTTTTCCTCGTCTTGGTCTCACGGTCGACCGTCGCATCGACCGTGACATCGACCATGGTCTCACGGTCGACCGTCGCATCGACCGTGACATCGACCATGGTCTCACGGTCGACCGTCGGATCGACCGTCGCATCGACCGTGAGCCTTTAAACACTGTTTCTTGGCTTTTCTTAAATAGATTTTATTTGTGATAGATACTTAAGCATGTTGGCAAGCATGCATGTTGTTTTCATGGAGTTTCCAAGGGATTTCGATTGAGATTGAGGATTGAATCGCGTGTATATCCCTTTTGAGTAAATTGATGGTTTGACTTGCATTTAAATACATGTTTGGTTGGTAGTTAAATGCTTAATTGGTTGCCTAGCCATTAGCTAGCTATGAGTGCTAGTTAATGTGGAATTGTGGAACCTTAGCCTCTTCCCGGCGAGTGCCGAGGGCTATTGTATATTTGTTGAACCTATAATTGGTGCTGTGGCATATAGAGATATCTAGGGTAGATGTTTGCATAGGTTCATGCATTGTATGCATTAGAGACATATGACGTTAGGCGGGCGATGGGTTGATCGCCGATCCGAGACTCTCGGGTAGCTCGGATCTAGGCATAGGACCGTGGTTGGATAGTAAGGATTAGGGCGTGATTGTAATTGAATCTCATGTTATCGAGAATTTTTGCGATAGTTGACTCTGATCAACGCTTGAGGTTTAGAGGTTGTGTTGTCTTCCAAGGCCAAGCGCTAAAGATGGATGTCGATGCGTTCCCGACGTGGTTCCCCAAGGCATGGTATTCCTGCTTGGGTAAGGGTGATCCTGAATTTTACTGTTCCTTGGCCTCCTGGTAACATGTTCAGGAGAGAGGTTTCATGACATGAGCTCTTGGGACATCGATAGAGGTTATGGGACCCCGTGGCATTCCTTGGGCTTGAGCGGGAAGGCAATACTGTTGTTGTTTTTCTCCTTTCAGTATGCCGTAGAGTAGAACCCTACTGAACTTATCGCTCACTCCTACCCGGGCTGCGTTTGCAGGTGCAGGCGCCATTTCTTCGTCAGTGGAGCCGGCGGGATCGGCCTTTGGTGACGCGAGTACGTCCAGAGGTGCTTGAGGTTGCTGGAGGATAATTGTTGTACCTTTTGATAGTTGTATATTATAAACATCTTCGAGATCTTTTGGGATTATTGTATAATATCTTTCCTTGGAGGAGTTTGATAAAGAATTTTATATCAGATATTTAATCAGTACAACTTGATGTATTGTAAATTGAAGTACTGTTTCACCTCTGGAATATAAATTGTTTAAATTATCTGTCTTTTCCGCATTGTATCATGCCAATTGGAGATGAATAGTGATAGGATCCCTCATGTCTCGTCCTGGATGGGTTTTCTAGGTCGGGGTGTGACATGCGGGTCCTCACATGAGTCATGCTCCTTGGGATGTTTAGATAGTTAAATGGGCCAAAGGTGTGCCCTAGTTTGTGTGCGTTGTAAATTATGTTTATTGTTTCCTGTTGCTTGGCTGAGGTTGTGGCCCCGTTGTAGGAATTTCGGTTGACGGCCGTTTATGCCGTCGTAATGCCGAAATTTGATTTGTAGCTTGGTTGTTAGCAGCCTGTGTCGCCGTTGTATTATTAGAATGTCTGATTGAGGCTTGTGGGCTGTTGGGCCCTTAATGTTAGACCTTACTTGCTTTATGGTATGTTTATCCCTTTAGCGAGTTGTATGTTATGCCTAGCCCTGTATATTGTTGTGTCATATTTGCATGCTTGTATTCTTATTTATGTGTGTGTGAGCATTCATGCATTTGATCGCATTAGAGGCATTCTAGGTCAGGCGTGGGAGATGGATTGATCGCCAATTCGAGGGCTCGGGTAGCTCGAATATAGCCGTAGGATCGAGGCTGGATAGTAAGGCTTTGGGCATGATTGTATTATTTTGAAATCTCTATATTCTCAAGATTGATGTCTGGCTACAATTACTCTGATTGAAGTGTAGAGATCATTCTAAGGTTCCAGTCTCAATCTCAGTGTTAGGGGGAAGTTATGTACCACCCTGTGTCCTACGCCATGTTGTTTCAGCACTGGAGCGCTTGGTTGTAGAGAGGGATGATTGTTGATTGTGGAGCTCACAGAGAGCGTACCCTGGGGTAGACGGTGGACGTGATGTGAATTTCTTCTAAACATGAGATGGAACCTGGGACTTTGTAGTTCTCTTTCCTTTCAGTGTGATGTAGAGTAGAACCCTATTGAGCTTTGTTGCTCACTCCTACCCGGAATGTGTGTGCAGGTACATGCGCTAGCTCTTCTACTGTAACTCCAGCTGGACAGACCTTTGGTGGCACATTGACTTCAAGAGGTGCTTGAGGATCATGAGAGCCAAGTTGTACTTTTACTGATTTTATCGTATACTTGTAATTTGAGAATTGTATTAAATGTATAATTTCTCTCTTTAAGGAATTTGATGTATATACTACATAATTGAGTAACAGTTGTACTTTTGAATCTTGTATCATGCAATAGTAAATTATTAGATTACAGTTTTTCCCTTAGATTAATTTTGTTCAAATTAACTGTGAAATTTGTAATGTATCGCGTCAGATTGAAAGTAAATAGTAGTAGGTCTCCTCACTTCTCGGTCTGAATGGGTTTTTGGGTCGGAGCGTGACAGTGAGATTCCTGATTGACTAGACTAGTTGTGATCAGACTGGGCCGCAATGGTTTATTCAAGAAATCCGAGTTTTAATAGAAGTCCAAGTTAACAAAACCCTAATTTGGGAGTTCTTCTATAAATAGGATTATTTCAGCCGAATTTATCATCTTTTTGTCTATCTTTGGAGAAGGAAAAGAGGAGACGACGAGGGTGCGGACAGTGCCAACTTTCTTCCCCTATCTGATGGCCTTCGTCTACAAGATGAGTGGCTAACTTGCTAACTTCTTGTACTTAGGGATCTCATAAAACCCTAGTATAGTTTTTTGTCTTTCTTTAATTTGATTCTTGTGAACTTCTTGATGCATTATCTCACAAATATGATTTTATTGATTAGAGATTTGAAAGTGCAGAGCTCCCTTGAAGTACTTTCGGTCATGCAAGTTTTTTTATGATTGTCTGTACATATTTATGATATGATTTTCATGAAGTTTTTTGTTTTCCTTGGAGATAAGTCATGCTAAGTAAAGATAGGTTGTGCTAAGGTCATTCGGAGTAGTGTAACTTAAGATAATAGTATGACCAAATACAATCTACGCCAAGTAAAGATAGGTTATGCCATTGGGAACATTTACTTTCTTTTAGGGATTCAAGTGAGCTTGTAACCAAATGATCCACAGTGTTGAGAGAAGTGAACAAGATGATACCTAGACAAGACTAATAACGAAACTAGGGCGGATTGAGTAATTCCTAACTAACTTCTTCATTGATTCGAATCGATCAACCTTTTAATTATTTTCTTTGTTAGTTTAGATAACTCAAATCTATCTTTCATTCTTATGTTTAGATTTAGGGTTTTGATAATTGATATCATCTATATCATCGTTGTCCCTGTGGATTGATTCCGGACTTCATCACTATTCTACCTAATAATGTAGTGATTGAATAAGGATTATAAAATTAATATTTGATTGATTTTGTAATATTTTAATTGAGCCAGCCACAGTCCAAGGCTCGCCCACCTAGCTGGCCATGCTCCAACCACTCCTCCAATATCAAGGCTCGGTCCCCTGACGAGAGATTGTTTCAGAGAGCTCATTGTTACGGTTAGTTTTCAACCAACTTATCGAAGAAGACTCCATCATCGACCGTCGGGAGAATATTCGCCAAATACTACTACTCCAAGATTTGGCGGGCCGCTTGCTTAAGGGTACACACTGGAGCCAACCAAGATTCACTCAATCTCTACCAAGCGCAGGGTTCACTCCATCTGATCGGTCGAGCCCAGCTCGTCCGATGCAAGCTATGCTCCGATCAACATAGATGCTTCCACTCCAATGACATGATCCTGACATTGTTGCGACATAGTTGTACATCCTACATCCGTCAATGGCCCAACCATGGAGCTCAACCAATTCAGCTTATATTTTCCTCGACGGATTGCACTCCCGGGTCAGTAGTGGGATTTCGACGACTACAGACCAATCTCCAAACATCCATCCTCATAGCCGCCTGATCAACACCATCAGATGATGAGTGCATGAAAGTGCACTCTAAATAGTCTTATAACCATCTCAATTGCTAAATTATTATCTTTAATCAACATCTTTATTCCTATTTTTATATCTATATGTTGCTTCACATAGTTGCTTGGAAAATGCAGGAAAAATGAGCAAAGAAGCTGAAAAGATTATATGGATCAACTTCAAAAATTAAACTGTACCTGCTCATAAAGAACCAGATGATGTGCCATATATAGTTGGAAAACTCTTGAAGTCTAGTTTTTGGAGAATTTTACGGTTCGTGATTCTGAGTTTCCTAGAGGAAGTTACGGCAATTTTAGTACCGATGGCGCAGTCTGAATGGCAGAACAGTAAGTACGCTAGAAAGTCCGATCGATCCGACACCCAGAGTCCGATCGATCCGACTATGCAGAATCGTGACAGAGAGTATACTTTTCAGCTGTACACAGTCCGATCCCTCTATCCATCCCATTGAGTCCGATCGATCCGACACCTAATGTCCGATCGACCGGACTTGGAAAAAAAAGCCTAACAGAACGTATGCTTTCTGGAGGAACACAGTTCGATCGATCCATCTATCTATCATACTGCCCAATCGATCCGACACCTAAAGTCCGATCGATCGGACTCGGAAATAGCCAGAGACGGAGGATTTTTACGCAACCGATCGATCCGACACCTATAGTCCGATCGATCGGACTTTCCCAGTGAAGAAAATCAACGGTTTAGATCTAATTCGTGGATGGAGAGACTTTTGGGCTATAAATAGGATACTTAAGGTTATCAAAAAGGGGGGCTTTTGGAGGACTTTTCTGGAGCATCTGGAGGAGAGGAAGCCGTGTTAGGGTTTTGTTTTCTTCGTCTTTCTTTCTTTATTTTTCTTTGAACACTTTTGTCGTCTTCATGATGAACATGAGTGGCTAGTTTCTTTTCTAAGGAACCGATGTAGCCCTAACTGAATCATTCTATGTTATTGGATCATATTTATTTAATCAGTTTATATTTCTTGTTTCATTCATTATTATAACTGAGATCTTAAATACCTTTATTTGGCCAATAAAAGTATTATAGATTGTGTTATGTGAGATTAGGCGAGGGTTCATTCCCTAATCTTGCAGGATCTATGAATGAATGAGATTTAGTCAAGGCCGGGTTCAAGCTAAGACACTTCTTGGTTCTTAATTGTTCTTCAGAGCGTAATGGATTCTTAGTTAACACTAAGTTATGGGTTCATTAACTAGGGTTAATTGGGGGTACTTGGTGAAGACCGCGATCGAACGGATCATCATATAGGAAGAACGAGCCCTTGGAATTAAACTGAAATCTTTATTGATTTAATGCATAGAATGAGGATGTTATGGTGAAATAGAAACCTTAGTATTCATCCATCATATTTCCATCGTTTTCTTATTTCATTTTTAGATTATCTATTCTCAACATTTCATATTCTTATTTTACTTTCCTTATTTTCTTTCTTTTCTGCTCTTTAGCGTTTCACTCTAATAATATTTACAAATCTCTGTGGGTACGATACTCGTCTTGCTACAATACTGATTGCACCGATTCGTATACTTGCGAGATATAAAATTTATTCATCAAGTTTTTGGCGCCGTTGCCGGGGATTTGATTAGAGTTTATTAGTAGTGAATGCAAGGTCGCCGATCATGGAAAGAAAAGTTATTGCCCTTGAACGATAAAGTAGATCAAATTGGTTGGAAGAAAAGATCTAACAAAGACAGCCTGTCCACATCAGATCAAGGAGTTCAAGAGGAGATGGCGCTTAATAACAATTTACGTCCTTTGGAGGAGTACGCGAGGCCTACTATTTCTACCTCACCTTCGTGCATTGCGTTACCTGTAGAGGCTAGGAATTATGAACTTAAAAATCTACATTTTTCTATGCTTCCTGAATTTCATGGTTTATGTTCTGAGAATGCACTATCGTTTATGAAAGATTATTATGCTACTATTCAGACTTTTCCTCTATGTGGTATTACTGAAGATCAGCTGAGGATGCGATGTTTTCCTTACACCCTGAAGGATAAAGCGAAGAGATGGTTGATGTCGTTGCCTCCTGGATCACTAACTACTTGGGATGCAATTTATAACAAGTTTGTTAGTAAATTTTATTCTCATGCCATAACTATTCTTTAGAAAATCAGATGCAATATTTTTATGATGGACTAAATCTTTCTTGTCAGACTATGACAGATAATGCTGCAGGTGTAGCGATGTTCAAAAGGACACCACCAGAGGCGTACGAAATTTATGAGATGCTAGGATCGAACTCGCAGCAGAGAGACACGAGGAATAAGGCGAGAGGCATCTATGAGCTTAACCAGAATGACGACATGGCAAGGCAAATCGCAGCCCTCAACAAGAAGATGGATGCAATGATGTCCACACAAGCAAAACCGGTTGAGGTTTGTTCAATTTGCAATATTGTTGGTCATAGGTTTGATTCATGTCCTTCTGGTAGTGAATTTCCTGAATATGTGCAAGAACAAGCTAATTTGATGAATGCTTATAACCCAAGACCTAGATTTGACCCTTATGCAAATACTTATAATCCAGGTTGGAGGGAGCATCCGAATTTTTCATGGAAAAATACTGCTAATGCTAGTATGCCTACTACTAATCAGTCTAACCCATCTGTTAAGTCGTCTTTGGAAGCGACTATGTTGGCTTTTATGCAGAAAATAGATTCAAAGATGGAAAAATAAGATTCGACCATTGCTCAACATGATGCGGTACTGAAGAATGTTGCAGCATCCGTGGGGAAGTTGCAAGTTCAAGTGGGACAACTTGCTGATGCTGTAAGAGCACATGTTCCAGGCAAATTTCCGAGTCAACCTGAGCAAGCAAAAGCGGTCACAGTTCTTCGTTCAGGTAAGATAATTGATAATAAGATTAATGCTGAAGTTATTGATTAGTGTCATGATGAAAGTAAGAAGGTTGGAAAGGATGAACTCACGAAAAGGCCATCGCTGGGCACATCTACTTTTGAGTATGAAAATGAAGCGGATGCAATCCTGGAAGTGCATCACAACATCCCTGCACCATATGTACCACCGATTCCGTTTCCAGGCCGCCTGAAGAAAGCCAAAATGGATAAGTCTTATTCTGAAATTTATGATATTTTATCTAAAGTTAATGTGAACTTGCCACTGCTTGATGTGATTAGGAACATGCCAGCCTTTCCAAAGTTCTTCAAGGAATTAAGTACGTATAAGCGTAAGTATGAGCCGCATGAAAAGGTAATGGTTTCCGAGACAGTAAGTGCAGTGCTTCAGAGGAAGCTTCCGCCCAAGCTTAAGATCCAGGGAGTTTTAACATTAGTATTACTGTTGGTGATACAAAAATAGGAGAGGCAATGCTTGACTTAGGAGTCAGTGTTAATTTGATGCCTTACTCTGTGTTCCGTCAGTTAGGTGTTGGTGAATTAAAACCTACTACGATGTCTTTACAACTTGCAGATCGTTCAATTAAATATCCGTTAGGCATTGTAGAAGACATTTTGGTACAAGTTGATAAACTAATTATCCCTGCTGATTTTGTGATATTGGAAATGGATGATGCACCCTTGCATGATAGAAATTTACCCATTTTGCTTGGACGTCCATTTATGGCTACAACAAAGACTATGATTAATGTGCAGGATGGCAAGCTAAGCATGACAGTCTTATGTGAAACTGTTGAATTTAAAGTATTCGAATCTATGTCATATCCATCAAATTCTTTTGATTGTTTCTCAATAGATGTATTAGATTCAATGGTGTTTTCTAATTTTAGACAGGAGCAAGTTAAAACTGCATTGGAAGCGGCATTGATGATGGAAGAGGATGACGCGCACAGCTATGATGGAGTAGAGGAGGTCACAGCAGTCCTTGAGGTAGTACAGCCATACCCCCTTGGTGGAGTTCGGTTAGACATGCTTGACACCTCTGATTCTAAAATAAATTCATCAATAGTATCTCCACCAAAGCTTGAGTTAAAACCTCTTCCTAGTAATCTGAAGTATGCATATCTTGGTGATAAT
The DNA here is from genome assembly GCA_963920575.1 of Narthecium ossifragum. Taxonomy (NCBI): domain Eukaryota; kingdom Viridiplantae; phylum Streptophyta; class Magnoliopsida; order Dioscoreales; family Nartheciaceae; genus Narthecium; species Narthecium ossifragum. The sequence continues at coordinate 7,311,017 of OY986968.1, forward strand.
GAAACCCTTCCTGTTATTATTGCTTCTGATATTACTCCATTGGAAGAGGAAAAATTATTGAGAGTTCTTAGAGAGCATAAAACTGCAATAGGTTGGACAATTGCAGATATTAAAGGAGTAAGTCCTACTATGTGCATGCACCGCATTATTTTGGAAGAAGACGCCAAGCCTATAAGGGATGCCCAGCGTCGCCTTAATCCAAACATGAAAGAAGTTGTTCGAGAAGAGGTTCTTAAATTACTTGATGTTGGTGTTATATATCCTATTTCTGACAGCAATTGGGTAAGTCCAGTTCATGTAGTCCCTAAGAAATCGGGAATAACAGTTGTGAAGAATGAGAACAATGAGCTTATACCTACGAGGATAACAACTGGATGGCGGGTTTGCATCGATTACCACAAGCTTAATGCAGCAACTAAAAAGGATCACTTTCCCTTACCTTTTATCGATCAAATACTTGAACGTTTAGCTGGCCATGCGTTTTATTGTTTTCTTGATGGATTTTCAGGTTATAATCAAATAGCCATCGCCCCGGAGGACCAAGAGAAGACTACATTCACATGTCCCTTTGGAACATTTGCGTATAGACGGATGCCATTTGGATTATGTAACGCACCTGCAACTTTTCAAAGATGCATGATATCAATTTTTTCTTACATGATAGAAAGGTTTGTCGAGGTATTTATGGATGATTTTTCTGTCTTTGGGAATTCTTTTGATAATTGTCTTGAACATCTAACATTGGTGCTTAAGAGATGTGAGCAGACTAATTTAACATTGAGCTGGGAGAAAAGTCACTTCATGGTAAGGCAAGGTATTGTTTTAGGACATGCTATCTCCAGTAAAGGTATTGAAGTTGACAGGGCAAAAATAGATTTGATTGAGAAATTGCCGCCCCCTACTTCTGTAAAGGGTGTGCGAAGTTTTTTGGGCCATGCAGGATTTTATCGCAGATTCATTAGAGATTTTTCTAAGATTGCACGACCTCTGTGTGATTTGTTGGCCAAGGATGCTGAGTTTAAGTTTAGTAAAGCATGTCTTGATGCTTTTAGTGCTTTAAAAGAGAAATTGATTACTGCACCTATTATTATGCCTCCTGATTGGTCGTTGCGCTTTGCGATAATGTGTGATGCGTCTGATTATGCTATAGGGGCTGTGTTAGGATAAAGGGTGAATAAGGTTTCTCATGCTATTTATTATGCAAGTCGTACCATCAATGATGCTCAAATCAATTATTCAACCACTGAGAAAGAATTACTTGCTGTTGTTTTTGCATTAGAGAAATTTCGCTCTTATTTGATTGGATCTAAAGTTGTTATTTATTCAGATCATGCAGCATTGAAATATCTTCTAACAAAAAAGGATACCGAGCCAAGGTTAATCGGGTGAATCCTGTTGCTGCAAGAGTTCGATTTGGAAATAAGGGACAAGAAAGGGAGCGACAATGTAGTGGCAGATCACTTGTCACGATTGGAACACATGGCCGGCCCTAAGGATGTACAACCCATCCAAGAATGCTTTCCCGATGAACAACTATTTTCTGTGAATGATAAAGAGCCATGGTATGCGGATATTGTTAACTATTTAGCTAGTAATGTTCTGCGTGCTGATTTAAGTTCACAAGAAAAGAAAAGATTTTTGTCCACAGTTAGATATTACTTTTGGGATGACCCTTATTTATTTAAGCATTGTCCTGATCAAATAATAAGGCGTTGTGTTCTAGAATATGAGCATGATGATATATTAAAATTTAGTCATGAATTAACTTGTGGAGGACACTTTGGAGGTAAGAAAACTGCTTTTAAAGTTCTTCAATCTGGTTTCTTTTGGCCTACATTATTCAAAGATGCATTTAATTTTGTTGCTAAGTGTGACAGATGTCAACGGTCAGGGAACATAAGCAAAAGGAATGAGATGCCTCTTACAAATAATCTAGTGGTGGAATTGTTCGATGTTTGGGGCATAGACTTTATGGGACCGTTTCCTCCATCATACGGGTACACGTATATTCTTGTTGCTGTAGATTATGTATCTAAGTGGTTTGAAGCAATTGCAACCAGGAACAATGACAGCAAGACCGTGTTAGGATTCTTGAAAGATATGATTTTTACAAGGTTTGGTACACCGCGGGCGATTATAAGTGATGGGGGATCGCACTTTCGCAATAGAGCGTTTGATGCATTGTTGAAGAAGTACAACATTACTCATCGAGTCGCAACGCCTTACCACCCTCAAACGTCGGGCCAAGTGGAGGTGAGCAATAGGCAAATAAAGACGATCCTGGAACGGGTTGTTGGCACTACAAGGAAGGATTGGGTAGTGAAATTGAATGATGTTCTTTGGGCATATCGCACCGCATATAAGACTCCTATTGCTATGAGCCCATATCGCATTGTTTTTGGAAAAGCATGTCATTTACCGGTGGAGTTGGAGTATAGAGCGTATTGGGCAATCAAGTAGCTGAATTTTGGTATGAGAGAAGCGGGGGATATGAGAAAGATGCAATTGAACGAATTAGATGAGCTGCAGAATGAAGCCTACGAGAACGCTAAAATCTACAAAGAAAGGACCAAACTCTATCATGACAAAGCAATACAACGGAAGGAGTTCAAACCAGGTATGAAAGTTTTACTTTATAACTCACGAATGAAATTCTTTCCAGGTAAATTAAGATCCAGATGGACGGGCCCGTTCAAAGTGACACAAGTATCTCCTCACGGTGCTATTGAAATTGAGAATGAAAGGAATGGGAGCAAATTCAAAGTCAATGGGCACCGTTTGAAAATGTATTTGGAAGGGCATTCAGAAGTGGTGGATGCAGTTGATTTTGTTGAACCTTAAACTTGGTAGTACGTCTTGCCTAGACGTTAAATAAAGCGCTGGGTGGGAGGCAACCCACCAAGGTAACTGATGAGTCACTAAATATTCATACTTAAACCCCGTAATTTACATTTGTTAGCCTAAGAGTGTTTGTATTTGATAGCTTGTTAGTTGATTTCAGGTTTAATCATGCTTTGAGAAGAAATGTAAGAAATTCGGTCAATGTGCTGAAATACACTGCTCTGTCGACTGTTAGCATAATATTCACCAGAAATTCTTCTTATGTCCAAATATTCTGCATTTTGGGTGACATCTAGTAGACATCAAGACGTACAACTTTTATGTTGGACACTTTCAGAGATTCCTGATGGATGGATAGCGGTTTTGAAAAAGATGAAGATATTTAGCTGCTGGAAGACTGGTCCGTCGACGCCCGGGAGAATATTCGCGAAATATTCTCCATAAGTCCAAATATTGTAAACTCTTTGGAAGAGGACAGAAGACTTCCAAATCTACATCTTTAATGTTGGATTCATTCCCATATTCAGGACGGGTTGAACCCAGTTGCGATTGGAAGAAGCTGTCAGGGTTGAACCAGGAAATCCGAGTTGCACTTGAGGTCTAACTCAACCTTAAAACCCTAATTCCGGGAATTAAGATATAAAAAAGGGTTTTGTGGCTGGAAAACAGAGGTATCCAGGGGGAGAAAAATCAGAGAGAAAAAGGAGAAGGCTAGGGTTTGAAGACGGAGATCTTTCCGCGGGGATCGATGGCTTCCTTCCCAACACCTATGGATCTTTCTCAAGAGATGAGTAGCTAACTTCTAAACTTAGGGATCTCGTGAAACTCTAGTGTAACTTTTTGTATTCTTTGGTTTGAATCTTGTATTCTTCTCAAGACATGATCCTATGAATTTGTTTTTTATTGTTAATAGAGTTGAGGGAACAAAGTTCCTTGACGTATTTTCAGTCCTACATGATTTCTGTGATTGATTGTAGAGATTCATAGGATGGTTTTCATGTGATTTACGGTTTGCTAATGAGATAGGCTATGCTAAGCTAGGATAGGTTGTGCCAAGGTCATTAGGAGTAGTATAACTTAAAGTAATTGTAGGACCGAAGACAATCTATGCCAAGAAAGATAGGCTATGTCGTTACGAACATAAATCTTATTTTAGGGATTCATGTGAGCTTGTAGCCGTATGATCCATAATGTTTAGAGAAGGAGATAAGAGGATAACTGAAGAATATAGAAAGTGAAACTAAGGTGGATTGAGTAAACCCTAAATATCTCTCTCATTAGTTTAACAACTTTTACTTGCTTTCATTAGATAGTTTTAGTTAATTCAAACTTATCATTGCTTCTTTTACTTAGATTTAGGGTTTGAGAATTGAATTCAATATTTCCTGGTAAATTCCCTGTGGTTCGACTCCGGACTTCACCACTAGTCTACTTAGTAGTTTAGTGATTGAATAAGGATATAAATTTAATATTTGATTGAGGTTAGCAACGTTTAACGACGACGTTTGTAAACGATGAATTTTTGAGGGATAGTTGATTGATTTTCTCTCAACTCTTTTTTTTTCTCCGTATAATTAGGTTTTTAGACTTCTTATTTTTCCTTCCCTTATTTACTAATTCGCAGGAATTTTTCTCACAATTTTCTGGAATTTTTCTAGCCTTGGAACGATTTTCCTCGAAATAAGATAGTAACTTGCGGCCAGAGACAAACGGATCGGAAAAGGGAGCGACTGGTCGCTGGTAACTTCGACGGATCGGTCCTGAAACCGATCGATCGGTTCTGACGTGGCCAGATGAGTTTTCTAAATTCGAAATTTTTAGTTTCAAGTTGTTAAATTCCGTGGTTTTCTTCTCTCCTCTGAATTTCTGTTTTTATTTTTCTTGTTCTTTTTCCTTCCTGCCCAATGGCCTTAATAGGACACCATGATGGAAACGGTGGGGGAAACGGGAATAATCACAATAGAGAATGCCCTATTAGGAACCACTTTCTTCCTGGACCTTACACTTATGCCTCCTGTATTAGCCCACCTGTAATCACGGCCACGCACTATGAGATTAAACCCAACTGGATTACAGCGTCACCATCTTTCTATGGGCGTGAGAATGAGGATCCGTACGGACATATAAATAGCTTTCTTGAAATTCTTTCCATGTTTAAATTTAAGCACTTTAATGATGATGCCTTTAGATTAAAGCTTTTTCCTTTTTCATTGAAAGATAGAGCTAAACATTGGCTTCAAACTTTAGCGCCAAACTCGATTTCGACATGGGACCAAATTCAGGATGCCTTTCTTAAAAAATACTTTCCCATCATTAAAACTCAAAATTACCGTTCATTGATCATATCCTTTAAGCAATATGAGGATGAGCTTTTTCATGAAGCTTGGGAAAGATTTACGGATCTTCTTAGAGGATGTCCTCACCATGAGGTACCCGAGTGGCAGTTAGCCCATTCTTTCTATAACGGTCTTCATGATCGAGATAGAAATATGGTTGAAGCTTGCTACGGGGGTGTGGTTCTTAGGAAGTCGTGGAATGAACTGTGGGAATTATATAATAATCTTGCTGAGAATTCACAACACAATGCATCAGTTTATAGGAATCAGTCTATTACTGTTTGTAATTCTCGGGGAGTTTATGAAAATTATGATCTTCAAAATCTCTCTACTCAAGTAGCCTCCTTAACTAAACAAGTGAGCCAACTTCAAACTAGACAATCTTTTGCTCCAACGCCTTCTCAGACCCCACTTGAGCCATGTGCCCTTTGCTCTAGCTGTCAACATTATATCACTGACTGTCACTTGGCCTCCAGCTTCCCTGACTTTGTTCAGGAGCACGTCAATGCAACTTATGGCTTCTCTAAACCTCAGAACAACCCCTATCCAAATTCTTTTAACTCTAGGAGAGACCATCCTAACTCTAGTTGGAAGCCACCCCAGTCAGGATACTTTCATGGGCAAAGTAATACTACCCATCCTCCTGCTTTTCAGTACCCACCTAAACCTCAAGCTAATCTAAATCATGGGTACCCTCCACAATCATCTTCAGACCCTCCGGCCCAGACCACATTTGATTCAACATTGAATTCCATCCTTACGGCCATGACTGCAATGAATGAAAACATTAATAGAAACATTAATCAAAGCATTAGTGGCATTAGACAGGAGTTGACAAGTGAAGTTTCAAATATTCAGAACTCTATATCCCGAATAGAGAACCAATGTAATTCTAATACCCAATCTATTGCAAAACTTGAGAATTCATTGAGGCAACTCTCTAATGCTTTGTCGAAAAGAGAGGAAGGATGCTTGCCTAGTCAACCTGTGACTAACCCTAGGGGCCTACACTATGTAGAAAGTCAAGACTTAGAAAGGGCCGAAGCCGTAGTGACCCTTAGGAGTGGCAAGACAGTAGATAACAAAGTAGGAGAGCAAACCCGCCACACCGATCGATCGATCATTAAACAGATCGATCGGTCGTCAACCGATCAATCGGCCTCCCTGACGATCGATCGGTCGAACGGGAACGACTTAGAGGAGCCACTCGATTCTGATCCTTCTAATTCTAAGGAACCTGACCCTTCCAAGTATGTTCCTAAGGTACCCTTTCCTCTTGAACTAATGGACCCTTCCTCCAGACCCGATAAGAAATCACATGTAGAGGAAATCACTGAGATATTCAAACGAGTGAACGTCAACATACCACTTTTAGAGGCCATCCGACAAATCCCTTCTTACGCAAAATTTCTGAAAGACCTTTGTACTCAAAAGCGCAAATCCAAATTTCAGGTATCTAAGGAAATCTTTTTGACTGAACATGTTAGTTCGATCCTAAAATTTGACGCTCCGCCAAAACTTAAGGATCCACACACCCCAACTATTTCCTGTTGTATAGGAGACTATCATATTAATGGTGCTCTCCTCGATCTTGGTGCTAGTGTCAACTTGATGCCATATACTCTGTATCTGAAATTTGGTATGAATGATCTGAAGCCTACGACAGTAACCCTTCAGTTAGCTGATAGATCCATCAAGACACCGCGAGGTATCTTGGAGGATGTGCTAGTTAAGGTTGATAGCTTTTTCTTTCCGGTAGATTTCATTGTCTTGGACATGGAGCCTGTTGAACTTTGCAAGAAATCTGTGCCTATCATTTTAGGTCGACCTTTCCTAGCTACTGCGAATGCTTGCATTAACTGTCGCACAGGGGTTATGGATGTCTCTTTTGGCAATATGAAGAAACGATTGAATATATTTAAAGATGAATGTTTGCCTGCAAATAATGACTGCTTTGCTGTTGATGTGATTAATGCTTGTGTCTATATTTCTGATTCATCATTATTTGACATTGACTTAGACACTGGACAATTTTATGCTGATTATATTCAAACACAGTCATGCAAAGAGATGTCAATAGCTTCTGAAGTTGAACCACCACTTCTTCCTTTACCTATATATGCACCACTGTTTATGCTTTGAACATCTATTTTAAAAATAAAATCTTCTACCCTTTCACTTACGGTTCATCCTAATGATAATTCCATTACTATGGGGGACACATACCGTAGACTTGGTTGTAAGATGAAATATGACGATGGTTTGCCTTTTATAGAGGGTGGGGTTTCTAATACACTTGTTGGGAGGAAAGAATTAATAGGTCTGCATCATCAAATACTTGACATACTGTGGGGTATGGTATGGTTTAAATCATTATGTGGAGGAAATTATTCTGGGTGGTGTGATCGAGTCCGTCAATCTGACGGATCCGTGATATAGCTGATCCTTTTAGGGACGTCTAGCGAAAGACGTAAAATTACGCGCTTGCTGGGAGGCAACCCAGTTTTTAGGAGTTCCTTTTAGTTTTTATGATTTTTCCTTAGTTTTTAGAATTTTATTTAATTTTTATGAGTTCCCCCTGATTGTTAGGAATTTTCCATTATTTTTTCCCATTTTTTCATTTTTTTTTCGGAATTTCCTTATGTTGCCGCCGGATTTTCTCTCTCTTCCCGAGCGGCTCACCTGTGAGCCAGGACTTCATCGTCCCGGCTCGTCGGCTCGTCCCCGAGCCGACGACCACCGCCGCCCATCACAGCAGCTCCCGCCATCCCCAACCCCTGAAGATACTACCGAGACCTCCGTCATCCTTCCACCTTTTCATCCCCGTCATCCTCTTCCCTCGACACCCTCTCCTCCGACGCCGACGAGGCCCTCGGCCATCGTCTTCACCGCCATCCACGGCCGTTCACCGCCCTAAAATACCTCCAGAAGCTTCCTCCGGCCACCACGAAGCTTCCTCCACCATCACAACCACACCTTGATGACTGGATCATCGGCTTCGCCCTCGGCGGTATCCACCTCTCTGACCACCTCCTATCCGCCGCATGGAAGCCCCATTCTTCAATCAAACCCCATATAACACTTCCTTGGCCTTCCACGATCCTTTCTCAATCGGCACCGTCCTGGATTTGAGCTCCGATCGTCGGAATCAATCTCCGGCCATCACCTCCTCCGCGGCGATCACCTCCGATCTGTCGCGTATAGGCCCCCATTCTTCGATCAGACCACCTCGGAGATATCCTTGGGCTTCCACGACTCCATCCCCACCAGTCCCGTCCTCCGACAGCGACCTCTCACCGTCGATCCGCCACCGACATGTTTACAGCCATCCGATTGCTCCCATATCACGTTCCAGATGCTACGCTGCTCCGATTTTTAATCGGACGGTTTTGATTTTTAATCAGAGCCACACTCAATTACTGTAGCCTATTCAGGTCTCTTCTACCACATCCCAGCTTGTTATTTGCTATTTTCATCAAGTCCTAAGACTAGTAGTCCGTAGGAAGGACACATGGTCGTAGTTTACGGGTCATCTGCGATGTAGTGTTCCACAACCCTGAGCCAGTTTGACCAGTCTGGACCTGTCTCGAGGTTGATTTTTGCACTTATAATCGTAGTTGACTTTGCGATGGACGACTTGACGGCAGAGGTTCGATATGGCTTTGCTAGGATTGCGTAGTCTTTGCACGGCTTACCCCTCTACTTCCACTCGACTGCTTGATCTTAGGGACTCTAATGAAAATTAGTACTATTGTGGAAATTTTTTTTGATGTTTGGGTGTCGGTCATTATTCATACTTGATGATGTGTTGACATGGGATGATGATGAAGATGGCATATCCTTTACTTTTACTTGTGCATTTTTATTTTCTTTGTGGGATGAATATTTGTACAGGATTGATATATCATGAAAATTTTCTATGCTTATTAAACCTTTTTGAACTATTATTGTTATATTTGATCTTTTTGGAAAGGTATCAATTTCTATGACAGGTTATGGTGGGGAAGGAAGTCTTTATTCAATGATGGCGGTGCTTAAACTTAAACTGGAAGAGAGGGAATTCTATTTTTTTTGGCGTACATTATGGTTATCTCTACCCTTTATTCCTTAATTTATTTTTATTACTTAGGGTAATTGGGGACAATTACATTTAAGTTTGGGGGTAGAATTCTAGAAATTCATGCTTATTATTTTACTGGTAACCAAATATTATACATCCCTTGAATTATGTCAAAAGAATGAAATTATGATATGATTTGACAAAGGTGCATGTTTTAGAAATTTATTTTATGAATTATTCTGAGACTTGTATGTCATATAAGAAATAGTAAATATTTGCTATGCATGATATTATTTCTATACTTTAACACTTTTACCATGATTTAAGGATAGCTTGACATATCCTAATGCACATGTTCACTTCCACATGTTAAGGGATTGATATTAGATTCTAAGCATGATACTAGGATAGATTTACAATTCTATATCATGACACAGAAAATACATGAACACATGCAATTATCTGAATATAAGAAAAAAAATGATTTTCAACTTAGTAACCGGGCAGTGTGCCTAGCCAGCGTGGTGTTCGCGTAAAACGGTTGAATTTCCTTAAAAAAAAATGACTAGTTATGATTTGTAGCCTTCATGGTTTGAGCATTAGAGTCTGAAGAGTGTTCTACACTTAGTGCCCTAAAATCGTCTGGTTTGGGAGTCACTGGCTTGAACCTCGTTACATGGACCATGAAGAAAGCTTAAGAAATCATAACATTGCACATGTCATATATATAATTAAAAAAAAACAGATATTGCTATGTGATAAGTGGAAGATATGTGCTTGGATAGGATTGTGATCTTGAATAGTTGAAATGTTTAGATATAATTAATGCTCTGAAGCATGTGGAACCCCATTCACACACAGGAGTGTTAAAGTTATTCTTAATCATGATTAAATATGTTGAAGTGTTGGAAATATGTTATGACATGTTTTGATTTACCATATTTTTATGTGACTGTGAGTTGAAGGATGTATTCATGGATATTATTTCAATTTCATGCATTAGAGTTGATGAATATTACAATTGATTTCTAATGATATATTTAAGGGATGTATAGATGTTTGTGAGCGTCATCCCTGAAAACCCTCAGGAGACTATAACTCCTCCACTGGGGTAACCCAGGGGTTTTAAGGCTTGTTGCACATGCTAAGTGCAATCGTTAGACCTACGAAAGTGGCTAGTTAGATTTATTGCTTTCTTTTTATATTTTCTTTGCTCGAGGACTAGCAAAGTGTAAGTTGGGGGGTGTGATGAGTCACTAAATTTTCATACTTAAACCCCGTAATTTACCTTTGTTAGCCCGAGAGTGTTTGTATTTGATAGCTTGTTAGTTGATTTCAGGTTTAATCATGCTTTGAGAATAAATGCAAGAAATTCGGTCAATGTGCTGAAATACACTGCTCTGTCGACTGTTAGCATAATATTCACCAGAAATTATTCTTATATCCAAATATTCTGAACATTGGGTGACATCTAGTAGACATCAAGACATACACATTTCATGTTGGACATTTTCAGAGATTCGTGATGGATGGATAGCGGTTTTGAAAAAGATGAAGATATTTAGCTGCTGGAAGACTGGTCCGTCGACGCCCGGGAGAATATTTTCCAAATATTGTAGATAAGTCCAAATATTGTAAACTCTTCGGGAGAGGACAGCAGACTTCCAAATCTACATCTTTCGTGTTAGACTCATTCCCAAATTCTGGACGGGTTGAACCCAGTCGCGATTGGAAGAAGCTATCAGGGTTGAACCAGGAAATCCGAGTAGCACTTGAGGTCTAACTCAACCTTAAAACCCTAATTCCGGGAATTAAGATATAAATAAGGGTTTTGTGGCTGGAAAACATAGGCCTCCAGGGGGAGCAAAATCAGAGAGAAAAAGGAGAAGGCTTGGGTTTGAAGACGGAGATCTTTCCGCGGGGATCGATGGCTTCCTTCCCAACACCTATGGATCTTTCTCAAGAGATGAGTAGCTAACTTCTAAACTTAGGGATCTCATGAAACTCTAGTGTAACTTTTTGTATTCTTTGGTTTGAATCTTGTATTCTTCTCAAGACATGATCCTATGAATTTGCTTTTTATTGTTAATAGAGTTGATGGAACAGAGTTCCTTGACATATTTTCAGTCCTACATGATTTCTGTGATTGATTGTAGAGATTCATAGGATGGTTTTCATGTGATTTATGGTTTGCTAATGAGATAGGCTATGCTAAGCTAGGATAGATTGTGCCAAGCACATTAGGAGTAGTATAACTTAAAGTAATTGTAGGACCGAAGACAATCTATGCCAAGAAAGATAGGCTATGCCGTTACGAACGTAAATCTTATTTTAGGGATTCATGTGAGCTTGTAGCCGTATGATCCATAATGTTTAGAGAAGGAGATAAGAGGATAACTGAAGAATATAGAAAGTGAAACTAAGGTGGATTGAGTAAACCCTAAGTATCTCTCTCATTAGTTTAACAACTTTTACTTGCTTTCATTAGATAGTTTTAGTTAATTCAAACTTATCACTGCTTCTTTTACTTAGATTTAGGGTTTGAGAATTGAATTCAATATTTCCTGGTAAATTCCCTGTGGTTCGACTCCGGACTTCACCACTAGTTTACTTAGTAGTTTAGTGATTGAATATGGATATAAATTTAATATTTGATTGAGGTTAGCAACGTTTAACGACGACGTTTGTAAGCGATCAGTAACCTGTTTTTAAGTTTAAGTTTTAGTTTTCAGTCTTATGTTTTCTCTTTTGTTTTTTTTTTAGATTTTCAGCCACCCTGAGGATCCTTGAGGAGATGTTCGCTATTCTATCAGGTGGCCTCTTTCTTATTTACATTATCTTGTCTCTCCTTGCTATGGAAATTTGGATAGCCACCTCCTACATATTTTATTGGATAAATGCACACATTGAGGACAATGTTGATTTCAGGTTGGGGGGTGTAGACATTCATGACTTTATTCATGCTACCTTGTAGGTTTAATAGTGTTAAATTGTACATGAGCTGAAATGTTTATGCTTACTGTACATGCTATTTGCACATGGATTGATCTTTACATTGATTGCATGTATGATAGCCTGAAGATAGAATATCATGTGATTCACACACGAACACTTTATTTGCAGTGGCGATTATACTCACCAGAGGAATGAGCATGTTATTGTCAATCGAGACCATGATTTCAGCATTAGATAGTGTTGAGTATTGCATGCAGAGAAAAAAAAAGAAAAAAAAAAGTTCTGGAGCTTGATTAAGCTGTGCCTAAACGACTATTAGGTGATCTACTGAGTAACCGGGTGTTCTTGCCTCAGGAAGCGGGGAGATCGCGTAGAAAGGTAGAACCACTAATAGCTAAAAAAAACTACTCGGTGTTTTGCTAAGTAACCGGGTCTCTGCGCCTTAAGAAGCGGAGAGTGCTCGCGTAAAAAGGTAAAATGTCTGATAGTTGAAAAAAAAAAAAACAAAAACAAAAAAAGAGCATGTTGTACTTAAAGTGCAAGGGTTGGATGATTGGTCATGACAATAGTAGTGTGTTTGGACTAATGGTGGGTAGAAGTTGCTTATGTACGTAACATTTATTTGTCACGTCACATGTGTTTGGCTGGATGGTGATTAGCATGTTTAAAGTGTAGAAGTTAAGTTCATGTGTTAGTAGCATGTGCATGAGTATAAGACATTTTGTGCTCTATATTATATAGAACACTATTGACTTGATAAGGTAGAACTCTTATTATGCATGTTTACAACCTACGACCGTTGGTGTGCTTAATATATTTTATGAGCTTAAAATTGCTAGAGACTAGCAATAAGCTGGTTGGGGGGTGTGATGAGTGTATGAAAGTGCACTCTAAATAGTCTTATGACCATCTCAATTGCTAGATTATTATCTTTAATCAACATCTTTATTCCTATTTTTATATCTATATGTTGCTTCACATAGTTGCTTGGAAAATGCAGGAAAAAGGAGCAAAGAAGGTGAAAAGATTATATGGATCAACTTCAAAAATTAAACTGTACCTGTTCATAAAGAAACCAGATGATGTGCCATATATGGTTGGAAAGCTCTTGAAGTCTAGTTTCTGGAGAATTTTACGGTTCGTGATTCCGAGTTTCCTAGAGGAAGTTACGGGAATTTTAGTACCGATGGCGCAGTCTGAATGGCAGAACAGTAAATACGCTGGAAAGTCCGATCGATCCGACACCCAGAGTCCGATCGATCCGACTATGCAGAATCGTGACAGAGAGTATATTTTTCAGCTGTACACAGTCCGATCGATCCCTCTATCCATCCCATTGAGTCCGATCGATCCGACACCTAATGTCCGATCGATCGGACTTGGAAAAAAAAGCCTAACAGAACGTATGCTTTCTGGAGGAACACAGTTCGATCGATCCATCTATCTATCATACTGCCCGATCGATCCGACACCTAAAGTCCGATCGATCGGACTCGGGAATAGCCAGAGACGGAGGATTTTTACGCAACCGATCGATCCGACACCTATAGTCCGATCGATCGGACTTTCCCAGTGAAGAAAATCAACGGTTTAGATCTAATCCGTGGATGGAGAGACTTTGGGGCTATAAATAGGATACTTAGGGTTATCAAAAAGGGGGGCTTTTGGAGGACTTTTCTGGAGCATCTGGAGGAGAGGAAGCCGTGTTAGGGTTTTGTTTTCTTCGTCTTTCATTCTTTATTTTTCTTTGAACACTTTTGTCGTCTTCATGATGAACATGAGTGGCTAGTTTCTTTTCTAAGGAACCGATGTAGCCCTAACTGAATCATTCTATGTTATTGGATCATATTTATTTAATAAGTTTATATTTCTTGTTTCATTCATTATTATAACTGAGATCTTAAATACCTTTATCTGGCCAATAAACGTATTATAGATTGTGTTATGTGAGATTAGGCGAGGGTTCATTCCCTAATCTTGTAGGATCTATGAATGAATGAGATTTAGTCAAGGCCGGGTTCAAGCTAAGACACTTCTTGGTTCTTAATTGTTCTTCAGAGCGTAATGGATTCTTGGTTAAAACTTAGTTATGGGTTCATTAACTAGGGTTAATTGGGGGTACTTGGTGAAGACCGCGATCGAACGGATCATCATATAGGAAGAACGAGCCCTTGGAATTAAATTGAAATCTTTATTGATTCAATGCATAGAATGAGGATGTTATGGTGAAATCGAAACCTTAGTATTCATCCATCATATTTCCATCGTTTTCTTATTTCATTTTCAGATTATCTATTCTCAACATTTCATATTCTTATTTTACTTTCCTTATTTTCTTTCTTTTCTGCTCTTTAGCGTTTCACTCTAATAATCTTTACAAATCTCTGTGGGTATGATACTCGTCTTGCTACTATATTGGTTGCACCGATTCGTATACTTGCGAGATATAAAATTTATTCATCATCAGACAAGAGCGTCAACTTCAACTGAGCCAAGACAAGTCCTCTTCCCTTACTTGACTTAATCCTTGAGGACAATGACGCTTTCAACGGGGAGGGAATGTTACCGTCAGTTTTCGACCAACTTATCCAAAAAATTTGCACCGTCGACCATCGGGAGAATATTTGCAAACAATTCTCTTGTACTTGGAATAATTTGAAAGTTTGGGAACTGGTAGAGGACTCGTGGAGCTACAACTTTATTACGGAGAACTTTCTCAGATTTCTGACTGATTGGGCACAATCGCTGACGAAACCAGATCTAGACTGGGCCAAGCCAAATCCGACCCAAGCTCGGGTGGATCCCAAGAAACCGGCCCCATGCGGGTCCCATGAGCCAACCAGCTCACCATATCTTAGTTTAGGCCCTTTACTACTTTCCTAGTTCATTTATTTACATTGTAATAGTACTCTTATTTCTCTTTCTTTGTTAGGTTATTACCTGAGTATGAAGTTATTGAGTTGGAATTCAACTCCATCTAAGTCTCTTGTAATTTGCCTATCTAAAGGCCCACATACGTATGAATGAGATCATCCAAGAATAATTAAACCAAAGATTTCTGCTTTTTAGGGTCGGCCCCCTTGACAGAGGGATTGTTCGAGGGAGTTTGCTTCCAATTCACCCCCCCCCCCCCCCCCCCTCCGGAGCTCCTGACAGAGTTCCAACCGCGACAATTATCTGTGCCCTCACCAACGATCCTTCTCTTCTGGGTACTTCTCTTCTCCTTCGCCTTGGTCTAACCTAGCTCCGTCCGCCCCCTTTCTCTTTTTTTCTCTTTTATTCTCTTGCTTCCCTGCTTGATCGGCCTAGTCCAGACCCTCCGAGGTTCGTCCCTTCTTTCTCTTCTTCCATGTTCCTCCTCCGGCTGCCCTCTCCTCCTTTGGCCCAGCCACCAGCCTCATGCCACTGCAGCTGTGTGGCAACCTTGTGGCGGCATGGCCCCACTTCTTCCTTCTCCTATTCCCTGTCTTCCTTTCTCTTCTTCCTATGGCCTCTCCTTCTCCGTTCTCCCTCTTTGCTCGTCTTGGCACTACCAGCCTCGCAGGACGCCCACGACCAAGACGCGCCCCCGCGGCTCTCCCTCTTCCTCTCTTCCTCTTATCTTCCCTCCTCTTCTTCCTTATTCTCTTCCTTCCTTCCCTTCATCATCTCCATCCTCTAAACCCTAACCCTAACCCCAACCTTCCTTCCTCTTATCCCCATTCTCCAAACCCTAAACCATAGATCAAACCCTAACCCCTAACCCTCACCATCGCTACTTGAGACCTCTCCAGCCGGAATACGGGCATCAAGGTTACAAGAAAAACCTCGTAACGTCTCGTAACACTTGCTTCCCTAGTCACCAAGGAGCTCTCCGAGCTCCTCTGAGCTCTTCACACTCTCCTCCCATCGGCCACGCCGATACTTTACTTCTTCTTCATCCGGGTACTTCTCCTTCTCTCTCCTCCTTGGCCTATTCCCTAGCTAGCTTAGTTTCTCTTTCTCCCTTCTCCTCTTCTTCCTTGGTCCGCCCGACCAAGCCGAGACCTTCTTCTCTCTCTCTCCTTTTCTCTTCCTACCTGACTGTCTCCCCTCCTCTTCCTCTCAGCCAGGCGCCTTGCCCGCCTCACCGCACCCGCGCTAGTGGGAAGACCGCGGTCAAGTAGGCCGCATCCTCTGGCCGCCTGCCGAGCCGACCACCTCCCAATGCGGCACCCACCTTGCTGGTCACTCTCCGGCCACTCCTCTATCCTCCTTTTCACCATCACCTTCATCACCATCTTTTTCAACCTAGCCAACCCTAGCCTTCCTCCAAAACCCTAAGTCCTAGTTACTCTAGGACTCCCTCCTAACTAGGACTCTTTAGTTGGATCTCAACTAGGATTCCCAATACGGCAACTCTAATTAGAGTTGACCAAGGATTTCTTCTTGAGACTCCTTCCTAGAATTCCTATTATGAAACCTTAAGTTCTTGTTACCCAAGGACTCCTTGATTCCCCTAATCCCTTCCATTCTATCCTCTTCTCTGCCAAGCCATCGTCACTTGAGATCTCTCCGACCGGAATAAGGGTATCAAGGTTAAGAGCAAAATTGCTCGGAACAGGAACGCTACTCGGAGTGCTTTGAGGTGATCCTCGGAGTGCTTTGGCTTGACTAGGATGTCATCGATGTATTCTTTGAGGTATTTTTCAATCAAGTCATGAAAGGTAGCGTTCATCACTCTATAGTATGTGGCACCGACGTTCTTCAGGCCGAATGGTATTACCACATATTCGAAGGTCTTGATGGTGTTGGGGCAAGTGAAAGTTGTTTTATGAACATCTTTGTGTAGTACATGTATTTGATTATATCCGGAATATCCATCCATTAAGGAAATGAATTCATGCTTTGTGACTGCGTCGACCAAGAAATCGACTATTGGCATTGGGTGCTCATCCTTAAGTGTTGCTGTATTGAGGTCTCTATAGTCAATACAGACCCTTATCTTCCCATTCTTCATGGTGACCATGACTATATTTGATACCCATTGGACGTATCTGACTGTTGTTATAAACTTAGCATTGAGGAGGCGCTCGACGTCTTCTTTTATCTTAGGTATCTTCTCAGGTGCTAGCCTCCGAGGAGCCTGTTTTACTGGCTTATATCCGGGCTTTATGTGTGAGGACCCGTACCTCCAACCCGATCCGACCACGTAGGTCGAGGGTCTTGTTCGGTTGGGTTGGCTTTGTTAGCCTTGCTTCACGATCGGGTTGATCACTGCGACCCCAAGGGCAATTTCGAAAATTTTGCCTTGGCGGTCTGTTTCACACACACGTGACGTACACACGACCTTATAGGGATGTATGCGCTTATTTAGACCTTTAGGAATACTCTAGATCTGAGTTTCATCGCGAGGATCGAGATTTGAGCAGCTTGGATCAGACCTGGCTGATCGGACAACCATGATCTAATATTAAGCCATTAGTATATAAACCCATTTTTTACCCTTTCTCCTGTTAGGGCTTCGCTTGGGATCTCGACTAGAGGAGAGAGTGAGAGGGAGAGCGGCGACCCGATCGAGAAGAGAGAGGGGAGAGGAGTGGCCGGCGATCGCGACTGGAGGAGAGCGGAGAGCGCGGTGGGGTTTCCCGCTCTACTATGACGTGGCCAGAGGAGAGCGGAGAGCACAGTGGAGTTGCCCGCTCTACTACGACGTGGCCGGAGGAGGAGGATTGCGACCATCTTGGCAACGGCGATTGGAAGCGAGAGGAGAGGAGCTCGACCAACATGGAGGCGACGCTCACAACCGGAAGAGAGAGAGAGGTTGGCCGCGACCAGGAGAAACCGACGACGTCGACGATCCAGAGGTA
Source organism: Narthecium ossifragum (assembly GCA_963920575.1). NCBI lineage: Eukaryota > Viridiplantae > Streptophyta > Magnoliopsida > Dioscoreales > Nartheciaceae > Narthecium > Narthecium ossifragum. Next base: position 7,329,037 of record OY986968.1, read on the forward strand.
AGGAACCTACTCTAATCTCTTGGATTAGGCTAATATGGATGATTTGAAGGCTTGATAACTTAGATTCCTTGGATGCTTTGTTGATCTCGTTACCTATGATTGATGTTTCTTCTTCCTTCTATACTGTTGTAGCCTAGATCTTTGCATGCCATTGGATTTCTGAAGAGGTTTCTCCTTTCTTTTCTTTGGTTTTTGGTAGATTGACGGGTCTCATTTCCTTCCCTTGAATTTTGATCGAATTTTTCCCTGTTTCCAAGAGTATTGATGGATCTTTTCCGCCGGAATGCATGCTAGCTTAGGACCTTGCGTGGTTTCTTTTCTTTCCTTGCTGCGAAGGTTTGGATCCGTGGGTATTATTGAGTTTTGATGAAGCTTTTCTTCCCTCTTAGTTTTCTTGCTCCCGGTAACCCTTGCTGGATACTTGCTGGTGGATTCTCACCTTGTTCTTAGCTTACCTGATGCCTGAACTCCTCCTCCAGCTCTTTCCTGATTCTTCCTTGTTTGGTTTGGATTTACTGATTATAGTTGGATTTCATAACTTATTGGGATTGCTGCGATTGTCGATTTCTATTTGAAATGGTGCCGATCCTTGGCTCTTCTTGTTGGCTCTGTTTTCTTGTGAAGTTGGTAAACTCGAGGTAGGCCAGCAAGGTGTCTGTTGGTCTGCCTCCTTGCTGCAGAGACCTTGGCAAGCTCTATTGAGTAGCTGCTCTGTCAATCTAATTGAGTTCGCAGCCTTCTTCTGGTTATTTGGATCAGTGCTCGACGGAGGGGATACCAGTAGAGTTAACAGTAGCTTTCTTCACCGCCCTTAGCTTGATCGATTGAGTTGGTTGAGGTTTTGGTTTAATTGATAGTTATGATGTTCCTCCGATGTTCAACCTCCCAATTTTTCCCTCTCTTATTCCCACCGATCGCTCTCAATTTCGTTGTAGAAGTGTTCTGTAATTGCTGGGCCTAGATGTACACCCTCAACTTAGTTCTATACCAAATTTGATATTTACCTTGTGTGTACTGCTAAGTGCTACTTTTTAGTGCCATTTGCTTCTCCCTCTACTCAACTATTCTAGTCTCATGCTAATTACGCTGATTGCACTCATCTAGCATGCTTTTGCCTAGGGCCGGCGGTGTACCCATTTCTATTTATTTTGTGGGTTAACCGAGGGGGGTGATGACCGTTAGTTTGGTTCGACCAAAGGTGTGTCCTGGGTGATTGGCATTTTGTATCGTTGAGTAGTTAAAATCTCTTGTTGGATGTTGGTAAATCATATATATTCCTTTTTTTATTTCGTTGTCCTGTTGCCTTAATATATGTATATTGGACAATCGCTTGATGGCTTGGCATGTAGAGACTGATGAGTCACTAAATATTCATACTTAAACCCCTTAATTTACCTTTGTTAGCCCGAAAGTGTTTGTATTTGATAGTCTGTTTGTCGCGCCCCGACCCGCGAAAGCCCAACTGGGCCGGGCGACGCGAACCGGAACCTAACGAAACGCGGAAAACAAAGCTGGTGAGGGTTCCCTCTAACCTATTGGTCTCCCTAACAGTTTATCACAAAACACCCTCAATTTAAAACAACAATTTAATAAGCCTCGAACCACAGATTACAAATCCAACAGAATTTAATATACATATCCTCAGAGAGGATAAGATTCAAATACAACATTACTCCCGTAGGAGACTATCTAACATAGAGTAAAAGCAGTAAATGATCACCACCTCTCAAAGTCCATCAGGCGCCGCCGCACCGCCGACCAACTGCCCAGTAGAGGCCACAGAAGAAGAACTGACGCCTGCACCTACAAAACGCAGTCCGGGTAGGTGTGAGCACTAAGCTCAGTAGGGTTCTACACTACGTCACACAGAAGGAAGAGGGAAACGCAACAGTGTCACCCTCAAGCCAGACTCGAGTGTGATGCAAGGGTCCCATAACCCCTCACCGGTGTCTCTAGGCATATCCAACCATGGTCACCCCAACGGACTGGGCCCATCCTGGATACACCTAGTATCGCAGGGTTCCAGCTGCGGTCACCCATCGCGGACTGGGCCCACACTGGTCGCCACTGCTGGCAGGAACAGATACTGCCTGGGTCGGACTAACCCTCCCGGCCCCCCCAAAGAACAAGACCCAACACCGGTGGCACCCTCAACACCTGGCTCGAAGCCGACATGACCTCTAATCATCATCAAGCAACAGGTGTATCAGTCCTCTAGGCCTATCATCAAATTCGACTGGATACTATAATTCGAACCGGGTCCAAACTACCAAACCCCGGTCCTAGGGCTAAGTCCAAGCTTCCAGCCTCGGGACGGCGATCCACAGATCACCCACGCCCTAACCAATGCAACTAATACACAAAACAACAATGCATGCTATGACATACATAAACAAGAGATAGTCATGCAACAGTATGATACGACATCATATAAGTCAACCGGATCGCTGCAGCGGTACTACCAACCGCTGCCAGCCGATCCGCAGCTGGTCCCGGCATTACGACGGTACCACGACCGTCAACCGCGGACTCCTGCAACGGGAAGCAACCCCGAAAACGATGATGAACAGTAAAAATATAATATTATAATCCGACATATAATATTATATTTAAAACACCAAAAGTTCTCTACTAGAGGCTATTTGACCCGTCGATCCGACATCCAAACGACGTCGGATTTGAGATCCAACTTAGCCACCAATAGATCTACATGCCTGAATCAATATATCCAAAATCCACAAACATCCAGCGGTTGGATTAACGGGAAAACACTAACTAAAACTGCTAATCAAAACTAACTTACCATCCCTTGCTGCAACGAAGCCCTTTCGTGCGAAAAACATAACAATTCGTAGGAAAATCGGAAAATTATGAAATTAGTTGGGTTTGAGAGTAGATTTAACGATATACAACTCTTATGTTCATCCCAAACCAAGATAAGGCACGTACCGGCCGAAAAACTCGCCGCAAACCGGCTGTTCTTCAAGAACAGCAGAAACCGGAAAATCCGAGATTAAACATGCATAAATCCTACTAAAATCTCAACCAAAGATCATGAAACTTATATCAGAAATTCTACTAGGAAAGAGGAAGCCAACAACACAAAGATCAATAAGATCCAATGGCTAAATCTAGAGAAACCCATTAAACACTCTCGTAGGTAGAAGAACCTACCGAACAGCGCATTCCTCAGTTGATTCCCCGCGAACTGGTCACCAACGCAGCTCCAAACCACTTCAGGGATCTTCCTCACGTCGCCACGAATCCAACAAACTTTCAAGCTCCTAAAATGATGGTCAAAGGAGGGAGAACGACGAAGAGCAAGAGGGCTGCTGGGAGAAAACAGAGGAAGCAGAGCACCGCGGGAAGAAGAGAAAGATGGAAGAAGAAGAGAAGAGAAGAGAAGGAAAGAGGAGAAAGGAAAGCCCGGGGGAAAGTCGGGAAAGCCGGGGGAAAGGGGAAGGAGGGAGGGAAAGTCCTCCCCTTCTGAGAAGAGAGAGCGACGGCCACCGGCCGTCCTCGCGAAAGAGAAAAAAAGCCACCGACTCCGAGTCCGATCGATCGCTGAAAAGCCAGTCCGGATCAATCCAACACCAAGTCGGATCGATCCGAGACAGTCCGGATCGATCCAACACCAAGTCGAATCCATCCGAAACAGACTGGATCGATCCGAGACAGGCTGGATCGATCCGAGACAGGCTGGATCGATCCGAGACAGGCTGGATCGATCCAAACGGGTCAAAAACCCACCGACTCGCTCACGAGTCCGATCGATCGCTCACGAGCCGTTAGCTGCCCAAAAGCAAGCTTTCGCGCGCCCGAGCTGGGATCTTCCGAGCCCGGGTTCACCTAACCATTCTAATCAAGCACTAACACAAACAAGGTCAGTGTGTGCACACGCGGGTGTGAAACAAACCAACAAGGCGTAATTTTATCAAATTACCCTTGCAGTCTCCAACGAGCCACAGGGGTAGAGGGACAGGTCCTCACATCCTAATACCCTTAAAGGAAATCTCGTCCCGAGATTCGATAAGGGTAGGGCTCGGAACAACAAAACCGCTATACTAGAAGACAAGGCAAGAGGTACCTCGAGAAGAAAACAGCTGCGGAAACTCCTGCCGCATGCGCGCCTCACGCTCCCTGGTCATCTCCTCGGTGCCTCTGTGCCTCCACAGTACCTTGACCTAGGGAATTGTCTTGCCCCGCAAGACCTGATTCCTCCGGTTAAGTACCCGAACCGGCTGCTCAACAAAGCTCGCGTCTACCTCAAGCTCAATGTCATCCACTCTGATGACATGAGACGGGTCTGGGTGATACTTCCTCAGCATCGACACATGGAAAGTCAGGTGCACAGCAGACATGTGCTGAGGAAGATCCAGACGGTAAGCTACCTCGCCGACCCTCTCTAGGATCTCAAACGGCCCGACGAACCTCGGCGCCAACTTACCACCTCTGCCAAACCTGACGGAACCTCTGTGCCGACTCCAAACTCCAACGGTCGTCGCCTCTGATCTGCATAACTCTTCTGCCGGCTCTGAGCCGTCAGAAGTCTCTGCCTGATCTGCACTAACCTCTCTGACGACCGCCTGACGATATTTGGACCGGTGAGTGAAGCCTCTCCAACCTCTGTCCAGCACACTGAGGAACGACACGGCCTACCGTACAAAGCCTCGAAAGGTGCTACTCCAAGACTGGACTGGTAGCTGTTGTTGTAGGCGAACTCCACCAAGGGAACGTGCTCTTCCCAGTTGCCTCCTGCGTCAAGGACACATGCTCTCAGCATGTCCTCCAAGATCTGGATCGTCCGCTCTAACTGCTCGTCTGTCTGCGGATGGAAAGCCGTACTAAAAGTCAAGAGTGTGCCAACTGCCTCCTAAAAGCCTCGCCAAAACCTACTGGTGAACCTGGGGTCACGGTCTGACACGATAGAAACTGGAACTCCGTGTAGTCTGACCACCACTCTGACGTACAAGCTGCCCAACCTGTCCGTCGAGTCTGTCGTCCGCATAGGCAGGAAGTGCGCTGATTTGGTCAATCGATCAACGATGGCCCAAATCGCGTCATTCCCCTAGGAGATCTCCGTAGCCCGATCACGATGTCCATCGTGATGTGCTCCCACTTCCAGTCAGCTAGTGGAAGCGGCTGAAGTAACCATGGAGTCCGTTGGTGCTCTGCCTTGACCTTCTGACAGGTAAGGCAGCACGATACGAACTCCGTCACTGCCCTCTTCATCCCTCGCCACCAGAACTGTCGCTGAAGATCCTGATACATCTTGGTGCCGCCGGGATGAACTGCAAAACGAGAGTGGTGGAACTCTCGTAGGACGTCGTCTCGTAGAACTGAATCTGCTGGAACCGCTACTCTGTCTCTGAACCGTAGCTCTCCGTATGACAATATTGTCCAGTCCCCGTCTGCGCCCTCCGTGCCCGCCGATGTGCGTAACTTCTCGAGCTCTGGGTCACTGTGTTGTGCCTCTAACACTCTGGCAAGAACTGTTGGCATACTCTGCACTGCATAGAGAAAACTGCAGGATCCCTGATCCTCAAACTCGAGCCCCAACTGGCCCACCGTCGCTAGAGCCTGCCACTGCCGCGCTGACAACCCTGCAACTGTTGCTCTGGTGTCTCTCACCTGTTTGCTCAGCGCGTCTGCTATGACGTTTGCCTTACCAGGATGGTAATGCAACTCAAAGTCATAGTCCTCCAGTAGCTCCATCCAGCGTCGCTGTAGACACTGCAACCAACACCTCGCTCGGGGACGATCAGCACTGGTGCACTGGTCAACCTGGTCCTCACCTCTACGAAGGCTCGCTCACTAGCATCATCCCACACGAATGGGACGGCCTTCTGTGTCAGTCTGATCAACGGTCCGGCAACTCTGGAGAAGTCCCGCATGAACCGCATGTAGTAACCCGCCGGGCCTAATAAACTACGGACCTCGACCACTGTCCTCGGTCTCTGCCACTGTACCACTGCCTCGACCTTGGCCGGGTCAACTGAGATCCCTGCTGCCGACACCACGTGTCCAAGGAATCCCACCTGTGCAAGCCAGGTTTCGCACTTGGAAACCTTGGCATAAAGCCGATGCTCTCGAAGTAGCTGCAACACTGTCGCCAAGTGTCGCTCGTGCTCCGCCTCTGACCGGGAGTAGATAAGGATGTCGTCGACGAACACTACCACGAACTCATCTAGGAAAGGCCGGAAGATCCTCTGCATGAGATCCATGAACGCAGATGGTGCGTTCGTCAGCCCAAACGGCATCACCACGAACTCGTACAGGCCGTATCGAGTCCGAAAAGCCGTCTTCGGGATGTCACAATCCCGAACCCTCAACTGGTGGTAGCCGGTGCGGAGGTCGATCTTCGAGAACACTGAAGATCCTCGCAGCTGGTCAAACAAGTCGTCGATCCTCGGCATCGGATACCTGTTCTTCACCATCACCCTGTTGAGCCGCCTGTAGTCTATGCAAAGTCGAAGGGTACCATCCTTCTTCTTTGCGAGCAACACTGGCGCCCCCAGGGAGACATGCTGGGACGGATGAAGCCTCTGCTGGTCAGCTCGTCTAGCTAGGTCCTCAACTCACTCTGCTCTGCTGGTGCCATCTCTAGCCAACTCGTCTCCAACCCTCTGAGCAAAAATGGTTCTGCCGCTGCCTGCTGGTACTGCTATGGCTACTGGTACTGGAAAAGCTTAACGGTGTCCGGCTGCTCATGCACCAGAAAAGCAAACACACGCCCCCGCTGGCCGCCTCCACCTCTGGAGCGGCCCGGTCTCGCCCCCGATCCGCGCCCGCCACTGCTCCCCTGCCAAGTACTGGACCCTCCGCCTCGACTCCCCAGCGGCACAGCGCCCCGTGCTCCTCGCAAGTGGCAGTCCCTACGATTGTGTCCTAGCTGCCCGCACGAGAAGCACGTGACTGACGCGCTATCAGGCTGCTGACCCTGGCCTCCCCCTGACGGAGCCTGCCCAGACGGCCCGGCCGTCAGGAGAAACTGGCCTGGCGGACTCGGCAACTGTGCCTGGAACTGCTGCGGGCGCTGCGACTGCTGCTGAAAGCGTCGCTGATGCCGCTGCTGGTGCCTCTGCCGAATCCCCCTCTGAACTGGGGTCTCTGCGGCGCGCTGGTAGAGGATACCGGTGGAACTGCCCGGTACCTCTCATCCCGCAACTGCATCCCTACTGCCAAGGCGCAGTCCAGAACTACTGAGTAAGTATGGAAGCGGTAAGAACTGGTCCGTCGTCTGATCTCTGATGGAAGCCCCCACTCGAACTGACGTGCACTGGCCACTGAATCTGCTGCCTCACCACTGAACCTAGACGGGTCCGGCTGCAGAAAGTCCAACAAGACCGCCGCAGCGGTCCGCCTGTCGACAGGAGGGAGGACCCTCTCCTCGGTGAGAAAGGCCTCCTCCTGTGCGACCGCAACTGTCGCTGGTGATGGCTCAGTCCGTTTAGCTCTGACCTCCCTGACAGGTGCTACCATGTCTGGTCGGGCGGGTCGACCAAGTCGTGCCCCACCCCGACCAACAACCGAAGGTCGGCCTCGAGCTCCTGACATTTGCGCAATCACGAACGACATACGAGCGTCCACTCGTTCGAAACCCAAGACAAAGCAACACAACATAAAGCGGAAAAGCATAACACATCAAAAGGAGCATGCACAGATGTTCTAGACATAGAACTAACACATTCCACGCTCAATCTCAACTGAATTCTGATCCTAAACCCTGGGATCTACAACCTATGCTCTGATACCAAGCTGTCGCGACTCGACCCGCGAAAGCCCAACCGGGCAGGGCGACGCGAACCGAAACCTAACGAAACGCCGAAAACAAAGCTGGCGATGGTTCCCTCTAACCTATTGGTCTCCCTAACTGTTTATCACAAAACACCCTCAATTTAAAACAACAATTTAATAAGCCTCGAACCACAGATTACAAACCAAGTGAATTTAATATACATATCCTCGAAGAGGGGAAGATTCAAATACAACATTACTCCCGTAGGAGACTATCTAACATAGAGTAAAAGCAGTAAACGATCACCACCTCTCAAAGTCTACAAGGCGCCGCAGGGGTAGAGGGACAGGTCCTCACATTGTTAGTTGATTTCCGGTTTAATGAAAATTCAAGTTAGAAAATACGAAAAAAGACTAATATATGGAAATGACGCCGCTTCGCTGTCAGTTTGAAAAGAATTTGTCAAAATCTCCAGATAAATTCTAAATTACTGAGATTTGGCGGACGTCTAGAAGACATCAAGAAGAACAACTTTCATGTTGGACACTTTACGAGATTCTGGACAGATTAATACAAGTTTTGAAGACTATGAAGATAAACAGATGCTGGGAAACTGGTCCATCGATGTTCAGGAGAATATTCATAAAATATTCCAAATAAGTCTGAATAATGTCAAATCTTCGGGATAGGACAGAAGACTTCCTATTCTACATCTTATATGCTAAGCAAGTTTCCCAATTCTGGCTTGATTGGACCCAGTTGCGATCAGAATAAGACAGTCAGGAATTAATCTAAGGAATCCGAGTTGTAGTAGGAGTCCAGCTTAGCCATACACCTATAAGAAGGTTTTTTCTGGCCGAAAATTAGAGGCCCCCATAGAGAGAAAAGAGAGAATTAGGGTTTGGAAGATTCTCGAGAGAAGATGGAGCTGCAGCGTGGATCCCAATCGCTCTTCATAGAATCTATGGCTTCCATCACAAAGATGAGTAGCTAATTTCTGTACTTAGGGATCTCATGAAGCTTTAGTGTAGCTTCTTTGTATTTTCTAGTTTGATACTTATATTCTTCTTCTGGACATGATCTTATAGATATGTTTTTAATGATAATAGAGTTGAGGGAACAGAGTTCATTGACGTACTTTTAGTCCTACCTAATTTCGGTGATTGATGGTAGAGATCTATAGGATAGTTTTGATGTGGTTTGTGAATAACCGATGAGATATTTTATGCTTAGTGACGATAGCTTGTGCTAAGATTACCCCGAAGACAATCTATGCTAATCGAAGATAAAATATGCCTTTGGAAAACACTTACCTTCTTTTAGGGATTCATGTAAGCTTAAGAAGCTATGAATGTATAATGTCTAGATAAGAAGACAAAAGGATAATTAGAAAATACAGAAAGTGAAACTAAAGTGGATTGAGTAATCCCTAGGTTTTCTCTCGTTAATATATTCCAATCTTTTACATTGCTTTCTGATGTCGCTCAAATGTGTCACGCACAGCGGTCGCGGGCAGTACAGCATAAGAGAGGTCGAATCCCACAGAGAGACAAGCAGGAAAGATCCAGAAACACAGATAACAATGAATTGACAACAATCAAGAGCGATGAAAGTTAAGAAAATAGATCAGAGATGTAATGGTAAAATAAAGTTAACGAAAGAAATCAGGATTTGAATGAGGCTAGGCTTCAGGAATCACTTCACTCGGATTTAGGTTCTTCTCTTCTCAAATAGTTCATATAATACTCAGTTAAGGGATTCACATCCCAATCACCTTAACCGGGAGATATAGAATTATGAATCTGATAAAATATAAATGTCTCTTCCTATGATTGGTTCTTCCTTTTTATAGTTCTAACTTCATCCAACCAAACCTAAGAATACACGATACCGGCTGTCACTACAGGCAACGCACAGCAAAAGTTCATCGGGACAAGCCCTAACTCTAACCCGATCTCTAAGAATACACAATACCAACTCTCACAATCGGCAATGCATAGCAAAGATCTCACGGTATAGAGCCCCAACCTTATCTAACCAGATCCCTAAGAATACACAATACCAGCTGTCACTACGGGCAATGCATAGCAAAGGTCTCACGAGACTCGGCAGGAGAATCAAAGGAGATAACTATGGGATCACAATATCATAAACGAAGCATGACTGGATTTATAATAATGTTTAACCACAAAGCAATCTGTGAAGATCCAATACATAAGAAGAGTTTAACAATAAAGATTAAAAACTATGAACCATTGTTGGAGAAGAAGCCCTAGTCCTCGCTAGATCATCCGTCCGCCATGCCCGTGGATTACTCGGCCATGGATGGAGATTCCTTCATCTTCTTCCCTCAGGAAACGTCCAGAAAGAGCCTCCAAAAACGTCCAAGAAGTCCCCTTTGATTAGCCCTAAGTTTCCTATTTATAGGGTCCAAGAATTAGTAAACTCGGATTAGATCAAAACCGTCGATTTAATTCACTGGGAACGTCCGATCGATCCCCCTCGGATGTTGGATCGATCGGTCTCTTGAAATCTCCAATCTTCTATTTACGCCCGAGTCCGATCGATGGACGGATCGATCGAACTCTGCTCCTCTAAAAAGCATACGTTCTGTCACCCTTTAATTCCCAAGTCCGATCGATCGAATTATGAGTGTTGGATCGATCGGTTGAGTAAAAATCCGCTGTTTTTGGCTTTTTTCGAGTCCGATCGATCGGACCATTGGTGTCGAATCGATCGGACCCCATAGGAGCGATGGAGGGATCGATCGGATGCATTATGGCTGAAAAACACATGTTCTGTCACGTTTTTGCGTGGTCCGATCGATCGGCGGATCGCTCGGACTTCCAGCTTATTTTCGGTTCTGCCCTTCAGACTGCGCCATCGGTACTAAAATTGTCGTAACTTCATCTAGGAAACTCGGAATCACAAACCATAAAATTTCTTAGAATCTAGACTTCAAGAGCTTTCCAACCATATATGGCACATCATCTGGTTCTTGACGAGCAGGTACAGATTAATTTTTGAAGTTGATCCATATACTCTTTTCAGCTTCTTTTAGCTCCAATTTCCTGCATTTTCCAAACAACCATGTGAAGCAACATATAGATATAAAAATAGTAATAAAGATGCTGATTAAGGATAATAATCTAGCAATTGAGATGGTTATAAGGTTGTTCAGAGTGCACTTTCATGCACTTATCACACCCCCCAACCAGCTTATTGCTAGTCTCTAGCAATTCAAAGCGCATAGAATATAATTAAGCACACTAACGGTTCAAGGATGTAGACATGCATGATAAAAATTCTACCTTATTAAGTCGATAGTGTTTTATGCAGTACAGAGCATGGGAACTTCTTATACTCATACACATACTACCAACACATGAAATCAACTTCTACACATCAAACATGCTAATCACCATCCAGAAGAACACATGTGATGTGATAAATAAATGTTACGTGCAGAAGCAACTTCTACCCACCATTAGTCCAAACACACTACTATCTTCATGACCAATCATCCAACCCTCGCACTTTAAGTACAGCATGCTCTTTCTCTCTTTTTTTTCTTTTCAACTATCAGACACTTTGCCTTTTTACGCGAGCACTCTCCGCTTCTTGAGGCGCAGAGACCCGGTTACTTAGCAAAACACTTAGTAGTTTTTTTTTCGCTATAAGTGGTTCTACCTTTTTACCCGAGCTCCCCGCTTCCTGAGGCAAGAACACCCGGTTACTCAGTAGATCACTTAATAGTTGTTTAGGCACAGCTTTATCAAGCTCCAGAACTTTTTCTGTTTTTTTTTTTTCTGCATGCAATACTCAACACTAGCTAATGTTGAAATCATGGTCTCGATGGACAATAGCATGCTCATTCCTCTAGTGAGTATAATTACCACTGCACATAAAGTGTTCGTGTGTGGATCACATGATGTTATACGTTCAGGTTATCACGCATGCAATCAATGTATTGGTCAATCCATATGAAAGCAACATGCATAATAAGCATAAAAATTTCAGCTCATGTACAATTTCTAGTAACATAATCAATTCAACACTATTAAACTCAATAAGGTAGCATGCATAAGGTCATGCATGCCTACACCCCCCAACCTGAAATTCACATTGTCCTCAATGTGTGCTGATCATATAAATAAGCAGAAGGGTGTTGGCTCAATTTTCATATATAGCATAAACAAGAATAAGAAATCGAAATAGGAGCGAGGCCACCTGACAGAATATCTGAAATCTTGCCCAAGGCTCCTCATGGTGGCCGACTTTCTCAAGCAAGGAAGACGGTGGTCCAACATCCTAAGAAATAAGAGAGCAAACAAAAACAAATGAAAACAAAAGCAAACAAACTAAAACAAACTAACCTAATCAAAAAGGGAAATGATAGATAGGAGAAAGATCATCCCTCGTAGACAGGGTCTACGAGAGAAACGGTGTGCTCCTCAGGGTCCGCTTTCTCTAGAATCTGTTTCAAGCGTTGTCCATTAACCGTAAACAGCCTCCCATCCTTCGAGTCTTCAACTTCCACAACCCATTTCTCAAATATTCTACTAACGTTGAAGGGGCCTGTCCAGCGTGATTTCAAGTTCCCAGGATGGAGGTGCAGTCGTGTGTCATACAGATAAGCTTGCTGTCCTACTTGAAACGTCTTCCGCAAGATCTTCTTTACATGGTAGGCCTTTGTCTTTGCCTTGAAGATCCTAGAACTCTCATAATGATGCTTTCGATTTCATAATCAGGGATACAACGGCGCATAATCTGGTCAGGACAATACTTAAACAAACAAGGATCATCCCAATAAAATTTCTTTACCTCAACAAAAAATCTACGCTTATCCTGCGCACTCCAAAAGGAAGGGATCTCACCTGTCGCTAAGTAATTAACAATGTCCGCATACCAGGGCAGCCGTGCAACTGAAAAGAGTTGCTCATCAGATAAGTCATCCATAATTTGTGGCTCATTTTCTGCTACTTCCACCATCAATCTTGATAGGTGTTCAACGACAACATTCTTCAAGGGAAAGCGGGGGCTGCTCGAGCACCTAAAAACAAAAGCAAAACAAACCAAAAACACAAGCAAACATGCAAGCACACAGCATAAAAATAACTCAAGCATTCTCATGCATACAAGAAAGCAAATTGAGCAAACTAAACTACTATATATAAGACAAGGATTTTTAACCGCGCCCTTGGCGGCCGTGCCCTAGCACGATGATATGCAAAATCAGTACGTGCCATGATCTGAAAGGTTAACCATAGTAGTATCACCAAGGGTAATTCACCATGTGAATCCAAGTGGCACATTACAAGTGGAAGAACTAGCTTTTGCATTCTAACACCAATAAACAAGGTAGCTGGATCTCTCAAATAGAAATATGTATCATCATTATGCTCAAGTGTCAATGACTCATTCAATGACCTATCAATAATGCCATCATGCTCGTGGTCAAGGATGGTAAGATCAAAAAATCTGAAATAAATCCGTCGAAGTTTAAAAATATCTATCAAGGTCATGTTCTTCCTGACTATCCAAGGAGATGAAATAAACACTGGAAATATATCTCGCGGCTTAGAAATAATGACTTGAAGTTCAGCCGATGGAGGTTCAACGAATACCTGGTCGTGGTGGTCTTGGAAATCTTCCAGATCTTCTTCGTTGCTGGCCGGCCCGTACTGGAGTACTTCGGCTTCTTCCATATGATGTGTCCATCCGAGTTCGTGCACGCTAAAAGATGTGATTACTTCGCATAGTTGGCGTGCTTTCTCCTCGTCCTTCATAAGTAACTGCAGAATGAAAGAGTCAAAATTAGGCATGGTTTTAGCCTCCTTAAGTAAGTCCAAAATCTCTGACATAGAAAGTTGTGCCGAAACATGTGCATCTTCAGCATCAGAAGCATGAACATGTGCATTACTAACATTGGAATCATGAGCATATGCATAGTGAATGTTAGTATCATGAACATGTATAGGGGCGCTAAAATCATGTACATATGCATCACACATACTAGAATCAATAGCTTGTGCATCAATAGAAATAGAATTTTGAACAAGCACACTAGCACTACAGTCATGAGCATATGCATCATCAACATGAACATCTTGAGCATGTGCACCATAAGCATTAAAATCATGGATGTATGCATCACAAGCACTAAAGTCATCGACACATGCATCATACGTGTTAGGCTCATCAACATCCACATCATGGGAAGTAGCAACATAAGTCTCATGCACATAATCATCATAAGCACTAGGATAAGAGTAGAAAGGCTCATTGTGCTGCTGATAGCTGCTGGACGTTAAGGCGACATTGGAATGCTTGTAGAATTTGGCAGTGATATGGCCATGATAATCATCCCAACGCTCCGGAACTGTCTGTGTATGAGTCGTCTCAACAAGCTCATCCAAGTGCTTCATAGCTTCATCAGGATCAATCTGCAAAAACTCACCCTTGCATCTTGTTTCAAGAATTTGACGTTCATGCTCAGTTAATCCATAGTAAAAATAGCTAACTAAGCACCAATTAGGATAACCATGTTGAGGGCATGAAGCTATTAAACTGGTAAATCGCTGCCATGCATCACATAATGTCTCATCATCCTTCTGTGCAAAGGATGAAATCTTTGTTTTCAATGCATTACTCATATAAGTAGAACGATACTCATTGACAAAAACATGACTCGTTCTATTCTCTTCTCTCAATTCGTATATACTTTTCTTACGAGCTGTTGTGTTAGACATTCCATCTCTCGACTTCATAGAATATGATCTCAAATAGTATTGATGTAATTCATTTTCCATCCTCTTTTTTTTCAGTTTTTTTTTTCAGTTTTTTTTAGCAAGTAAAAATAAAACGAAAAAACAAAATAAAACTAAAAAGAAAATAAAGAAAACTAAGGAAAAAGACATAAAAATTCAAAGAAAAGGGAACAAAGTTACCGCCTTCGATGTCTTCAATCATCATGATCTGTTGATTCTGGCGCTTTTCTGAACCGTCTCCCCGGCAACGGCGCCAATTTTTGATGTCGCTCAAATGTGTCACGCACAGCGGTCGCGGTGCAGTACAACATAAGAGAGGTCAAATCCCACAGAGAGACAAGTAGGAAAGATCCAGAAACACAGATAACAATGAATTGACAACAATCAAGAGCGATGAAAGTTAAGAAAATAGATTAGAGATGTAATGGTAAAATAAAGTTAACGAAAGAAATCAGGATTTGAATGAGGCTAGGCTTCAGGAATCACTTCACTCGGATTTAGGTTCTTCTCTTCTCAATAGTTCATATAATACTCAGTTAAGGGATTCACATCCCAATCACCATAACCGGGAGATATAGAATTATGAATCTGATAAAATATAAATGTCTCTTCCTATGATTGGTTCTTCCTTTTTATAGTTCTAACTTCATCCAACCAAACCTAAGAATACACGATACCGGCTGTCACTACAGGCAACGCACAGCAAAAGTTCATCGGGACAAGCTCTAACTCTAACCGGATCTCTAAGAATACACAATACCAACTCTCACAATCGGCAATGCATAGCAAAGATCTCACGGTATAGAGCCCCAACCTTATCTAACCAGATCCCTAAGAATACACAATACCAGCTGTCACTACGGGCAATGCATAGCAAAGGTCTCACGAGACTCGGCAGGAGAATCAAAGGAGATAACTATGGGATCACAATATCATAAAAGAAGCATGACTGGATTTATAATAATGTTTAACCACAAAGCAATCTGTGAAGATCCAATACATAAGAAGAGTTTAACAATAAAGATTAAAAACTATGAACCATTGTTGGAGAAGAAGCCCTAGTCCTCGCTAGATCATCCGTCCGCCATGCCCGTGGATTACTCGGCCATGGATGGAGATTCCTTCATCTTCTTCCCTCAGAAAACGTCCAGAAAGAGCCTCCAAAAACGTCCAAGAAGTCCCCTTTGATTAGCCCTAAGTTTCCTATTTATAGGGTCCAAGAATTAGTAAACTCGGATTAGATCAAAACCGTCGATTTAATTCACTGGGAACGTCCGATCGATCCCCCTCGGATGTTGGATCGATCGGTCTCTTGAAATCTCCAATCTTCTATTTACGCCCGAGTCCGATCGATGGACGGATCGATCGAACTCTACTCCTCTAAAAAGCATACGTTCTGTCACCCTTTAATTCCCAAGTTCGATCGATCGAATTATGAGTGTTGGATCGATCGGTTGAGTAAAAATCCGCTGTTTTTGGCTTTTTCCGAGTCCGATCGATCGGACCATTGGTGTCGGATCGATCGGACCCCATAGGAGCGATGGAGGGATCGATCGGATGCATTATGGCTGAAAAACACATGTTCTGTCACGTTTTTGCGTGGTCCGATCGATCGGCGGATCGCTCGGACTTCCAGCTTATTTTCGGTTCTGCCCTTCAGACTGCGTCATCGGTACTAAAATTGCCGTAACTTCGTCTAGGAAACTCGGAATCACAAACCGTAAAATTCCTCAGAATCTAGACTTCAAGAGCTTTCCAACCATATATGGCACATCATCTGGTTCTTCACGAGTAGGTACAGATTAATTTTTGAAGTTGATCCATATACTCTTTTCAGCTTCTTTTAGCTCCAATTTCCTGTATTTTCCAAACAACCATGTGAAGCAACATATAGATATAAAAATATTAATAAAGATGCTGATTAAGGATAATAATCTAGCAATTGAGATGGTTATAAGGTTGTTCAGAGTGCACTTTCATGCACTCATCACTTTCTTAATTAGTTTTAATTAATCAGTTTCCAAAAATCCAAATCAATCCTCTTCGCTTTAGGTTTAGAGTTCCGAGATTTAATTCTGATTTCTCCTTCCTAATCAAAGTTTTTCCTATGGTTCGATCCCATATTTCATTACTATTCTACCCCATAGTTTAGTATTTTGAATAAGGGTTTATAAATTCTATTTTTGATTGAGTTTGCATCTGATTTAACGACGCGTTTGCAAGCGATCAACTTTTGGCGCCGTTGCCCGGGAACTTCTTCTGATTTTCAACGGAGTATCGATTTAATTTTCTTTTAACTCTTTTCTGAGCATAGTTAGATTTTTATTTTTGAATTACTTTATTTTACATTTTTTAGGTTTTTTCTGATAATTTTTTAGAATTTTCGCAGCATTGGAACGATTTTACCTTGAAGCATACGAACGGTCGACCACCACATTGACCGCCGAATCGACCATCGTGCTCTACGATAGCCACGGTCGACTGTGACATCGACCGCCGGATCGACTGTGAGGCTCTGTCACGGAAAAAGCTTCTCAGGTTCGATATGAGGATTGACCGTCGCATCTTCAAGTAAGGTTGCACAGTCCCACGGTCGACCGTGAGATCGATCGCAAGCGCAGTCAAGTTAGTTTTCTTACTTCAAAACTTTTCGTTTCAATCGTTGTTTTTTGGATTTTCTCCTGTCCTCCGAATATTTTATTTTCTTTTTCCCTTTTTGGTGTGATCTTGCATGCAAGGTAGACGATGCTTAAATAATCCGTAGGAACCTTTGGATTTAGAAATAGAGGCCACACTTCGAGCAGCTAGAACCTTAGGACAAAAATCTTTAAGTAATTACCAGGAAGCCTTAAGTAACCTGCAATCTTTAATGACTGAAAACGAGGAACTTGTCATTGACCCTAATGTTAATATGGGTAGGGGTAGAAATGATAATAATAATAATAGAGAAGTCTCAATTAGGAATCATTTCCTACCTGGACCTTATACCTATACTTCTTGTATCAACCCACCTACCATCAATGCTACACATTATGAGATTAAGCCTAACTGGATTACAGCCTTATCTTCTTTCTATGGGCATGAGAATGAGGATCCCTATGGACACATTGCTAGCTTCCTTGAAATCCTTTCCATGTTCAAACTTCAGCATTTTAATGATGACGCCTTTAGACTCAAGCTTTTCCCTTTTTCTTTGAAAGACAAGGCTAAACATTGGCTTCAAACCTTAGCTCCAAATTCGATTTCAACATTGAATCAACTTCATGATGTTTTCCTTAAAAAATATTTCTCTATCATTAAAACTCAAAATTATCGAACCATGATTATTTCTTCTAAACAAAATGAAGATGAGATGTTTCATGAAGCTTGGGAAAGATTTAAGGATCTTCTTAGAGAGTGTCCCCATCATGAGATACTTGAGTGGCAGTTAGCCCATTCATTTTATAATGGTCTTAATGATCGTTATAGGACAATGGTCAAAGCCTGCTGCGGAGCTATTGTCCTTAGTAAACCTTGGACTGCTCTATAGGAAATGTATGACAACATTGCTGAAAATTCACAACACAATACCTCAGTTTCTAGGAGTCGGTCTACCACTGTTCGTAATTCTCAGGGAATTCATGAAATTTCTGAATTCCAAAGTCTCTCCGCACAAATAGCTCTCTCCTAACTAAAGATTTAAACCAGTTGAAAACAGGTCAAACTCTTACTCAACAATTGCCTCACACTTCTTTCGAGACATGTGCCCTTTGTCTTAGCTCTGATCATCGTATCACTGATTGTCACTTGGCTCCCAATTTCCCTGAATTTGTTCAGGAACAAGTTAATGCAACTTATGGTTTTTTTCAAACTTCAGAACAATCCTTATTCTAATACCTACAATCCAGGTTGGAGGAATCATCCTAATTTTAGTTGGACGCCACAACAATCAAGTAACTTTCAAGGACAAAACAATACATCCAATACTTCTACTTTCAAGTACCCACCCAAACCTTCTGCAAATCCAAATCCTAGGTACCCTCCACATTATTTGCAGAATACACCTCAGCCTTCTCCTGCTGAACCATCTAATGAACCCACTTTGACTTCTATCATGAGTACACTTTTGGAGATGATGGGTGATATCAATAGGGACATGTCATCTATGAAGGAAGAAATGACGACCTTCAAAGGTGATGTCTCCTTGTTGAAAAATAACTTATCTTCAACGATTCAATCCGTATCACAATTAGAGAAACAAGTTGGGCAATTATCTAATAACATGGCTAAAAGAGAGGATGGACATTTGCCAAGTCAATCTGTCACCAACCCGAGAAGCCAACACTATGTA
Organism: Narthecium ossifragum; assembly: GCA_963920575.1. Lineage (NCBI taxonomy): Eukaryota > Viridiplantae > Streptophyta > Magnoliopsida > Dioscoreales > Nartheciaceae > Narthecium > Narthecium ossifragum. The sequence continues at coordinate 7,347,875 of OY986968.1, forward strand.
GAAAGCCAAAACTTCAAGAGTGCCAAAGCCGTTGTGACCCTTAGAAGTGGCAAAACAGTAGATAATCAAATAGGTGAACCAGTCAGTCTGGACGATCAAACGCCCGATCCGACGATCAATCATCCATCCCAAGATGATTCTTATTTATCACCTGATACTGGCCCATCTGATTCTAGAGAGCCTGATCCGGCTAAATATATTCCTAAAGTACCTTTTCCTGCAGCCCTTAAGGACCCTTCTTCAACCATAAAATCCCAAAAAATTGCTTAAAAAATCCTTAAAACCTTTAAGTAAGTCAATATCAACATACCTTTGCTTGATGCCATTAGACAGATTCCTTCTTATGCCTAGTTTTTTAAGGGTCTATGTACCCATAAACGCCAAGCTAAATCCAAAGTATCTAAAAAGATCTTCCTTACCAGGCAAGTCAGTTCGATTTTGAAACATGATACACCTTCCAAACTGAAAGATTCTGTTACCCGTACCATACCTTGTTGTATAGGAGACTATCATATTGATGGTGTCCTTCTTGATTTAGGTGCCAGTGTTAACCTTATGCCATATTACCTTTATAGGGAATTTGGGATGGGAGAACTTAAACAAACACCAATGATCTTGCAATTAGCTGATAGGTCCATTAAGACATCTAGAGGTATCTTAGAAGATGTTTTATTCAAAGTGGATAATTTCTTCTTTCCTGTTGACTTTGTTGTCTTAGATATGAAACCTGTTGTCCACTGCAAAAAGGTTGTACCAATTATTCTATGACATCCCTTTTTGGCCACTGCTAATACCTGCATAAATTGTCGAACTGGTGTGATGTATGTTTCTTTTGATCACATGTATGTTAAATTGAATATTTTTAAAACTGCATGTTTGCCTGAGCCTGATGATGATGAATGTTTTAATGTTGATATTTTAACTGAATGTATTGATGATAGATGGCATGCCATGATTTCTTATGAATTCTCTAATATTTTGCACGATTATGACTCTGGTAATGATGATGATATTAATTTAGAAATTGCACAATCGAAAGATGACATTGACACACACAAATCAGATTTTCCGACCGATCCGTCAGAAGAACGATCAATCGGTCAGGACACAATGAAGATTGAAACTGTTTCTTGGATGGTTGAACCCCTTCCACCACTCTCTTCTACTCATGCACCTTCTTCACTGGAAGCACCACCTGATTTAGAATTAAAACCACTGCCTAAAACGCTAAAATATGTTTTTCTAGGATCAGATTCCTCTCTTCCCGTTATCATCTCTTCTTCACTTTTAAACGACCAGGAGAGTCAACTTATAGAGGTTCTGAAACAACATAGGAAAGCCATAGGTTGGTCAGTGGCTGATTTGAAAGGTATTGATCCCTCGATTTGCATGCATAAGATTCATCTCAAGGATGAATCTAAAACCATTAGGGAAATGCAACGCCGTTTTAATCCTAATATGAAAGAGGTGGTGAAGAAAGAGGTAGTGAAACTTTTAGACGCTGCATTATCTACCCAAATTCTGATAGCCAGTGGGTCAGCCCTACACAAGTCGTTCTTAAGAAATCCGGATTAACAGTTGTAGAAAATGAGAACGGTGATAAGATCCCAATGCGCCAGACTACGGGATGGCGTGTTTGTATTGATTATAGGAAACTTAATGCCTTGACTAGGAAAGATCATTTTCCCTTACCTTTCATTGATCAAATCTTAGAAAGACTTTCCGGCCAGAGTTATTATTGTTTTCTAGATCGATATTCAGCGTATAACCAAGTTGCGGTCGATCCTCAAGATCAAGAGAAGACTACTTTTACTTGCCCCTTTGGTACTTTTGCTTATCGTAGGATGCATTTTGGTCTTTGTAATGTACCTGTGACTTTTCAAAAGTGTATGATAGCCATCTTCTCTGACATGATTGATAAATTCTTAGAAGTCTTCATGGATGATTTTTCTGTGTTCGGAAATACTTTCGAATCATGTTTAAACAACCTGTCTAATGTTTTAGATCGTTGCATTGAAACCAATTTGGTTCTGAGTTGGGAAAAGAGTCATTTTATGGTTCAGGAAGGAATTGTTTTAGGCCACATCGTTTCTGAACGCGGAATAGAAGTTGATAGGGCTAAATTTAAATTAATTGAAAAATTACCTCCACCGATTTCTGTGTGTCAGATTCGTTCTTTCTTAGGTCATGCTGGATTCTATCGCCGATTCATCAAAGACTTTTCTAAAATTTCACGACCCTTGTGTGAATTGCTAGCCAAGGATGTCCCTTTTGTCTTTGATAATGCATGTTTGACTGCTTTCAAGACCATTCGTGATTTACTGTCTACCGCACCTATCGTTCATGATCTTGATTATACCATACCTTTCGAACTAATGTGTGATGCCTCTGATTCTGTCATAGGAGTTGTGTTAGGACAGTGAGTAAATAAAATTTCACATATGATTTATTATGCCAGTAAGACCCTCTCTGAATCTCAATTAAATTATACGACTACTGAGAAGGAATTATTAGCAATAATTTTTGCATTGGAAAAATTCCGTCCCTATATCCTAGGTTCCAAAATCCTTATCTATACTGATCACGCGGCTCTCCAATATCTTTTAGCTAATTAGGATGCCAAACCTAAACTGATTCGATGGATCTTGCTTTTGCAAGAATTTGATCTAAAGATTAGGGATAAGAAAGGTTCAGAAAATATAGTTGCTGATTATTTGTCTCGCCTTCCTTTGGAACATATTACTGATAACACTCCTGTTAATACTTCTTTTCCCGATGAGCATCTCTTTCAGGTGACTCGTCTTTCACAGCCTTGGTATGCACATATAGTGAATTTTCTTGTTTCCGGCAAGCTTCCTGACTCTTGGTCTAAAAATGCCAAAGACAGACTATTTTCTCAGATTAAATATTATATTTGGAAGGACCCAGAGTTATTTAAGCATTGTTCTGACCAACTTATCCGTAGGTGTGTGCCTGAGTCTGAAGTTCATGATATTCTCACTTTCTGTCATACACATGCATGTGGTGGTCATTTCTCAGGGAAGAAAACCGCTATAAAAGTTCTACAAAGTGGATTTTATTGGTCTATGATTTTTAAGGATTCTCATAATTTTTGTCAATCTTGTATTCGATGTCAGAAAACTGGAAATATCTCTCGTAGGAATGAGATGTCTCAAACTCCGATTTTAGTTGCCGATATTTTTGACATCTGGGGTATTGATTTCATGGGTCCCTTTCCACCTTCCTTTGGTTTCAGTATATCCTTGTCGCTGTTGACTATGTTTCTAAATGGATAGAAGCTGTCGCAACCAAATCGAATGATCATAAAGTCGTGCTTAAATTTCTTCAAAGTAACATCTTTTCTCGATTTGGTTGTCCCCATGCTATTATTATCGATGGTGGTTCTCATTTTAATAATCAACACTTTGCATCTCTTCTTAGAAAATACTCTATCACCCATAAGGTAGCCACTCCCTATCATCCCCAGACTAGTGGTCAGGTAGAACTTTCTAATAGAGAAATAAAGCGCATATTAGAGAAAATTGTTCGTATTGATCGCACAGATTGGGCTACTAAGTTAGATGATGCACTGTGGGCTTATAGAACGGCTTATAAAACACCTATTGGTATGTCCCCATATCGATTAGTGCTTGGTAAACCTTGTCATTTGCCCGTAGAATTAGAACATCGAGCTATGTGGGCAATTAAAAAGCTAAATACATATACTAATGCAATCACAACACATAGAGAACTTAGTTTATGTGAACTTGAGGAAATTCACAATGAGGCATATTTGAATTCCAAAATTTATAAAGATAAAACAAAGGCCTTCCATGATAAACATATTTCAAGGAGGACTTTTGATGTCGGACAGAAAGTTTAGCTTTTCAATGCTAAATTGCATCTTTTCCCAAGTAAATTACATTCTAGATGGTCCGACCCTTTTATTATAAATAGAGTATTTTCACATGGCGCTATAGAAATTCGACATCCGCACACAAATGATGTTTTTGAGTCCGTGGAACTGACGGACCCAAGCTATCACTGACCTCTTGTAGGGGTGTCGAGCGAAAGACGTAAAATTACGCGCTTCCTGAGAGGCAACTCGGTTTTATTTTTTTCCTTAGCCTTTTAGATTTTTCTTTAATTTTTAGTATTTTTCAGATTTTTTTTCGTTTTACCTATATTTTTCTGTTATTTTCCTATAATAATCATTATATCTAGAAAAATTGAATTTTGTTGAACCACGGTCGACCGTCCCATCGACTGCCGGATCGACCATCACCGCCTCCACTAAATCACGCAGCTCACGGTCGATCGTCGTATCGACCATTGTATCGTCCGTGAGGCTCTGTCATAAAAAGGGCTTCTCAGGGTCGATGCAACGATCGACCGTCGCCCCCTCAGCCAAATTCTTTCATCCACGATCGATTGGTCGATCGACCGTCACATCGACCGCCAGCTTATTTGTTCATCACACGGTCGACTGTCGCCTTAGTGTCCCAAGATCACCCACTCCCGCGGTTGACCGTCGGATCGATCGCCACTAACAATTTTTCTGCTCGAGCGGTTCTACAATCGGATTTCATTCTAATCCTACTCGGTTTCCTACTCTAACTCAAATTTTAGTTCAGCATTTATTTAAATCCGCCCGTACCTGACTTCCTATGGTATCTCTTCCTCTTCGATCCTCACCCCTGCACCATCATCTGGTTCCTGCTCTGCTCCGGCATCTGTTTCCTCCCAGCGACTAACACGATCACCTCTTTCCTTCGTCTTCCACCACCAGGCCACCGCCTCCCTTCAACACCCTCTTCCACCTTTCCGTCGTCAACCTCTACTCTTCGAAATCTTCTCTTCCGCCACTGGTGTGCTTCGCCGCTTCCGACCCAGCTTCACTCTGTTCCTCTACCGTGACCTACGACAAGTGTTCGCTTAATTCTTCACAGACACGCATCGTGACCTCGACAGGCCTAGCCAGATCTCTAAACTTCGATATGTCTCGATCGAGCCTATCCTCCTACTCGTCTGATGCTAGTCCGCCCCACTCCCTGATGTCTGAATTCGCACCTAGATCTCCACTGTCGCAGGCGTCGTGGTTCTCCTCAGATGATGACTCGATGAGCACTGCTAATTCCCCGATGCCACCATCGCTACCAACGGTTTTATGTTTTCCACCTAGGATAATTTCTGACTCTTCTGCACCTGTCGGCTCGTCTGTCGAATATCCCGTTGGTGTTGAGTTCTACGGGCCGTTACCTCTAGCGGATTTGTTTGCTCGCATCGTTCATGATATTCAGCATGCTCCAGACCTTGATGATCCCTGGGTATCCTTCGAGAGTCCCGGCGGTTCAAAACTCGTCGTGCCTCCACGTTCTCTCATTGATCCTGCTCTTCTGACGCCTCTTGATTCACCATATGCATCGGATGACCCTGACCGTCCACCAACCCCGATGCCTAGTGACTATGATTCTGAAGACGAAGACAGCGAGGACGAGATGGATGATGACTGAGGAGTTTTGGTGATTTTGTTTTTTTAGGACTATTTTAGTGGATGATTGCTTTTCTAGGTTTTCTTTTATCGTGGTGAGATGGTTTGCTATAGAGATGCTAGTGTAGTGAGTTTTTATTTTTCTTTTGGATTATATATATATATTTATATTTATTTATTTATTTTGATTCATGTAGATGTTGGATCATCACAGTTTTATGCTCAATAAATACAAATGATCTTCTGCCAATTGTTTCCTTTATACCTTTCAGCTTTTCTTTGGCTATATTTTTCATTCTAATATATTTGATCTTTTGAAAAGGTATTTTTTATGGCAGGTGCCCCTTTGGAACTCATTAAGGAGCGAATTTTGCAAATCTTATATAGATCGATCAGGGGGTTACTCTTCAGTCTTTATATATGTCTCATATCACATGCTAATTTTTATGATTATATATTTTTTAGTATCTTCTAGAGACATGAATTTATTCAATGGCGATGTATTCTTCTTGTGCGCGGTGTGGTGATCGTATTACATGCGAGCCACCTACATATGGCGCGATATTATGGTTATCTCTATCCTTTATTCCTTGCTTTATTTTTATAACTTAGTGTAATTGCGGATAATTACATTTTAAGTTGGGGGGTAGAATTCTACAAATTTAAACTTAATGCTTATTATACATTCCTTGAAATATGTCGAAAGAATAACATTATGATATGATTTGACAAAGATGATTGGTTTAGAAATTTATCTTATGAATTATTCTGAGACTTGTATGCCATATAAGGGATAGTAAATTTTTGCTATGCATGATATTATTTCTATACTTTAACACTTTTACCATGATTTAAGGATAGCTTGATATATCCTAATGCACATGTTCACTTTCACATGTTAAAGAGTTGATATTAGATTCTAAATACTATACTATGATAGATTTAAAGTTTTATATCATGTCACAGAAAATAGATGAACACATGCAATTATCTGAATATAAAAAAAGTGGATTTTCAACTTAGTAACCGGGCAGTGTGCCTAACCAGCGTGTTGTTTGCGTAAAACAGTTGAAATTCCTGCGAAAAAAATGGTTTCATACTTAATAACCGGGCAAGGTGCCTAACAAGGTGTGTTGTTAATTCGCGTAAAACAGTTGAAATTCCTGCAGAAAAGAAAAGAAGAAAGGAAAAAAAATGAAAAAAAAAATCAGAGAATGTTATGTGATAGGTGAAAAATACGTGCTTGAATAGGATTGTGATCTTGAATAGCTGAAGTGTTTAGATATAATTGATGCTCTAAAGCATGTGAAATCTTATTTACAAACAGGAGCGTTAAAGTTATTTTTAATCATGATTAAATATGTTGAAGTATTGGAAATATGTTGTGACATGTTTTGAACTATTATATTTTTATATGACTATGAGTTGAAGGGTATATTTATGGATAATATTTCTATTTCATGCATTAGAATTGATGAATATTACAATTGATTTATGATGATATATTCAAGGGAATGTATACATGTTTGTGGGTGTTATCCCTGAAAATCCTCAGGAGACTATAACTCCTCCATTGGGGTAACCCAGGGGTTTAAAAGCTTATTGTACATGCTAAGTGCAATCGTGAGACCTGCAAAAAAGGCTAGTTAGATTTATTACTTTCATTTTATATTTTCTTTGCTCGAGGACTAGCAAAGTGTAAGTTGGGGGGTGTGATGAGTCACTAAATATTCATACTTAAACCCCGTAATTTACCTTTGTTAGCCCGAGAGTGTTTGTGTTTGATAGTTTGTTAGTTGATTTCAGGTTTAATGAAGATTCAAGTTAGAAAATACAGAAAAAGACTAATATGTGGAAATTTCGCCGCTCCGCTGTGAGTTTGAAAAGAATTCATCAAAATCTCCAGATAAATTTTAAATTAATGAAATTTGGAGTACTTCTAGAAGACATCAAGACGAATAACTTTCATGTTGGACACTTTGTGAGATTCTTGATAGATTAATACCAGTTTTGAAGACTATGAAAATAAATAGATGTTGGGAAACTGGTCCATCGATGTTCAGGAGAATATTCGTCAAATATTCCAGATAAGTCTGAATAATGTCAAATCTTTGGGATGGGACCGAAGACTTCCTAATCTACATCTTTTATGTTAAGCACGTTTTCCAATTCTGGCTTGATTGGACCTAGTTGTGACCGGAATAAGACAGTCAGGAATTAATCTAAGAAATCCGAGTTGTAGTAGGAGTCCAACTTAGCCATAATAACCCTAATTCCGGGAATACACCTATAAGAAGGTTTTTTCTGGCCGAAAATTAGAGGCCCCCATAGAGAGAAAAGAGAGAATTAGGGTTTGGAAGATTCTCTGGAGAAGATGGAGCTGCAGCGTGGATCCCAATCGCTCTTCATCGAATCTATGGCTTCCATCACAAAGATGAGTAGCTAATTTTTGTACTTAGGGATCTCATGAAGCTTTAGTGTAGCTTCTTTGTATTTTCTAGTTTGATACTTATATTCTTCTTCTGGACATGATCTTATAGATATGTTTTTAATGATAATAGAGTTGAGGGAACAGAGTTCATTGACGTACTTTTAGTCCTACCTAATTTCGGTGATTGATGGTAGAGATCTATAGGATAGTTTTGATGTGGTTTGTGAATAACCGATGAGATGTTTTATGCTTAGTGACGATAGCTTGTGCTAAAGTTACCCCAAAGACAATCTATGCTAATCGAAGATAAAATATGCCTTTGGAAAACACTTACCTTCTTTTAGGAATTCATGTAAGCTTAAAAAGCTATGAATCTATAATGTCTAGATAAGAAAACAAGAGGATAATTAGAGAATACAGGAAGTGAAACTAAAGTGGATTGAGTAATCCCTAGGTTTTCTCTCGTTAATATATTTCAATCTTTTTACATCACTTTCTTAATTAGTTTTAATTAATCAGTTTTTAAAAATCCAAATCAATTCTCTTCGCTTTAGGTTTAGAGTTCCGAGATTTAATTCTGGTTTCTCCTTCGTAATCAAAGTTTTCCTTATGGTTCGATCCCGTATTTCATCACTATTCTACCCCATAGTTTAGTATTTTGAATAAGGGTTTATAAAATCTATTTTTGATTGAGTTTGCATTTGATTTAACGATGCATTTGCAAGCGATTAGAGACACCTATACTAGTTGATTGTATAGACTCATGCATAATGTTTGCATTAGAAGCATTCAGGCTAGGTGATAGGCGATGGGTTCTATCGCCGATCCGGGGTTCTCGGGTAGCCCGGATCTAGCCTGAGGACCGGGGTTTGGGTAGTCGAGGATTAGGACGTGATTGTCATCAATGGTTATGTTTGATATCATTTGAGGTTATTGTTATAGTCGACTATATATAGTATATCATTGTATTTGAGGTGTAGAGGTCGTGTCGAGTCTCCAAGACCAAGTGCTAAGGATGGATGTCGATGTCCCTAACTTGTGTGTCCCTGCGAGAGATGGAACGACTGGGCAGGGTGGTACCTGGACAGGAGCCCGCAGTCTTTGGTTCCTCTTGTTTGTTCTTGGGTGATGGTGAAACCTGGACAGGAGCCCTCGGGAATCGACGGGGTTATGGGGCCCCTTGGCATACCTTAGACTTAAACGGAGAATGACATAGTTGCAGTTTCCCTTCCTTCTTGTGCGACGTAAAGTAGAACCCTACTGGGCATTGTTGCTCACCCTACCTGGGATGCATCGGCGATGCAGGTCGATGTAGTTCCTTCTTTCAGGTGTTCTTCTAGAAGATGACACGATATTTCGAGGTGATCGAGGACTCGGAGCTTCATGGAGTTCTTCTACAATTAATTTATAGTTTTAATTAATTGATGTATAATTTGATGTATCCAAGAACAGAATTGTATGATTATTAATTTAGTTGTAATTGAGAGATGTTATAATATTGTTTAATGTAGATGTTGAGGAATGCAATGATGTTGAAGTTGTAAAATTATAAAGTGTACAGGTTTCTTGTGCTATAATTATAAAGGAGATTTTGCGAATTTTTTTTGAACTTGAGGACTAAATTGTTTAAATTCATAGTAGTTATGGACTTGTGCGCCTATTGATGATGTAAACAGGTTTAGGTGGCTCACACCTCAATCTGGATGCGTTTTCTGGGTCGGGACGTGCCATTATGGGTAGCCGATGTTCAACTAAATCGCGACTGAGTTGGAGATTCCGTTGTAATCCCAAGCAAAACAGTCCTTAAACTCATACAATAAAGCCACGAGGACACTTTTCATTCAAGAGCTAAGAGCTCGATTTATATAAGTGATTAGAGGATACTTGGATGTTCCTAGATTGACTTTCTCTAGATCGTCTGGAAACGTTACATTAGAGAAAGTAGAGAAACCTATGTCCGAAGATGCTAATTTAGCAAATATAAAACTATCGGCACTCGAAGGTGTGACTTTAAGGAAAACATGAAATTTATATACATCAACTAGGCTGAGTTGCCGTTCGATAGACTCGGGCGTTTCCTCCGTATCTAGATCGGATTCGAGGTTTGTCCTTCGCTTGAGTATGTGCATCCTGGCTTTAAGTGAGTACCTGACCTTGGACCCTATTCGGCGAGGTGGGTTTTGATTCTTGAGCAGACAAGTACGGAATGGGCCAATAAGGTTGTTTCTCCAATCACTTTTGACTTTGTTCGGGTAGTACCCCTCTCGGGCGAGGCTTGTGTATGCTCGGGCATGTCTCCCCTATTTGGGAGATCATTCATGGGGAGACTCCGAGTTGTCTCTAGATGCCCCGTCTTGATGATCGACGGGGTCAATGGAGGTGGCACCCTGCTCGAGATGCTCCCGGTTGATGCGATATCATCAGAGTTGAGGTTTTCTTCCACTCGGGTGAAGCGACTTCGATACATCTCTACGGGGCTGCTGTTTTCGATGTCCTCGATGTAGTTAGCGTGAATCATGATGGGTTGCTTATCTGCATGCACAATCTCTAAGTTATTTTTGTTCCATAGGATTAGCAATTGATGTAAAGAGGAAGAGGCACATTGGCATGGAGCCAATCATGTCTGAGGACAGCATTATAGCATGCCTTGGTGTCTACTATGAAGAAAGTAGTGACCGACACCACACCTCCAACTATGACCTTCATAGGGAGTATACCTATTGCCATGGTTGATCGGCCGGTGAAACAAGGTATTGTTGTTTTCACTGGAAACATGTCAGATGGTTTCTTCCCTAGTGGGGTAAGCATAGATTATGGTAACATGCTGCTAACTGAGCCGTTATCAATTAGAACTCAAGAGATGACAACCTGAGTTTAGCTCTAACAAAAAGATCTATGGCTGCTTCATTGGGTTTATGAAGCAAGAAATCAAAAGGATTAGTGATTTGATTCGTACGGGATCGGGAGGGGAGGTGGCATTTAAAGTGAGATCAACATTAGCCAACTCTTGTTCAGGTGGTCCCTCGGAAACCATGATTAGTCCGGAGGGCTCCGTATAATCGACATCTCCTTTGAGACGACCAACTTGCACCCTTTTGTTGGAGAAATTAGCTGGCACAGTGAATGTCATTTGGCAATCAGCTACCTAGAATTCAAACTCGCTGATGTGCAGGGTGTTTGGTTGCGGATGGATCTTCTCAGGTGACATGTCTCGAAAGTCTGAGCGCGTTGAAGGTGATGAACTGCTGAGGTATGGTCCGAAATCCTCTCCTAGGGGTCGTTTTGGAAACAGGGCCGCTAGTCCATGGAGATGTCACATTGTAGCTCCACGTTAGTTCAACCCCTTCATTATGCGACACTAGGCCCGGGAGATGTGTTGTTGTGATGAAGTGCTGGTTGCAGGGTGATCTTTCTTGCAAGTGGACGAGTGCGAGGATACAATCTTCTCCTGATTCGGGCGGCCTTTGGAATAGAGGTGGACATGGTGATCGGAGTAGTCGGGATCTCGACCGACTTGTTCTTTGACACCTCTTGGGAAACTGGGTCATCACCAAGATCCTCCCTAATATCATTGTATTGCATTAAACATCGATTGATGAGTTCAATATGGAGGGTCATTGAGCAGTGTGGGCACATCTCTCCTCGGAGCCCTTCAAGATCTAATGCTTGAAGCCCATGAAGGGGGTCTTGCTCGATGAGGGTGGTGGTACCGGCTAAGGAGCATCGAGAGGACACCGCGGGTGATCCCACACTGGAATTGGGCACTGAATCTTGGGTTGTGAGATCACAGGCTTCAAGGTCAGCTTCGGGTGTACATGGCATGAATTCGAAATGCGTAGAGCCTGATTTTGCTCCGTGGTCAAGGCTATTTTCTCCTTAGATGTAAGCTTCGCAACAAAGTTCCAGAATGCGTGGCAGGGGGTTGGTAGTGTGGCTGTCAGAGACATACCACATGCACTTGCCATGATACTCCTCCTCAGACAAGTATGGAGTGAGTAGCCACTTGGCAAGCACTAACTATTTGACCATCCCATTAGTGACCTGCCAGTAGCGTCCGCTGTGAGAGGTGACTCGGATCCCCTGCAATAGTGAAGACAAGTTAATTACTTCATTGGTATTGATTTCGACATAAGATGCGCTAAAAGGATGACTGTACACTTTTGTCTTAGGTAGTAGCTCGATGAGTTCTTCGGCCTCGATCCGATCTTAGATCACGTTGTGAAAGATAACACAATTGTTAGTGGAATGGGTTAAAACCCCATGCTATTTACAAACTTATTGTCACACCCCGACCCAGAAAACCCATCCGGGCCGAGGCGTGAGGATTCCTATCACTATTCACATCCACACTGGCGCGATATAAAGCGGAAAACACAGATAATTTAAGCAATTTAACTTCCAGGGATAAAGCTGTAATTCAATTAATAGAAACATCAAGTTGTACTGTTTAAACATCCGATATAAATTTTTATCAAACTCCTCCAAGGGAAAGATATTATACAAATAATCTAAAAATCATCGAAAGATGTTTATAATATACAAGATCTATCAAAAGTACAACAATTCTCCCACAGCAACCTCAAGAGCCTCTGGAAGTCGTCGCGCCGCCAAAAGCTGATCCCGCCGGTTCTATAGAAGAAGAACTGGCGCCTGCACCTGCAAACGCAACCTGGGTAAGAGTGAGTGATAAGCTCAGTAGGGTTCTACTCTACGGCACACTGAAGGGAGGAAAACAACAACTGTGACGTCTCCCCGCTCAAGCCTAAGGAATGCCACGGGGACCCACAACCCCTATCGACTCCCCAGGGGATCCTACTCTTCTCAATCGACCACGCTGTGAACATCAACCAACACGCTAGGAGGAACAAGAACCAGAACCAGTAGGATCACCCTTACCCAGCAGGAAACCACTGCCTGGGGACCACGTCAGGGATATCAACAACCATTCTTAGCACTTGGCATTGGGAAGACGACACGACCTCTAAACCTCAAGCAAATATGATCATAGCCAACTACATCATATCCTCGATAACATGAGATTTCAATTATGCAATCACGTCCTAATCCTTACTACCCAGCCGCGGTCCTAAGGCTAGATCCGAGCTGCCTGAGAGCCTCGGATCGGTGATTAACCCATCGCCCGCCTAACCTGATATGCCTCTAATGCATATAGTGCATGAACCTATGCAAACATCAAATCTAGATGTCTTTATATGCCACAACATCAATAATAAGTCCAACAATTATACAATAGCCCTCGGCACTCACTGGCAACGGGTTAAGGTTCCACAATACCACATTAGCTAGCACTCATAGCTAGCTAACGGCTAGGAAAAACAGTAAGCATTTAGAGATATCATCCAACTACGTATTTATATGCGAGTCAATCCACAATTTCACCAAAAAGGATAAACGCACGATTCAATTCTCAATCCCCATCAAAAGCCATCAAAAATCCCATGATAATAACGTGCATGCTTCCTAACATGATTGGACATCTATCATGAATGAAGAGCCCAACAGAGAAAGCCCGAACACACTGTTCAAGGACACATGCTCGATGCTACGGTCGATCCGACGATCGACCGTGTGCCGCGGTCGATGCGACGGTCGACCGTGAGACCAAAAAGTGGGAAGATCACAAGGCCGTGGTCGATCGGGACATCGACCCTGGGAAACCTAAACGGAGACAGAGCCTCTCGGTCGATGCGAAGGTTGATTCGACGGTCGGCCATGAGGTGAAGTGGGAAAAGGGGAAGGACCCGCGGTCGATCGGAGCATCGACCCTGGGAAGCCAAAAATGAGACAGAGCCTCACGGTCGATATGACAGTCGACCATGAGGCCAGGAAGAAGTGTATCAACGCTTGACGGTCGATCCTACGGTCGACCGTCAGGCCTAGTGCACAATTCCTAAGAACAGTGTCGGAAATCCAATTTCTTGGATTTGATCTATCAAAGCTTGTAGAAATCGATGAAACTTTGCAGGCATGTGTAATAAATGGTGAGGAAGCTATTGATATGAAGAAAAGACGATTTTGATCGTTAAATCTCAAACCTAGGTCAAAACGGCCGAAAACCGACAAAATGGCGATAATTCGAGAATCGTCCGATAAAATACAAAATCCAAATGGTAGGAATACTCTAAGCAAGCTATAACACTCATGTATTAAGCTACACAACATTCTACCATGTATTCCTACATCAAAAACACATTAAACTTATCCTAGGAGAACCCAATCATACGATCGGGGTAGAAACACCTCGTCGATGTACCTCTGGCTCAATATGGAAACTGGATCTGTTGTCCTCATGGGGAGGAAATGAGCCGATTTGGTCAGTCGATTGACGATGACCCAAATCGCATCATTCCCCCTCGGTGTCCTGGGTAGCCCGGTGACGAAGTCCATCGCTATATGTTCCCACTTCCACTCTGGCACTGGAAGTGGCTGCAGCAAACCTGGTGTCCGTCTGTGCTCTGCCTTCACCTTCTAACAGGTGAGACATCTGGAAACGAACTCTGCTACTGACCTCTTCATCCCGCACCACTAAAACCGCCGGCGCAGATCGTGGTACATCTTGGTGCTTCTAGGGTGAACGACGAAATAGGAGTGGTGGAACTCGCGAAGGATCTCCTCTTGCAACGCGGGGTCCGCTGGAATTGCAACTCTGCCTCTGAAGAGTAGACCGCTGTCTGCCGACATTGTCCAGCCCTCAACCGCATGCTCGGTGTGGACCGCAACACGGGGCTCCACGAGCTCTGGGTCTCTAGCCTGTGCCTCGATCACTCTGGCCAAAAGAACTGGGATGTTGCGAACAGCATACAGGAAACCGCATGTCGCCTGGTCCTCGAAGTCAAGCCCAAACTGACTAACTGTCTCTATCATCTACCACTACCGAGCTGACACCGCTGCCAAGGTCACCCTACTGTCTCTGGTCTGCCTGCTGAGAGCGTCTGCTACGACATTTGCCTTACCAGGGTGGTAATGCAACTCAAAATCGTAGTCCTCTAATAGTTCCATCCACCGCCGTTGCCTGAAGTTGAGGTCACGCTGGGTGAACACGTGCCTCAAACTCTTGTGATCTGAGTACATCAGGAACCTCTCGTCGTAGAGATAGTGCCGCCACGTCTTCAGAGCGAAGACAACTGCTGCAAGCTCTAGATTGTGGATCGGATAGTTTCTCTCATGGGTCTTCAGTTGTCTGGAGCCGTAGGCCACCACATGGCCCTCCTGCATCAGCACACAACCTAGACCCTCCCCACTGGTGTCACAAAAGACACTGTAGCTGACGCCTTGCTCTAGAACTATCAGGATCGGTGCACTCATCAGTCTGGTCCTCAACTGTAAGAACGCTTGCTCGCAAGCATTGTCCCACACAAATGGGACCGCCTTCTGGGTCAATCTGGTCAACGGCCCTGCGATCTTGGAGATACTCCTGTCGAATCTTGAGTACCATCTTCGATCTCTGCCGTCACATATCTGCTTCGAGCTCAGCTGGATCAACTAATTTGTCTGCCGCTGACACAATCCGTATCTTGTACTGAAAGTTGTCCTCGGGATGTCGCAATCCCAAAACTTTATCTGATTGTAGCTGGTGCGAAGTTCGACCTACGAGAAGGTCGACAAAACTCTGAGCTGATGAGTATCTAGGCAATGCACTGCAACGGGCACGTACTACCCGGAGAATGGAAGGTTCGGGCGTAGCCTGTTGATGTGACTGCTGAAGCTGCTAAGGCAACGGAAACCGCTGCACGCGGTCCAACTGCTCACGATTCGGAAGAGCGAACACACATCCTCGACGGTCGCCTCTGCCCCAAATCTAGCCCGGCTACCTCGGTTTGCGCTGGTTGGTCGCGCACCGAGTTGCGTTTGTTGGCCGTGGGAAGGTGTTGTGCATACACCTGACGGCGTTGTTTTGCTTTCGTTGAAGGTCGCAGGTTGGTGCGCCTTCTGGTTGTCGAGAGCTGGGGTTTGTTCACCGGCTCGTGGTATTTCCCCGTTGCTTTCGAGGGTGCTCTAGAGAGCAGGTTTCCCCTCATGTTGCTGTTTGTGTAGCTGTCCTTTTGAGGAGCTTCCAGGATATTCCGCCTTCGCGGGATTGCCAAGTTTGGACTCGAAGTTCGTTCAGGGTAATTCAGCCAATGTCTTCAGTGGGCGCATCGCAGCTATGTATTATAGATATGTAGGCCCTATGTGTGGTCCAGCCCTATGTGAGGCTTGTGGTTGAACCAAGGGAGTTATGCCCCTTGGAATGTTTAGTTAATGTGTATTATAACCGTTGTGTGTTGGTTGGCCGGGGTTGTATCCCCGTTGTAGGAATTTTGGGAGACGGTTGTTTAAGCCGTTGTAATGCTGAAATTTCGATTGAATGTGTTGTTGCTTGTTTACGGCCGGTGGGCGCCATTATAATATTGTATTCTTATAGTTTAGACCTTTATCTATTTTATGCATGTTTACCCCTTGGCGAGCCATAGGCTATACCTAGACCTGTATATTGCTTGACATATTGTTGCATGTATGAATTCCTCTTGATGTGTGTGAGCATTGTATGCATTTGCTTGCATTAGAGGCATTCATGCTAGGCGGTAGGCGATGGATTCGATCTTCGATCCGGGGTTCTCGGGTAGCCCGGATCTAGCCCTAGGACCGGGGTTTGGGTAGTCGAGGATTAGGGCGTGATTGTCATCAGTGATTATGTTTGATATCATTTGAGGATTATTAGGTAGTCGGACTGGAATATTATATTTTTTGAGGTTTAGAGGTCGTGTCGCTTCTCCAAGGCCAAGTGCTAAGGATGGTTGTCGATGTCCTAGACGTGTGTCCCCATGAAGAGGTTCCCTGCTGGGTAAAGGTGTTCCTACTGGTTCTGGTTCCTGTTTCCTCCTAGCGTGTTCGATTGATGTTCCCAGTATGATTGGTTGAGAAGAGTAGGATCCCTTGGGGAATCGATAGGGGTTATGGGACCCCCTGGCATCCTTTAGACTTAGGCGGAGAAAAGACACTGTTGTTGTTTCCCTTCCTTCCTGTGCGACGTAGAATAGCGTAGAACCCTATTGGGCTTTGTTGCTCACTCCTACCTGGGCTGCATCGGCAATGCAGATCGATGCAGTCCTTTCCTTTCATGTGATCTTCTAGGCGTTGGAGTTTCGAGGAGTACCTGACGACCCTGGAGTTTCCCTTTTGTTAATAGTTGTACATCTGCAGTTTGATTAAATATATAATTTTCCTCTTCGAGGATTTGATTATCTGTATTAATTTATGTAATGAGGGTCGATGAAAGTATTGTATCAGAATCTGTACTAATTAGTGAAACGTGTGATAGCAGATTCATATTCTTGTTGAATTTAGAACTATTAGATTTATCGTTTTAATTTATAGTGAAGATTATAAACTGTACAGGGTTCAAATTGAGAAATAAAGGGGAAACTCTCACCGTTCATTTTTAGAAATAGTTTTAGGACCCTCATGCCCCGGACCGGATGGATTTTCTGGGTCGGGATGTGACACTTCTTTTCCCTTTATTTTCTCTGGGTCAGGAATTTGATGCTAGAGCTTCAGGCACTTATTGAACAGGAGCCAATCGAAGATCTGATCGGCCTCTGTTATATCGAATAAGATTTTGCGCACCTCTCCCTTTACTGACTTTGGAGCCTCGATACTGCGACGGGTCAACGGCTTGCAAGTGACCGTATTACCCTTTATGAACTCTACTTGATCGACCTCCGGGTCATCCAATTCTTGATGGTATGTACCATGCAAAGATTTCCTCCACATGGATTCTTGTCGGAGCATTTTCTCATATCTCGAGGTTCTCTTTGAGAGTTTGAAAAAGTCATTAAAGACCATGCCTTCGAACTTCTTTCTGAGTTCGAAATGAAGTCTATCTTGAGCTAACTTAATGAATTCAAACTCGGGAAGGGGTGTCTTACACCTGATTTTAGCTCTATGGAAATGAGAGATAAATTGTTCTGCTATTTCTCCTAACTTTTGTCTGATCCGAGCAAGATCCGTCATGGAGATTCTAGCGCCGGTTTAGAAAAGTAAGCCTAGAATTGGCTTTGTAAGTCATTCCAGGAGAAGATTGAATTCTGAGGAAGGTTAATATACCACATGAAAGCTGATGAGTCACTAAATATTCATAATTAAACCCCTTAACTTATCTTTGTTAGCCCGTGAGTGTTTGTATTTAATAGTTTGTTAATTGATTTTAGATTTAATGAACATTCAAGATAGAAAATACAGAAAAGAGTAAATATGTTGAAAATACGCTGCTTCGCTGTCAGTTTGAAAAGAATTGACCATAATTTCCAGAAAATCCCTAAACTCATTAAATTTAGTGGACAACTAGACGACATTGAGACGAAAAACTTTCATGTTGGAAGTGATAAGACTTGAAAAGTGCACAAATCACCCTTTTAACTAGGTCTCGTTAGTCTCTGAGCAATGCTATTTTAATAGTCTATGATGTATTTCAGATATAAGAGCCGTCAATGACGATTAGATCATGTTTGGTGCTAAAACGAACAAATATAGACATGCTAGGAGCAAAGGAATGAAGATGGATTGGCTTTGAAGATTAACCTGTACCTGGTCATGAAGAACTAGATGATGTGCCATATATGGTTGGAAAGTTCTTGAAGTCTAGTTTCTAGAGAATTTTACGGTTCGTGATTCCGAGTTTTCTAGAGAAAGTTATGGCAGTTTTAGTACCGATGGCGCAGTCTGGATGGCAAGCAATAAATACGCTGAAGGGTCCGATCGATCCGACCCCCAGACTCCGATCGATCGGACTATGCAGAAACCTCACAGAACCTATATTTTTCAGCTGTACGCAGTCCGATCGATCCCTCGATCGCTCCTACTGAGTCCGATCGATCGGACACCCGTAGTTCGATCGATAGGACTCGGAAAAAGTGAGAAATTGACGATTTTTATTCACCCGATCGATCGAACACTCATAGTTCGATCGATCGGACTCGAAAATGACCGTTTCCTTGATATTTATCAAGCAAAATCAAGGGCCAAGATCTAATCCGAGTTAAGGTGGATACCTAGGCTATAAATAGGCATCTTTTAGGGTTTTTCAGGGTCTTTTCTTCTCTCTTGGAGAGGGAGAACAATTTCTTTCTTCTTTTTAATTTTTATTTTTAGATCTTTGAGAGGAAATCCATGGCGGAAGAGCTTCATCAACCTTCATCTATGGATCAAACCCTAAAGATGAGTAGCTAATTTTTTATCATGGGATTCTTATGATGTAACTAAGATTTCTATTAGGGATTTCTTAGATCTAGGGCTTGTATACATTATTGATTGGCTTATATGGATTGATTTCTATTTCTTTTATACCTTAGTGTCGATTTCTTGCTGGATGTATGGATTGTTCTTGTTTACACTTGATTCCGGAGCTTGTGTATGCTAGGGCTTGGATTGGAGTCATCCAAATAAGAGGATCATGCTAGTCCCATGGTATCTCGGATGAATTCTTCTTCGTGATTAAGGGTTGTATAGTGCTAGTCCCACTATAGTAGTGCTAGTCCCACTATAGTAGTGCTAGTCCCACTATAGTAGTGCTAGTCCCACTACGTTCTATCTCTAATCCTTCGTACATCCTACCTTTGTAGATTTGGCCATCAAGATGCTAAACCCATCTTGATCTTACACCTAAATCCATATCCATGTTATTATTTGCGATGAATTCATCCTAGTAAGAGGGTTCATTAGCAGTGAACGTAACTAATCATTCGGTCACTGACATTTAGATAATTGTTCTTGCCAACAAGGAATCCTAAACAGAACTTGTTGAGTGATAAGGAGAACTAGCCATTCACTTATCAATTATTAGAAAGCCACTCATCGTGTTTGCATGCCCTGATCTTAGGAAGACCTGGTAGAACATTGGTTACTGATTAAGAACTCCATGGTATCTTTTCTCGTATTTATTAATCATTTAGTATAAACTTAGTTTAATTTCAATCCTAAATCTTTTATCAACTTATCGGTAGGAAAACTTAGATTGAGTTTAGTAGTTTAATTATTTTCCTACGCATTCCCTGTGGATTCGACTCGGACTCACTGCTATCTACCCTTAAAGTAGTTAGTTAGTAGTTTGATTATAAATTTGTAATTTTGATTAGACTTGTTAAGACTACGACACTTTTCAAGTCGTATCAGGAAGCTTCACCAAATTCCATATAGAAATTCAAGAATTATCAAGATGAAGTTGGCTGGAAAAACCAGTCTAGACGATCGATCGACTAGACGGACGATCAATCGGTGAATAGTCATGATCAATCGGTCATATGGGCGATCGATCGGTCGAGCAAAAACCTAATTTTAGAAACAATAGAGATTAAAGTCCTACTTGAAGTCTATTGCTTTGGCCAAGTTTCTCTCTATAAAAGGAGGTTTTCTGGCCGAAAATCAGAGGTCCCCATAGAGAGAAAAGAGAGGATTAGGGTTTCTGAAGACGGAGGAGTCAATGCATGAATCCTTGGAGTTCTTCATCGAATCTATGGCGTTCATCCCCAAGATGAGTGGCTAAATCTTTTATCTAGGGATATCATGAAGCTTTAGTATAGCTTTTCTATATTTTCTAGTTTAAATCTTGTTTTCTTCTTCTAGACATGATCTTATGGATATGATTTTAATGTTAATAGAGTTGAAGGGATAGAGTTTCTTGACGTATTTTTAGGCCTACAGGATTTATGTGATTAACGGTAATGATCCATAAGATAGTTTTAATGTGATTTGTGAATACCCGATGAGATACTTTATGCTTAGTGACGATATGTTGTGCTAAGGTTACCCCAAAGACAGCTATGCTAATCGAAGATAAAGTATGTTTTTGGAAAACACATACTTTCTTTTAGGGATTCATGTAAGCTGAAGAAGTTATGAATCTATAATGTCTAGATAAGAAAACAAGAGAATAACTAGAGAATACATGAAGTGAAACTAAGGTGGATTGAATAATCCCTAGGTTTTCTTTCATTGATATATTTTAATCTTTTTAGATTACTTTCTTAATTAGTTTTAATTAATCAGTTTTGAAAATCTAATAAACCATTCATTGCTTTAGGATTAGAGTTTTGAGATTTAATTTCGCCTTAGTTATTTAAATCAAAAGTTTCCTTGTGGACTGACCCCATATTTCATCACTATCCTATTCTATTAGTTTAGTTTCGAATGAGGGTTTATAAATTTCTAAATTGTGGATTGCATACGATTTAATGACATCGTTTCACGAGACATCACAAGCCGACCTGGTTCAAGATGTATGGAAAATCCGGAGCTTGACGAAATCATTGTCTCCATACTCGCGACATTGGCAGGTAAACCTAGCTAGATGTTCCAGAGACGACATGTCATTATCGCCCGAGAAGAAGATGAATTCAGGCAACCTAAAGTTATAAGGATAAGGATGCTCTCTGTGAATGTAATCTGGTTATGGCTTCCTAAGTGAAAGCCGGTCGAGTCGAGGAATCCGAGGGCCATAAATTTGCTCGACAACTTGGGCAATGTACTTTGCTTCGAGTCTAGGCGGTTTGGGTCTAATCTTTCATGGTTCAGAGGAGGGCGATGAGGTCTGAAGGATGAAAGTTGTGCCCCCCAATCTCCGTTGTCGTGATTATGGTGATGAGGGTATTCTAAGTGACCCTTGGGGTGGAGAACTGGGCCTGTTTGCCACCTAGGATGTCCCATCTGGCTTGGATACCCCCCAGAGTAACCCATTGGGACATGCTACCCCCCGGGGTACCTAGGCGGCCTTTGTTTTCCTCAAGGAGCTGTTGTTAGGCCGATTTTCCCTCCATGATAGCCCATTGGACTAGGATATGTGACCTCATCGTAGCTCCTGGTCACAACGTTATAGGCTACACGCGGGTGGAGCCGTGGGCCTCCAGTATTTGTTATCGGGACGTTCAATCCATCCAGATCTACATGTCCTCGAGGGGGAACGTTTGACCTTGGATTTGGATAGCCCATCGAAGGAGGTTGTGCGCTTGTACTTGCCGTGTCAAGTGCATGTAGCGTCACTTGCTCAGTTGTCATTTGGTGGTATGACTACGGAGTTAACCTTATGAATCTCCTCAAGAAACTTATGATTGGTCTCTGCTTGTCTATTTAAGAAGGGTTCTAACCCTACGATCATCTCCTTGTACTTGTTTGACTAAAAGAGCAGTGGTTTTAGCCAGGATATGGGTGACATCTTGGATCACCCTGTTGGTTTGGAGATGAGTATTCTCGGAGATAAAGCCTCCCATCTCGGTGATGGTCTGGCAGATATGCTCAGAAGATTTCTTCTGACTGAGATCCTAAAGTTTTATCTATTTCACTAACCATTTCCTGAACGCGCTGAATAATTAGTTCTCGGGTATTCTTCCTGCATGATCTGAATTTGCGGTCTAAATTGGTCATGGCTTGTTCATGCATTGTCGAGAAATTAGCCATGACTTTCTCATACATAGCATTGAGCTCGTGGCACATAGGTTGATAGGAATCCTCTGCTGATTCCTGAATAGGAGGATTCTCATCATGCGGATAAGCCTCAAGCTATTGGTCACTGGAAACCTGTTGATCACTAGGACCAACTACCATCGTAAACTTAAGTGGCATTTTTGGTCTCCCACTATGGTCGTCAAAAAGAGTGTTACTAAAAAATCCTATCCGAGATGGGTAGATGGTTGCCAGGCGTGTGAGGTACGCCACAACCGGTGTGTGAAAAGATCAAAAGGATGGTGAACTCTATTGTGCCTGAATTAAGAGGACTTTTGGATGTTCAATACCTAAGTTTTTTTTTTGAGAAGAAGTTCAATACCTAAGTTTTTTTTTTGAGAAGAAGTTCAATACCTAAGTTTAGACCGTGGAATTTGATTTCTATATCTTAAGCAATTAATTAATCCTAAGTGAAGGTAAACTACTCTTAAGATGATTATTAAGCTACTCCTAGGTTGAAGTTATGCATCTCCTAGAATACGAAATATGTTACTCCTAAACAAAGATTACATCACTCCTCGAGTTAGCCGAAAAGAACAAAAATACATAACTAACAACTGAATTTTATTAAAGCAGCAACTAGTGGATTACAGCCTCGATGAAAGTTGGAACTACCCGCTAAATACAAGATGATAGCACTAAAGAAGAACTATGAAGATTGGGAACTGGTTGGCTAATGAGTTCTTGATGCCCTTCTTCCCTCTCTTGAGAGTCTTTATACCCCTTTGTTGATCCTATCTTATTTTGATGATACCAATATATATAAAATGATAAAATATTACTTTAATATTTATTACCCCATAATTTGGAAGTATCTAAATTCATTTTTTAGAAGTTTTTGCATTGGTGGTTGATGCAAGGATCGATCGCGAGGTGGCACGGACGATGCTCCTCACTTGGCCAAAATTGAAATTTGGAAGGAGGTCGATTAATACATCGAGCCTGGGTGGACAATTTGTTGTCTAAGCCGTACGGTCGATACGGCGGTCAAAACACGGATCGACCGTGAGTGTATAGAGGTCGAAGTACGGATCGACTGTGATTCAAAATGTTCATTTTCTTAATATTTGAATATTGAATTGGAGGGAATATTTGTTTAAATATTTCAGGTCGACGGATGATGTGAAAGTCGGCCGCGAGCCTAAGAACCAAATGGTTGGAGGTCGATCCACATATCGACCACGGATGTACACTTTGTTAGCTGAGGAGTAAGATTGATATGACGGATGAAGCGAAGGTCGATCGCAAAGCTTGAAAGCTGATGCGGCGGATGATCCAAGCTATGTTTTGAGCGCGACGAACTCTAAGACGGACGATGCAAAAGTTGACTGTCAGCGTGCGTAGAGTAAAAAATAGAGGGAAGTTGCAGGGAGCCGTTGAAAGCTTCTTTTGGACGAGATGAAGGGCTAGTATAAGTAGTTTTGAAAATTAAACTTGCCATCTACCTATTGCTACCCGCCTCAGTCTCCCTCTTTCTTCTCCTTCATCCGCACTCAGCCTCCTCCGAAAGCCCCCTCTTCTTCAACCTCCATAGGCCCATCTGCGACCCTCTAGTGCAGCTAGATGTCGACAACTAGTGACCCAACCCCCGTTTTGCGGTGCTACACCCTCGTCGGAACTCATTCGGCCTTTCCCACACGGCGCCGCCTACCCTAAATCCTCCTCGCCCATCTCTGATCTTTTCGATAAATAGTTTAATTTAGATCATAATGACTGAATTTGGCTAGCATTTTTAAGTTGAGGTCAAGAGAGAATCGAGAGGCTACATTGGTGCATCGACATGTCGGAGAGATAGGATCCTCGACATCACGACTTTTCAAGATAGTTCTGATTAGGAAGTCCACTTCGAGATTGTAGTTATTAATATAGAAGGACACGAAGCGTTGTGCTGAGTCATCTGGCACTTAAGTCATGTCATGATGACTTTTGGCTAAGATGATGTCGGTGCATTGGAACTGCTTTGACACACCATGTCTCATTAAATGCAACTCTCATATTGGTTGATGTTCTCTCTCCCAACACGATCCTATACGTGACGCCGTTTCAATCGTCGTTGGTGATTGGTCCACGTAGCCAGACCACGTCCCGATGTTAATGATGCCTTCAACCACCATCATTGCTCCTCCGCAAACCCCCTCTTCTTCAACCTCCTCAGGCCCATCCGTGGCCCTCTAGTGCAGCTAGATGCCGACAACTAGTGACCCAACCCCCGTTTGGCGGTGCTACACCCTCGTCGGAACTCATTCGGCCTTTCCCACGCGGTGACGCCTACCCTAAATCTTCCTCGCCCATCTCTAATATGTCATCCACCCCCACAGTGCTCCCCCCACCGGAAGCCGGCTGTTGCTGGCAGCCATCCTACTCCGCCACAGCTCCGTCATGCTGACCTCTAAGCTGGCTAGCAAACCCCTTTCTTCACCATGGAATCCGTAGGTTCTTTAGAAGGAACGATTCGGTTCGGTTTTCTCGCTTTAGAATCGAAAAATTACGGTTCAGTTTTGAAGGAGAATTCGGTTCGATTTGGTTATTATTATTTTGGACCGAATAAATTTCGATTTTTTCGATTTTGAATTGAACACATTGTTCACCCCTACATTCGCCGCACCGTTAGGCTCGCATCGACGGTGGGGATCTTATTGATGGCGCGGGGCGATATGATAGCGATGTCAAGTGCCCTTCTAAAATTTTTGTGATAACATTGTCTCATGGTGGTAAAATAGTTGAATAGAATCTGTTTGGATTCAAATTTAATAAATCAAACTTCAATCTTGTTAGATTCAAGTTTGATTTGAATGTTCCTAAGGCTAGGTAAGTAGGCTCCTTAATATTGACACACCAAACATGAAGCAGCTTGGGCTCGTTCTCGGCTCGACTTGAAATAGGCTCAAAACTAATCAAGCTCCGCTCGAATGTAGTTGAACCGAGCTCGATCCGATCACCCATATTAGGCTCGTCGAACTCACCAAAGAAACTATAATTTCTTATTTCTTGCTAAGCTCGGTTCGATTAGACAGACCGCGAGTGTTCCGGTTCAAACCGTGATTCCCAATTTCAAATAAAAGACGACGGAAGAAGAGGGAAAATAAAACCCCCATTTCCTCCCTCTGTTTCACTGCCAACCAAGTAGGAACCGCTAGACGCCCCGATCTCCGCTGGTGGTGCTGCTGCGCTGACGCCAAATCGAACCCGATACGGGTCGTCGAGATGGAGGAGGTGGACGACGTCCTCGGCACTCCGCCTCCCTCGTCCACGGCCCCTCCTTTGTCGAAGACCTCCATGGCCTCTCGGCTGCTGTCCCCAACGTCATTCCACCTCGGCTCCAACGACGACCAGCTCGAGCGCGCCCAGGCCCGCGCCGCCCGCGCCGCCGCCGTCCGGCGCAAGTCCGTCCTCCTCTCACAGCCTCCTGCTCCTGCCGACAGTGCCAACGCGCTCTTTGATAGGGATCAGATCATGGAGCTTTACCACAACTGCATCAAGCTCGCCAGTGAGAACGTTAGACGTCTCCCCAGCCGTTCCCCTTTCTTTCTATTGTTTCTTTCTTTAAGGCTTCTTCTTGGTTTTTGTTACCCTTCATTTTTGCCCTAAATTGCCAGACCTTCAATGTCTAATCTGCAGAAGATAAACCAGAAAAATACGTGGGAGCTCGGCCTCATAGACCATCTCAGCGAAATCATCCAAGTCGAATCGGAAGACGAGAGTGAAACCAACTTCCAGAAGGTATTTTCCTATTCCTTGACCCTTCTTTTGGGTAGTCTCGGGTGCGAGAATTTTGTGAGTATAGAATGCAATGAGTTGGACGGCATGGTGATGATTGTCATTGCTGTTGTGATGAAGGCGAGTTGTACTCTGGAAGCTGGGGTGAAGATCTACTCGCTGAGAGTTGATTCAGTTCATTCTGAGGCATATAAGGTCCTAGGAGGGATTAATCGTGCAGGACGAGGCGATGACAAAGGAGGTCAGAGTTTGGTTTGGCCTCCAAGCTCTATCTTTTATAATTATGGACTTTTCAAGTGCTTGTCGATAATACTGGAAAGCAACTTATTTTGTGATTATTTTTTTGGTTATAATGTGCTTTGCCCCTTCTGGGAGGCCATATTTGGTTTTAAATGCAAAATTTGGAAAGAAGCACTTTTTGTGCCTGGAAGCTGCCATTGACACGAAGATACTATACCCCCTTTTCACCTATCATCTATTACTTCGTTGGATTATGTAAGCTAAAGTTTGTTGCTCTGCTTGTACTGTGAACTACTTGTTTGAATTATTGTTAGACTCGACTTGTTGCTTTCATTAGGCAACCATTTCATGTCTACATTGCTATCTGATATCACCTTGATCTACATATTGAGATGTGCCTCTCATCCCAATGTAGTTAGACTTGTCCAGCTCACATCCTCAAAAATGCAGCAACTGGGACTTTGGGGCTTACATTCCTATTTTTTTCATACCAATTTCGTTTTGTTAG
>OY986968.1:7374954-7630439 GCA_963920575.1 Narthecium ossifragum
GAGAGGAGCGAGCCAAGTAACATAGGGCAGCTTACCTCTTCTACGTACTGACAATCATCAGCAAACGAATGACTATGCTCTAAGAAACACCTCCTCTTTCCAATCTCTATTGTCTCGAAAGAGTGAAACGCCCCAAGAACCAATCAAGACTTCAAATCCTCTGCTGGGACTCGATCAGGAGAGCATTTAGCATGATATGAAGGGCTGCCTCATAGACAACTCCACCATAATGCATGCCATCAGCCGTGCACCTCGGCCCACAGTCTCCACTCAACAAACCGATATCCAGCAAGAGGAACGGCCCACCAGATCCGCGCAAGAGCCTGACATCAAGAACCTCTCGCTCATATGCTTCCCACGTTGTCTGGTTCATCTTCAACCTTTTCTCCTCAGTGTTGAGGATCGAATTCACCAGCGTGGGCATACCCAGCCAGAACATATGGGTGGTCGACTGCACTCCGATGGGATCGAGCAGCGTGGCAGCGGCGCGGGACACCGCGAGCAGGGAGTCCGCGTAAGCAGAGGCATCGGTGAAGTGAAGCATGTCCCAGAGGCCCGCGCCCGTGATTAACACGTCGGGAAAACGAGCCGTAAGGGAGGAGGAGAGGTTGTAGAGGAGGAGATGGGAGACATTGGAGACGAAGGGGGCCCAGAAGAAGTCGACGGTAATGGACCGCTCGGAGATGAGGAGGTGGTAATCGGAGTGGCGCTTGAAGAGGTCGACCTCCACGGGCTGCATGGAGATCGGGGGGAGGAGGAGGCGGAGGAGGGACAGGGTAAAGAGGCGCGCCTGGGAGTCTCCGGCCACCACCACCCATGACCCGTTTAGGAGGTCGGAGGCATCCGAAGCCGATAAGCGCTGGTATTGGAAGCTCGAACACGCAGCTGCTGATGATGATGACGGCGGAAAGGACCAAGCCATGGAAGAAGACTGGGTGGACCAGAGGAGATGGTGGAGGGAGGAAAGGCATGAGGTTGAGGACGGGAGAGGCTGGATGGTGGCAAAGGAGGAGGAGGGGAGGAGTGCGAGGAGGTGGAGGTAAGGGGTGAGATGGACGCCGACGGCGAGGGTGATGAAGAGGGCGCCGCTGAAAAAGAGCATCTTGTTCCGGGAGAGGTGCCAGCCGGCCATTCCCATGGGGACCAACAGCACGACGCACGCCGCCACCAGACCCAGCTGCAGCGCCGCCATGATCATCCGCGGATCGGGTGCGAAGACCTCATCGATCGATCCGGAGGGAGTGGAGGGGGATGCGGGGAGGTGGTGGCGGCGGCGGGAAGCGAGAGAGGGGTCGGAGATGGGGATGGAGCGGGTGGGAAGAGGACATCTCACCTCCTCCCCTCACCGCGATGGAAACAGGAGAGCATGCTCATAAAGAATAAGAGGTGGGGGGGAGTAGGTCAGTAGGTGGGAGAGGATAATTTAGTAGTAAGAAAGTCAATGAACTTAATCGAATCAGGCAAACTAACCAGCACAATAATCCTACTGAACTCTTTTGATCGAGGTACTCAAATTTTTATCTAAACATCAAAATTAATAATTATAAAGTTAATATCATTATCAAAATAATGATTATAAGATTAGCATCATTTTACTTATCCCATTTCTCTTTATTTTTTTCTTATTCTCATTCTTTAACCAGATAATTTGCTAAAACACCATGTTACCCAAACTTTATTGCTTAAAAAACCCGTTCATAAGTTTTAAGCCGAAAACCCCAAAAAGGGTTTAGTTAAGTTGTTCCGCGGTTCGCGATAAAATCGCGTTCGCTGTGGTCGTCATGTGGTCCATATTATCTTCTCTCCTACCCATAATATTAGAGTACGCTGTTCTCAAAGAAAAGTAGCAAAAGTTCTGACGTGAGATTGTGAGAAGCTTGCTTTACTCATCTCTCATGTGGTCCATATTATCTTCTCTCCTACACACATACACATATCTCCCCTATCTTATCTCTCCACTGCACATACAGCACGAATCACTGTGTCTCTGACCCACACCTTGATCTCCTCCCTGAACCCTCTCACATGCTCACATGCCCTTCCCATGTTCACAACGTGACAGAATCTAAGAAAGTAAAAAAAAGATGAAAAAAAGAATCTGATTAGATTTTTATTGATACCCATGAGATTTTCCTGTTTTTTTTTTTGCGTGTCAATTCTTCCAAAAAAAAAACAGAGCCAGAATATGTTTTTTTTTTTTATAGTTTTATGTATTCCCTTTATTTTGTGGACTGGTTGAGCCCAGAGGCTAATCAGAAATGCAGCAGGGTCACAGCAACCCTGGCTGTTAACCAAATCCGACCAATCACCTCACATCTTGTTAATATGGTGGATTTGATAAGGCTCAAGTTGATGCAACAAATATCTGGTGCATATACTTGTGAAATCTTCTTGTATTTATGTTAATACTTAGTATACTTGTTGTTATTGAAAATATGTTTGTATATGCAGATAGGAGAGATGCTTGCAAAAAATGGAATTCAGTCATATGTCCTGAATATGAACGGAGGATTTCTCAAGCTTTTGATGAAGCAAGGACTTGGTTTGTCAATAAGTCTATTCCTACAATATTTGAGGTTAATTCGATTCCTTCAGCTTCAGTTAATTTGGCAAATTGGACATGTTCATGTCGACAATGGCAGTTAAATGGTCTTCCATGTTCGCATGCCATAGCATGTATCCTACATATTGAAGGAGATCTGAATTTATTTGTGGATGGTTATCTTCACACATCGACATACGCACAATGTTACTCATTTCCAATTTTTCCAATTCCAATAATTTACAAGCCAGACAATGTCTCAAAAGAAGAAGCCATCCTCCCTTCCTTATCTAGGAGGCCTCCAGGCAGGCCGAAAAAGAAGAGGATCAGATCTAAGGGTGAGCCAGTGAAAAGCATTAGATGTGGGCGGTGTGGTCGTGAGGGGCATCATAACAGAAAAACTTGTAGTGAACCATTGATTTAAAATTCTTAGATTTATTTTTAAATTGGAAATAGTTGGCTGATTTTATCAGGAACATTGTTTTGATATTGCTGCAAATTTGAATGCAATTGTTGCCTCTATTGTTATTTGTGCACAATTTGTAAACTTTTGAGTGTTAGATGTTTAATGCAGAAAGAGAAATCTGAAGCATTCAATTTTTAATGCTTCCAATGAGAGAAAACTCAATCAAATGAGAGAAAACTCAGTCCAATGAGAGAAAACCCAATCCAATGAGAGAAAACTCAGTCCATTGAGAGAAAACTCAATCCAATGAGAGAAAATGAGAGAAAACTCAATCATATGAGAGAAAACTCAGTCCAATGAGAAAAAACCCAGTCCAATGAGAGAAAACCCAGTCCAATGAGAGGAAACCCATTCTAATGAGGGAAAACTCATTCTAATGAGAGAAACCCAGGCCAATGAGAGAAAACTCAGTTGATTGAGAGAAAACCCAGTTCGTTGAGAGAAAACCCAGTTCATTGAGAGAAAACCCAGTTCATTGAGAGAAAACCCATTTCATTGGGAGAAAACTCAGTCCAATGAGAGAAAACCCAGTCCAATGAGAGAAAACCCATTTCATTGAGAGAAAACCCAGTCCATTGAGAGAAAACCCATTCCAATAAGAGAAAACTCTATCTATTGAGAGAAAACCCATTACGTTGAGAGAAAACTCATTCAGTTGAGTGAAAACCCACTACATTGAGAGAAAACCCATTCAGTTGAGAGAAAACTCTATCTATTGAGAGAAAACCCGTTTCATTGAGAGAAAACTCATTCAGTTGAGAGAAAACTCTATCTATTACATTGAGATAAAACCAGAGAAAACCCATTTCATTGAGAGAAAACCCATGACATTGAGAGAAAACCCATTCATTTGAGAGAAAACTCTATCTATTACATTGAGAGAAAACCCATGACATTGAGAGAAAACCCATTCACTTGAGAGAAAACCCATTCACTTGAGAGAAAACTCTATCTATTACATTGAGAGGAAACCCATGACATTAAAAGATTAAAAAATTAAAAAAAATTAAAAGAAGAATGAGGTCACGCTCAATGAGGTCACGCTACATGACCTCATTATATATAATCCCTCTCAGAAAGAGTCGAATTTACGTTAGAACCCTGAAAACTTTGATTATTATTATATAACTCCTTTAGTTACTTAAAAATGTAATTTATCGTCAAAAATTTATTGCCAACGGAAAAGGAGAAAGAAAACATAAAAATGGACAACATACAAGTTTACAGTGCTTTGGACATTGTAAAAAAAGTTATTGTCAATGGAAAGTGAGACAGATTTCCATATATACTTTTTAGCGGAACGGTCATCAAAGACCTTTTCTCTGGCAAGTTAAGTCGGCTAGAAATTAAACCTATCAGCCCATTGGGCCAACATTAGTAATGAATGAGTAATATTGGAGAAAGGACTAAAACTCATCCTTAGCAGGAGGCACAGATGGAGATGGTGACGTAGCTCCACAGGAGCCCAAGCTGCTCAAGCTTTCCAGCCACACCTCATCGGCGTTAGTAGAATCAGAGTCGTCGTTACGATACCTAACAAATACCGCATGAGTAGCTTAATAAAAACATTTTAAAAGCTGTTTGGGGTTTTCACCCCAAAAACAGTCTGCTATGTTTTATTGCCCCCATAAGTCTTACTTATGGGGGTTTGACCGATTCCCCCTTCTTTAACTCCATTTAACCCTTTCCTTCATTAACCTCATTTTTCCTAATCCCATACCAGACGAGACGAGGGCTAAATGATTGAGTCGTTACCTCAGTGACTTTTTTTTCTTTTGTTTTTTTTTTACATCATAAACTCTGATGTATAAATGATCTAAACATATAAGCAAAAATTTAGGAAAAAGATAAATTCTATTTAAGCCGTGTTTGTTAGATGGGATTATAGATGGACTGCGTTTCGTGATTTTTTTAGAGATGAGACCATATCCCTCGTAAATAGGCTCATGAGATGAGATCCGATTAAAAATAAAAAATTTAAATCTTTGATTAAATATTCTCTTATCTTACCCTGCTACTTGCCAAACCAAAGGAGAAGAGATTTTAACCCCTCAAATCTAATCTTATAAGACATGGTTTTGGTATATTTGACGGTCCATAAGATGTTAGAAGGGTTTTATCTAGCGGTCAAGAAACACCCCCATCACATGAATTCAGTTATTCCTAAAATACGATTATCTTTGTCCTAAGAGATTGTGGGGTGGTTAAAATATATAAATCATGAATTAATCATGACCAATCAATTAAACCGTGTCAGGCACATGAGAATCCACTAGTCGCATATAAAGAATCATATTCATGAATATTCTTTTAATTAAATTATATCCAATCATATCCTAATCCCGTGAAACAACCGCGACCTGATCATTTAATGATTCTTTATCATCAGGCCAAGCAGAACCAAGCTTAGGCCCCTAGAAAAAAATTCGGTTATGAATGTTCAGGTTAGAAGAACCTGAGCTCTGGTGATCCCATGGAGATATATCGACGATGAGGCACTTATTATATGCCGCAAGTAATTTCAGGCACAAGCCGCACAAGTGCATCAGTATGTACATAGCTCAGCAGAAAAATTAGAAACCTCTTTTTATTGAAAAAGCTCCACATAAATAATCTCCAAAAAAGAAGAGAAATACAATGATAGCTTGAACCCACATGCTCAAAATTGCATTGGTCAAGGAATCCACACTTAGAAAACACAATGTTTCCATCAGACAATGATAGCTCTTCGTGTTTTCATCTCAACATCACCCAGTTCCTGCTCCTTACTCATCACATCAAAAGGCAACATGATACTCTCCTATCTATCAGGCGGGTCATCACAAAATAAGGATTACCACCATGCTGAGAAATTAGAAGACCTAAACCACCACCAAGACTTACAGCAAACACATCATAGAGTAGCCTCCCTCAGTGTCACTTGTCTTAGGGTGGCATAATATACTTGTAAAGAGGACCTCATCTGAAATTGTGGTAAATCCTGTTGAAGAAGTTATAATCATAGTGATTGACTCTGAGCTGCTTTAACCATGAATCTGCTGCACTCGACAGTGATAGCAGCTTATCAGTGCCTGAGTCCCAAATGCTCCCTCGCATCTTATAAGTGGCCAGGCCGAATGGAGGGAGTGCAATACACTTTGTATCTTTACACCTTCTCTCCCTGAACTCTATGTCTCCTTCCACTTCAGGATCTGTTGTAGAGCAACATAAATCGAGATTGATCATAAAGAAGAGATTGAAATGGTATGTTTAGTAGTATCAAACTCTGAAACTAATATACCTGAAATCAAAAAGTTAAAATACCTTGAAATGAAGATGATAGCGTGTGGTAAGTTAGGAAGCATGCCAATAACTCTTTCACCAAACTGCTTCTGGGAATGTGATAGATTGGATACCTGTAATATAACGAGCACTCCATAAACAAAGAAAGTCATGTATGCCTTTGAATGTTCTCATCGGATAGGACTCTATTAATTTTGGAGTGGTGTCTGTGTTTGCAACTACTGCAGCTAATATGCCTCTAGATTCCCTACATACTAATTCTCACTAACTGTTTCATTGGTCCTTCCTATATTACTTAGATACATAAATTGGTTTTCTAATTTGCATATACAAGACAATGCTAGGTTCAGAACAAACGAGTAAACTACTATTTCTAACATTAAAGAGATAAATTTGTACCAGGCCACCGCCATCCAACTAGCTGGAGAGAGATCTACACTTCTCAACGTCATTAATCCTGGAAACTCTTGAGCCAATTCATTGATCTGCAAGAGTTCAGACAAACATCAAGTATCAACAGCAATTACAATCTTTGCATGTAGAAAGATCTACATGAGTTTGGTTATTAATTGCTGTTCTATTGGCAATTCCTCGTGGGATATTGATGGATGACAATGACCTACCGTGAACCTTGCCTAAAAGCATGGTGCCAGCCAAGGCATGATATGAAAAATTTGTTTTACGGTTGAGATGCATCTACATTTTCATTCAACACATTTCCAGATTTTAACAGAAATAGAAACACTTGAATGACGCTGCTATGAAAGTTTTCAAAAAAAAGGATCAAAAGATTGGATTAATTACCTTGCCCACGAGAGGCAATCTCGCAGACGGAGGAGACATCTCAAAATACTGGCAGTAAAGATGTCCCAACCTATCACTTAGATGCCACAATCCATCTTGATCAGAACTACAATCCTCAGAAGTGGTGGTGGCATCAGATCGACAAAGTTTGTCGCTCTCACTATCCTCACTATAAGAATCTACAGACTCCCTCACCTCGATAGCACCCACATCCTCCCTGGGGTTCCTGCAATCATTTGATCAGACTTAATATACTCTTCTCATGCTCATTCCTACGAACATTACACCTACTTCATACTTGTTTCTTTCATTTCACTAATAAGGGCATATGAAAGCACTTTTATATTACACAAAAGCAGAGCAACTTAAAACGCATCCTCTGCAACGAAGAAATCTATATGCTAAATCTACAACTTGTTTCTTAATGTTATGAACGTTATCTCTTAAGGCCGATCAAAAAACAACGAGAATAACCATTGATTTCAATCACCTGAGAGCAGCCAAGCATCTACTGCTGGTATAAATCTGTATGGCCGAAAGGTAAGGCACGTAATACTGAACCAGCCTCTCTTCGTCATTCTTCAAAGCAACCTGTGTGCCTGCGCCATACGTGCTCCACTCCTCATAGCAGCCCCAGAGATCCCTCAAAGCGAAGCACTCCACCTTCTCCGAATCCAATGAACACCAGAGTGGATTCAAGTATCCACAGGCCGTCTGCAGACCCCACACATCAAACTCAATAGCAGCAGCAATCTACATATACGGAAGACGAACCAAAACCAACCTTGTTGAGAGATTGCGAGGCGACTACAGGAGTCGTTCTTTCGAGGAACCTTTGGAGATTCGACTTTGATGCCATCTTCTTCGACTCTTTCTTTCTTCTCCCCTCCTTCCACTAAACCCTAACAAGAGAGAGAGAGAGAGAGAGAGAGAGAGAGAGAGAGAGAGAGAGAGAGAGAGAGAGAGAGGAAGAGGATGATGATATAAAGGAAGGAAGGAAGGAGGGAATGGGTTGGTTCACGACGATTCTGTTGCCATATAGGAGCTTTGGACAGCTCTTTCTCACAACAAACAAAGAAAGAAACCCGCAAGAATCGTGGGCTACTCCATATATAGTGGAAGAGGAGGAGGAGGAGGAGAGAGAGAGAGAGAGAGGAGGAGGAGGAGAGAGAGAGAGAGGAGGAGGAGAGAGGGGAAAGGCGCCAGCCTTTCCTTTTTGCGGAACTACCAAAATAACACCAAAAAAGAGAAGGGAATGTGTTGTTTTAAAACCGGACCAGTCTACTGATGGATGGATGTTGCCATTATGAGGAGAAGAAACAAACCAGCGAACTTGTTAACCAACTAAACGCGGGAAAAGAAGCCGCGTCTACTTGTTGGGGTCATTTAATTTCCATGGAATATTCACTGAATATGCTACTTGATGGCGAGATTTAATTAGTTACACCCACTTCCCGTATTCAAATTTATATTAAATATATATTCGTTGTTGTATAGATAAATACGAAGACGCAGTGACATATATATAAATTAATTTTTTCTGAGTGGCGTGTGATCCCAAAGAATCATGTTTGGGTCATACCATTAATGATATAAACTCTTGGATGAGAACTAAATAGATCTCGTCCGTTCGTATTATGGTAGTATAAAAATAATGGTATGATCCAAACAGAACTCGATTCGAGAATCCTAATGGCTCATGTACTCGGCCAACAAAATGGGTAAATTACGTTTTACCCTTATAGATTGATAAACCTTCAATTTAAACTCAATGTTTGAAAACTTGACAAAAAGTTCCCTCATTTTTTAAAACCGGATGATTTTGATTTTGCATGGAGGGCCCAATGTAGTTACTTTTTTTTTTTTTTTTGATGCGCTTGAGCCTAAAAGGCTAGTAATCTGGGCAAATGACAAATACAATCCTAGAGGAGGCCAAGCACCATCCTCAGGTTCCCAACAAAAATCAACAACATTACGCCTACAATGCCTTGCAACAGTATCAGCTCTAGCAACAATAACTCGTGGTTTGCCCACCATCACAACAGAATCGAGTAGCAATATAATCACCCAAATCGTCTGCACAGAGCTTTCCACCTCTGATGGCCATAGTCTACCACCATTTAGTATCTCTACCGCCAACCTCGAGTTCGACTACGACACGACGAACATTCTTCTCAAAGGCCCATCTCAGTCCCATACATATAGCTTGTAGTTCAGCATCTAATACGGTCACACCATTTTCAAGAGCCACACCCCTAGCCCAACAGATCTCCCATCCTGCTTTTTGACAACAAATGGCACCAACCGCTGCATTGTTATTCCTAAGGAAAGAAGCATTGATCTGTAGGATAGCATCTTCTGTTGGGAGAGCAGAGTTGCAGGAAATAGAAGCATTGCATTGATACTCTTTGGCCAATCGATGTACTCTTCGGATGATGGTCTCCAGTGAATTGCCAGCTTCATCGAAAATCAGTCGATTCCTATCCTTTCAGATTTCCCACAATCCATAGGCAATAAAAGGCTTGACATGATGGATATCCTCCATTGCTGATGAAGATGTAGAAAACATACTTCAGCAGAGACCAGAGCTCCACCCATTATACTCCGGGCACAACCCCAAAAGAAGTCCATCGAAGAACCTACCTACCCATTCACAACCAAAGAAAACATGGTCAATAGACTCCGCTTCAAACTGACATCTAGGGCAGTTCCTTTCCGAAAACATGCAAAATCGTCAAAGAAAATCCCTTATAGGTAGCCTACCATGTCCAAGCTTCCAAAAGAACTGCCTAAGTCAAGGGCCAGCATGCACCCTCCAAATAGCATTCTAAAAGACTTCTTGTCCTTGGGTAGAAGAGAGCTTCTTGCGCATGAGTAGGAAGAGGTACGCACTGGTCGTCGTGATTAAATATATATAAATTAATTTTTTCTGAGTGGCATGTGATCCCAAAATCCTGATGACTCATGTACTCGGCCAACCAAATGGGTAAATTAAGTTTTACCCATATAGATTGATAAATGTTCAATTTAAACTCTACGTTTCAAAACTTGACAAAAAGGTCCTTCATTTTTTAAAACCGGACGATTTTGAGTGGAGGGCCTAACAGTGTTACTTAACAATGATAAAGTATAGTGTACATGACCACGTGACATGTGTGTAATGCACGTGTCTTCTAATCGATAGTGACATACCGACTAACAGTGTTACTTAACAATGATAAAGTATAGTGTACATGACCACGTAACATGTGTGTAATGCACGTGTCTTCTAATCGATAGTGACATACCGAAAACTAGCCTCAACTCATTTGCTTCTCTTCATCTATGGATTCATATGGATGAAGCTCATCGCTTCTCTGATGGATTCAGCAAAGACCCATCTAACCCTCGACCGGAGGACGGGTGAAAAACCACCTCTGTTTTCAAGCCCGGAAAGGACGAGGATTTGAAAAAGATGAACTTGAGAACTGTTAGCCAAAATAATGGCTAACTCATAAATGACAGACACATAAGCAAAAGGCAATTACTAAATGGACGATAACTACATAATCTTATCGACCAGATGAAACCTATCGACCAAATGAACGATAGAATCTATCGACCAAATGGACGATAAAATATCGACCAAATGAAACGATGGAATCTATCGACCAAAATGGACGATAGAATTTTAACCAAATGGACGATATCGTCCATATGGCACCGTCATTTAAAGGATTATGGACGATCATAGCCCAAAAGTCATAATTGGACATGTTACTCAATTTTATCGTCCAAAAGCAATTAACACGTGTGCCAAATATGGTTAAGAAACACATGCAGGTATGACGTGGACAAGAAACGATAAGTAAGCCAGCATAATCATGACGTATGCAATGAACGAGAATCAACCACGTGTACTCTCCAAACCAGACACGAACGTGGGAGAAGCTGTTACGGAGCAGTTCGCACACGATCTCCTCCTTCCACGCCATCAACCCTCAAGGCGGGAGCAGTTATTCAGTTCCTTAGTATAAATAGCTTCTCTTCTCCACTGTAAACCCCCCCGACAACTTGTAACCTGCTCATAAGCATGGCTTTCGTTTCTTATGTACCTGTAAGTTGATTAATAAAGCTTTCAGTTTAATTAATGGCGTCTTTTACCGTTTTCTTAGTGTAATCTCGATAATGTAGTTTTTTAATCGTCTTCTCCTCTTTTCTTTCTGTCTTGTAGTTCTAGGTTCATGGATTTCTTTCTGTTTCCATTTTCTGTTTGTTTCAGTTTTCTATCCGTTTCTTTTCCATAGTTTAATTAAGTTAATTTAGTTCTAAGTAAGATTAAATTAGTCTTTTAATTACTGTTTCATGATCATAGGAGTATTTTAAGATGAATTTAGGTTTAATTAGTCCTTTTTATTGTTTTTCTTACAGCTTTCTTTATTGCTTTCCATTAGAATAAGTTACTGCTTTCTTAGATTAAGTTAATCCATAGATTTAAATGCATTTCTTAGATTCAGTAATTTAAGTTGATTTTATGCTTTATTTAATTCCGTAATCTTAGACAATTCAAAGCTTTTCTTAGGTTAATTTTGATAATTAGATTGTTTAATTAGGTCTAATCTAAATTTCCATATTACTTGACATCTCTTGTTCATTAATTTGAAAGAGTAGAACTCAACTGCAATCGTTTGATACTTAAGTGTGGAATAGGATTTTGACTTTGACTATTTGACCGGTCAATGGTCGGATTTCCTCTCTAACAAGAACCCTTCGAGCATGAACTTTTGAACCCTTCTTTTTTTTATCGCGATTGAACCCTTCAAGCAAGAAGGTTGAGAACCTTCAAGCATGCCACACCGGCTGCGATGCCTTGGTCATCATAAGAACACTTCATAAGAACCCTTCAAGCAGGGGCTTTTGAAAGGTTCATATTATTATGGTAAAAGCTTCGTCTTACGGGTTAAAATTATTTTTTAA
This sequence comes from Narthecium ossifragum, assembly GCA_963920575.1. Taxonomy (NCBI): domain Eukaryota; kingdom Viridiplantae; phylum Streptophyta; class Magnoliopsida; order Dioscoreales; family Nartheciaceae; genus Narthecium; species Narthecium ossifragum. The sequence continues at coordinate 7,387,005 of OY986968.1, forward strand.
TTGATGAAAGACTTGCTCATAAGCCAAGGCTCACGTGCTTTAGTGCCATATATTTATGTTTCTTTTTCAAAAATTGAGACTTTTACCTTATCTTAGCATAGATAAATATCTGCATAACCAAAAATACTTCTATGCAAGATCTTAGGAGGTCACAAGCCTAAACTGCTACACAACCACATTGGTGGTATCCTATATTTGCACAAATGAGCTAAGACTTCAGCTTCTCTTTTTTGGAAAGAAGAGAATTTGGATTACCAAGCATCCATGGGCAAAGAATTGGGTTGAAACTTCTCACTATATCTTTAAACTATCTAAAATATGCGTGTAAAAATAGCACCATATACCATGAAAATTGGATGTAGGGGGGGGTTTGAGCCTAATCAGGCTAAAACCCTCCACGGTGGACCCATCACCCCATCCGAGACAAAGTTGGGACAGAACCCCCCCCCCCCCCCCCCCCAGCTTCCTCGGACCTCCGAAAAGCAGAAACAAAATCACGAACACCTCGAGCAGTCCTGCGCCAGTATTCTCCTGTCTAAATCTAATGTATCCAATCGAGAATTAAACAGAATCACGAGCAAGCCACCAAATCCCTTTAACCAGAGAAAAATACCAATCCAAAAGGCAGCAATGATATGACCTAACATGATGCGATTTAAACATGGCTAAAATATCAAGCCCAAACCTTACAAAGAGTTCAGAATAGAGGGTGGAGTGTTGTACGTATTTTCCACTGCTTTAATGACAATAGATGTTGGCAATATAGATTGGTTTGGTTGTCATCTTCGTTTCTAAATATACAGACCATGGATATAAATATTACTCCCCGCAGCTTAAATACCTGTCGGTACCAGTTAGTTTCCCCGAGGTTTCTATTTGGTCTCTCATTTAAAAAATTGGACATTGAAGTCCCCTAAGGTAACTGCACTGTGTCAATGTGGTCGAGACCCTCACTCGCTGTCACATGGGTTAACCCAAATTTCAATGTGGTCCAGACCATGGATGTAAATATCATTTCCCGTTTAAATACCCGTTTAGTTTCCCTGAAGTCCAAATTTCAATGTGGTCCAGACCATGGATGTAAATATTATTTCCCGCAGCTTAAATACATGTTAGTACCCTTTAGTTTCCCCGAAGTTTCTATGTGATCCCTCATTTAAAAATTTGGACATTAAAGTCCCCTAAGGTTACTGCATTGTATCAATGTTGTCCAGACCCTCACTCGCCGTCACTTGGGCTAACGTCCATTAGCCACCCTCTATCGAGCCCGAAGTCATGCACTTGGTTCACTAGCGACCCCTTTGCCACCGCCTTGTGCCGCTCCTCCCTCCGACGACACGTGTACCCCTGCGTCACCCCCACCATTAGGTGGCGACGCATCTCGAAGGCTCCGAAGTCGAGGCAACCCGTTGTCACCGTTGACATCGATTTTAGCTAAGGCTAAGTCGATGATATTTACGGAATTTTCCCGGTTGAATCCACACGCACTAAACCCAAATTAACTCACACACAGTCGAGTCCATCCAAATCTCCTACATATCCCCGGTTTTGACGGCATCCTATACAAACTGGAGGAATAAGGGTATTTTGGTAATTTTACCCATCCAAGGGTATTTTGGGAATTTAAACCAAAATGCATGTCTAAACTCCCACGACACTCCAAAATAGCCCTTACATAGCTTTGATGGCATCCTAAATAAGCTGTGTAAATATAGGGGTGCTTTGGTAATTTTTCACCACCTGGGAAATTACAGAAAATTCCTTGAAAGAAATAAGGGAAAAATCCGAAAATTCAAATAAACCCTAAATAACCAAACCTAAGGGGTATTTTGGTCATTTAACCCCAAGGGGCATTTTAGTCATTTCACACCTTCAGGGGTGTGAAAATCCGGAACAGAGATATTTCATCTGCGCCGGGGACATTTCGGTCCAAAATATATGGTCGATAAAAAGGATATTTTGGTAATTTACACCCGGCTTGTCCGGGGATATTTCAGTAAATTTTCCAAAGTATTATATGAAATATCGAAATTAAAATTTAAATAAGACATTTCGAATATCCGAATAATTCGACAATTCAAATATGAACATTTGAATTTCAAATTTGAATTTCAAAATAAAATGTCTACCCATATAAAATCAGCCAAATCAAATATATAAATCAGCATCTCCAATTATGGTTGGATTGCATTCCCATACCATATAAAAAAATCAGCATCTCTAAATATGGTGGGATTATATGAGCTATCCTTATATAAAAGGATTAGCATCAATTAACATCCTTTAATCAGGATTCTCCATCCCATATTAAGAGATCACCTCTCGTGCCTATAAATAGAGAGGCATGGGGTGTGAAAGGGGATGGCGTGAAGGCTCTTGGAAACGCCGGGAGGCTGCGCAAGACACCCGGGGAAAAGGTTGAAGGCCGGCGCAAAAAGGCTGAAGACGAGGCTGGTCGAAACTGGGTTGAAGAACGGGCTGTAGGCTGGTGAAAGAAGCTGAAGACATTGAAGCTTGGATGAAGGTGTTGAGGCTTGGCTGAAGAAGAAGCTGGTTGAAGAAATCAAAGAAGAAGCTGAAGAAGAAACTGAAGAAGAGGGTTGAAGATGAAGAGGTTCTAGTGAGGTTCCAACGTTGCACACCACCGGACGACGTAGATCCGGCCAACACAGCCGGAACCCATCAAGACGCTCGCGTCTCTGGGTCGACGCTGTAGGAGGCTCGTCGATCTTGTGGCTCAAGCTTCACTCTCTTGCTCGGCACCAGCGGCTTAGACCTCCAGCGAAGTTGCTCTAGTTTGATCCCTCGCCAGCGACGGAGATCGAGCCAAGGCTCTCTCTCTCCCGGCGGTTTTGAAGACAAGCTCCATTCCCCTGTTTTGTTCTCTGTTTCCAGCCAACGTCTCCAAGCTTCCAGCACATCACTGAACTCCAGCTGCTGCCTCCTCTGTTTCCAGTTGACACCCTCAACTCCAGCGGCTCCAACGAATCCCAAGTTCCAAAGTCGCTGACTTCCTCTGCTCCGGCTACATCCCCGCGGCGGCGAGGTCCAAACCCAAGCGCTCTCAAGCCTCTAACCGACGTCCTTAAGCTTTAAGCCGACGTCCTCAAGCTCCAGCCGGTGCAATCCTCTGTTCAAGCTAGTGCATTCCCTATTTCCAAACCGACTTCATCAATGTTCTCCCATGGCGACGGAGATCTGGTCCCTTTGGACGGCAACTAACTTTCCACGCCCAACGGACTTAGAAGCTCCGGCGGCAAAGATGGCGTGAAGGCTCTGCTGGGAGTTTGTGAGAGACGTCCGGAGAAAGATGACGAAGCCCTGCCGAGATGCCCACGTCGGAGACGCGAAGAGTTTGGAGGCTTGAAGACGGAGAGGTCCTGTTGACGGCTTGAGGTTGTGCACCACCGGAAGACGCCGATCCCGTCGACGCAGCCGGAACCCATCCAAAACTCAAGTCGTTGGGTTGCCGCTGCAAGAAGCTTCGCCGGTCCTGCGGCGCAAGCTCCATCCCTCCGCTCGGCCCATACCTCCCGCGAGGCGCTCCAGTCAACTTCCTCGACGGCGACGGCGATGGAGAACGTATCCAGGCACTCCCTCATGTCCAACGGCTTCAAAGAATGACGCCTCCCCTGCTTCCTATGATCCAGCCGGTGGATCTCAAAAGAGCCCATCGCTGTCATCCAGCCGGAGGAACCCCAAAGAACTCGTCTTCCTCTGTTCCAGCCGACGGAGTCCAAAGAGCTCATTGCCTAGCCGGAACCCATCGCCGCCTAAGGAGGAACCCATCATCCGAACCCATTCCAACGACATCCCCAGCACATGACGCATCCCCATCGGATCCGTCGCCACCGTCTCGCGTAGCCTAAAGCTCGCGGTAGCATCAACACCTACGTCCATCGAAATCTCGTCCAGCGAGATCCGTCACTAGCCGTTCGTCGCCATTCGCTCGCAGCTCCAAGGTTCGGCGAGTTCTTCAACGGCTTCCTCTGTTCCAATCGGCTTCCTCTGTTCCAGACGGCGATTCCCTCTATCCTACGCTCCTCTAAGTTCCAGCTGGCTTCATAGGGTCCAGCTGCCATGGCGATGGAGCTTGGATGCAAACTTCCCACCAGCTCCGACACGTGCACAACATCAACTTCGACGCTCGAACGGCCTAGCCTTCGACGCTCGGACAACCCGCCTTCGACGCCACCAGCTTCGACGCGTGAACGACACCAGTTTCAACGCTCAAACGACATCCCTGGACTCCAGCAGCCCTGAGGATCTTGCGACGAAGCTCAAAAGGAATCTGAAGATATTCTCGGACGGTTTTCATCCAGCCCAGTAGCCTCGGAAAGCTGGTGGTGAATACTCGGATAACATCTTCCCCAACTCCAACAAAAACTCAAAGCTCCGGCAACAGAAATTCAAAGCTCCGGCAACAGAAACTCAAAGCTCCGGCAACAAAGAACTCAAAGCCCCGGCGACAAAGATATCCTGCATGACAATGAACGTGTTGGTCCATGGCCTCACGTCATTCATTTCCTCTTCATTTTATTTTTCTTTTGTTATGAAAAAATACTTTATGTTATTGGATCTAGAATCGGAGGTATTCCCTACAGGGATGTAAATGATGGATCTGCCGATTCGACGATCCAGGGGTGTGGTGCCTACAATTTCCTGATATGAAATTAAAAATATGATTTGCTCGAAAATAAAATAGAGGTCTCGTCCCCGCGAGATCGACATTTTATCCACGAACAGTCACCTAACCCCACCTTCGATTCGTCATCCGACGACGGTGGTGGCAATAGCGACCTGACCATCAACTTCTCCAACCGAGTCGATTTCGCCCAACTCAGAGCGAGGAGGAAGTCGTCTGCGTCCAAGAAGGTCAACCACATGCATGAATCTCAACGCGTGGCGGCGCAGTGGGATGAGCACAGCCACACGACGGTGCGCACGTTGTGGCCCGCCATAGCCGCCGAGTCCAACTTGTCCTCGCTCCCGTTGTCGTAGAGGATGAACCGCTCCAATCCGATGGCTGAGTGGTAGGTAACCGACTTCGGGAGGAACTTGGCCACATTGTACACAATGGTGCAGGAGCACACGTTCTTGATTCAGGGTGGGCGGGGGTGGTGGCAGCGGAAGACTTCTTGCACGGAGGAGGTGACGTCGGTGGTGTTAATAACGGCACCGTCACGGAGGAAAGCGCAGCGGAGGTCGTTGGGTGGACGGCAGACGCCTTGGTGGGTGTTCACACCTTTGGCCAAGACGATGATGTCGTGGGGGTAGAGACCGCTTCGTATGCGAGGCGATTCTAGCACGCAATCTCCGACAGACGGAAACAACGAGGAAGGGGGTCACCGCCGATTAAGCGGGGAGTGTAAAAGGGTTAGAGGGGACAGAGCGCTCTCAGGGACGACACAGTGATAAGCGCGACTGGAGGAGAGGATCACGTTGACGCAAGACAACCAACAACTAACGGGATGCGACAGTAGATGGCCGGGAGAAAGGACAAGGACCTCCCATCCGAGGAGCAGCACAGATAATTCAGTGGAGCTTGACGATGGCGAGGTTGGCATCAGAGTTGTGGAGAGGCATTACATCAGGTCTAGGCAATAGGTCACGGGAGAGGTGGAGGAAGGAGGCGAAGAGAAGGGTGGAGATGAGGGTGGCAAGCACCGCCGTCATGTAGAGGCACCACCCCATCGTCTTCTTCTTCTCCTCTCGTCTCGTGAGCTAACCTTGTTAGACCGGGTAACGGGCGCTTGTCCGAGGTGATGGCGAGTGCGGACCTGAACCACATTGACACGGTTCAGTAACCTCAGGGACTCTAGTGTCCAATTTTTTAAATGACGGACCACATAGAAACTTCCAGAAAACTACAGGGTAGTATAGGTATTTAAGCCTACTTCCTGCTATCTAAAAACCAACTATGTATTCTAGCAAATCTATTGCCGTAACGGCAGCTTTGCCTGCTAGGGCCATTTTTCAGTGGACTGGAGGGGCTAAAAACTCCGATCACCTGCAGAGGAAGAGGAGCAGGCTTTTAGTCGCATTATAGATTTCTCAACTAATTATTATCACTATCTTCCACAACAAACCATGGAAGGCTACAACGGATTCAGTATCTTAATTGATAGGAATCTATTATTCTTCAAAAGCCCTATGCCTTACTCTACAAAATAAGGACATTTGGGTGAATATTTGAAAATAAATTTGAGACAGTAAATGTAGAATCATTACTTTTGCCGTTGCTATCCAGAATTGACTAATCTTGTTGATGCTCAGGTTTTTTTAGCTTTTTAATTGCGAAACTGACACCCTAGTATGTTTCTCCATTCTCCCCTTTAATGTTAAGATTTTGTTCCCTAAATGACAAAGCACTAATAATTTACTGACAGCAACCAAGAAGCAGAGAGCAGGATTTGAAAGCCATGTACACACATACAGCTTGAGTTTGCCATGGAAATATTAGTACCAGTAGAATCAAGATCATTATCTAGATTTCTTCAAGATCATTGGCAACTAGAGGCATATATAAGTACTACAGACAACGGATTTATATCAAGTTAGATCGTTACTGGCTTTTATCCTTCCTCGGGTATTCCCTTGCCCCAAATATGGTTGATCCAATCCTGACATTCGTGCTGCCCATTTCGATCTGCAGAAGAAGTTATAAACAAAACTGAGAACATATAGCTGCCCTTTTCTATCAGCTGTGTCATCTCAGAGTTTAAAAGGTAGTCCGTATTCAGTAATGCAGGAAACAAATACGAAAAATTTCCAGAGATCCAGAAAAGAAACAACAGATCTATAGTATCATACGCAAAACTAAGAAGTTAGTATAAAACCAAGGGAAATACAAATGTAACAAAAACATCATGTGATCCGCAAACTAAAACACAAATGGGTTCCCAAGAAGCATCTATTCTTCCTCAATTGCTATCAAATTAAAGTTCTAGAAAAAAGCATAAGAGAAGTTTAAGCAATCATGTTTCCAAAGAGCTCCTACAAGTCCAGGAAAAACATTTCCTAGTCACTTCAGTTTTTGAGAGGAAGACGCTTTTTCCTAGCAGGGTCCTAACTGATAGAGAGGTAAATCCTGTCTATGAACCCAAGGAGAAGGACGAGTCTCTAACTTATTTAAATTAGAGTTTCATTGCTTACAGCTTGCTCAAAGTCAGCAGACATGCCCATTGACAGCTCACATTGTTCCTCTGATATTCCAAGAGCATCACAGATTTCGGCCCTACAATTTGATAGTGCCTGCTAGAACTCATGCAAACTTGTCAGAAACAATCCATGAAATAAAAATGTGCAACTGGCTCCTGTGATTTTTTAAAAGGGTACCTTGAAGTTTTCTGGTGTTGATGAGTAGTCCAACATCCCTATAGTCATCAAGCCAGAAAAAACAAGGTTTGGGCAACCCAGCTTGACATGCTTAGCCAGTTCTACACAACTCGAGGGATCTACACCAGATTTTGCTGCAAAAGAGTAGTGAAATCTGTCAATGACTGCCGCCTAAAACTGCTGTTGGACCAGCAAAGAAGGTACATAGGCAAATACTGAATTTACACCAAATAATAACTTGGAAGCCTATCAGTGTATGACTGTTGACTAAACCTGTTGCTGGACCAGCAAAGAAGGTATGTAGGCAAATTCAAATTTGTACCACAATAACTTGAGAATCCTATCAGCATGACTGTCGACTAAAATTGCTATGTGAATACCAAAGAAGACATATAAGCTACAATTGTTGTGAACTACTTGTCACCATTACATGCTCCAAGTTCGCTGCTGTAAGATATGGCCTAGTGGTTGATGTGTTCTTTTCTACGATGCAGCATAAACCGGAGTCAGAACTGCATGTTGTAGTCATTTTTTACTCTCTTCTAGATGCAGCATGATAATGAGCTGGAGTCAGACTTGCCTTCTTACTGTTATTTCCTATCATTCTTCATAGAAATAGGTTGGTGGATAAAAGATGTTGTGTTATGAGGTAAATACTTTAACCCATGGAAGGTTAAAATTACCATGCTCGTGGAACTTCATAAACACAACCTTCCTCCTCATGCACTACTATTTCTAACTCAGGTTCGAGATCAATTCATATCATCAATGGAGTTTAAAACCATTGCTCTAACATCGCCAAAGTGATTAAGGGAGAGGATGTTCCCTATCTCATAGCAACCTTTTAGTGCTCAAGAGCATGGATTGCCATGCCGGTGGCACGCGCCGTGGCGATCCGGACCGGCACGGGGGCCCTCGTGCTGATCAAGATGAGTGAAATTCACTCATATTCAACATCTCCAATTGGCCAAATATAATCTCTTATACCATAGCAGAGTGAAAACATATCAAAGTAGTATAATACAATACATGACACATAATCAACAGCTCAATACATCTCTTATATGAGCACACACCAAGCTCTTTCTCAGATTAACCATAATTTATCATTCGGTGGTCTAAGATAAATATTTCTATTAGAACTCATGTGCAACATATACTGAGAGAAAGTCATATAATGATAATAATAGACTTCAAACTCTCTAATGAGTGATTGTTACTCTGCAGCATCACGCTGAAAATCAATTACAGCTTTAGGAGCCTGTATAGTCACCATTTCTATCTGATGTGGTTGGTATGGCTGGTTTGTATCAGGATAGCCATACGAATATCAAGAACTATCATGTGAAGTAGATGCTTCGGTATCTCCAAAAATACCGTGCATGAAGGTAGGCTCCTGTGGCCACTAAGGCTGACCGATATGATAGAATGCTGGGACATAGCATAACTGTCCTGGTCATATCTCTCTCCAATTTGAATTAATTTTGATGTAAAATACAATATTTATCAATTAATATGAAAATTAACATAAAAAGTAACATCAGCGATTAACGTAAAAATTAACATGAATAAGTCATAAAAAAACTAAATAGCATCAAAAAATAATATAATAACTAAAATGATTATTAACATAAAATTTTAAAATTTCATATGATGCATTTAATTATTGAAAAGTTACCATTATTAGATAAAAAGGAATGCTAAAAACAATCATTATTAAATAAATTTTTTTTACTAATTACCATCATTAAATAAAAAATAATAATAAATAACATACCGATTTTTAGCTTGTCGGCACTCACTCACCCCCTCTCTCTCTCCTCTGACTTGCTGACTACCCGACCGGCTTCTTCTCTTTCATTTCTCTCCGTATCTTGCTCTGCATGCTACCCACAGATTCACATGTCACCCGTCCTCTCTCCTCCCTTTTCTTTGCTTTTTCTCCACGTGGCCACTACTCTCATCTCTCCTCTTTTTTTGTCTCCCGTAGGCCCTCTTCACTCCTTACCTACCCCCGAGATCACGATCGCGGCTCCTCCCCATGCGGCTCCTCCTCTCCTCCCCTCCGCCTCCGGCTCCTCCTCTTCTCCGACTTCGGTTCCTCCTCTCCTCCGCCCCAGCCTCCATCTCCTCCCCTTCTTCGCCTCGTCCTCCCTCCGGCTCCGGCTCCCCCTCTGCTCCGGCTCCTCCTTCCCTCCCGCTCTCTTTCTTCTCCTCCTCCCTCTTCCTCTGTTCCCCTCCTCTTTCCCTCTTCCCCTCTCTTTCTCTCCTCCCTCTTCCTGTTTCTCTCCTTTTCTCTCCTCCCCTCTCTCTCCTCCCTCTTCCTCTGTTTCCCTCGTTCCCTTCTTCTCTGATCCTTCCCCTTTCTTCCCTCCAGTGTCCGACTCCTCCCCTCCTCTTCTCCGATCCGGTTCGTATCGGGTCCGTACCGGGCGATACATTATGTATCACCCAACACAACTGCGACAACCCCCCGATACCGATTCGGGGGTTTTTTTTTTATCCCGGCTAGCTACCGGTCCGGTACATACCGTCCGGCACGGACATGTGCCGGCCGGTATGGAAATCCTTGCTCAAGAGTCATGCAACATCTCTTTTACCATTGGGATCAGGAGTACAAGTTCTAGTTGACATGATAAATTAGATCTGTGTGAACTGAGGGATCAAGACCAGATTTCCTTGTAAAAGAGCAGACTTTACACAACCAGAAGCACACTAATAAAATGAAAAGCCAAACATATATTGTTATGACAGCTATGCATGCCAAGCCACATGAACCGGACCTTGTGTAAACTATGATACATTCTCTTAATATACCTCAATCAGACGCAATTGCCAATGAGGTGAAGTCCATATGAAATAGGACACAAAATTGAACTCCAGTTTGATTGCTTGTCAACAGCTAAGATCTAAAGCTCTACAGGAAATGTGCAATACCCCAGGTTCTCTCTCCGCTTCAATAGAATTAAACCTCACACCCAGGATTTACAATTATAATTCCCATATGATATTTGGTCGCATTTTTTTGGCACCAGCGAAGGATATAACTATTTCAAAATTCCTGAAACTTAAGAAAGTGGGGGAGGGGGGGTGGAGGAGGATATGAGTTGGGGATATAGAATAGAAAGAAGTTGCCAAGACTGCTATTTGAATACAAGAAATGTCACGAGGGAAAAAAAAGAATAAAGCTTAATTTCATTAGTGCTGTTATTTACTTTCAATAGACCTGTAATTCAAGGTAAATAACATGTTTTAACTACTCACATTCTTCTCCGCTGGTATTTACTTGGACCAATACCTTCAGAGGTTTCCTCCCCAAGCTAGCCACCATACGATCAAGATGATTAGCTATCTGCAGAACAAATATCCACTAATATTTCAGCCAACAATCAACAGCCAGAGAGCATCTGCAACATCTGTTAATTCTGACATTTAACGAGTTCAAATAGCCATAGGTAAATTGGAGAAAAAAATTAAATCATTTCTAAAAGTAGCATAATAGCATACAAGCAAAACAAACAAATACTAAGAGAAACAACATTTTCTATAAAAGTAACAAAGGTATTAAAGCAATAAGCAATAGACATCCAACCGGGCTCAGGCTGCTAATAAAGTATCTGTTAAAGCAAGGAAAAATATATGTTCCCTTCTTGTACTATTTTCTTTCGACGCACAGAGCCATAGACTTTTGATTGCTCTCAACTTCTTGTGATTATTAGAAAACATAGCTCAACTTTTGCTTCAAAAGTTCCATTACTATAAACTACAGTAGCCATAAATCTTGGCAGCTGCATTAGTAAGATAGCCTATCCATCATACAAGTTCAATGTGTGTCCTATGACAAGGAACAAACCAGCTGCCATTACAGAATTGATTATTGCCTAACGATAACTGCTTTTCCTTTGCACATGTGGACCATGGATACAAAAAATTAATGCCGAGTAAGAGATGTATTACAATAAGGTCCAATGGTGTGAAGAATGAGTTTAACGTCTACCACAAGTGAATGTGACAGCTTTCACCATTTCATGTGTGGACCACAGAAGCAAATAACATGACTGTGGGGTAAAAGTGGGATCAGAAAAAGGTTCGGTGAAGAGAACAATCAATTTTCTCTTCACCACATCTTAAGGCCACACAGAGTCAGAGAGGGAAATGGAGCAGGAACTTTGACCAAAAACTGGTTATACACCAAACTTTGATTGTTGCTTCCAACTTGTGAATTCTCAAGATAATTCAGCCCTGCAATTACTGTTGTAATATGATCTATTTGCGCCTTATCTATCAAGTTCCACAAAAGTTTACATTAAAAAGACTTTCTCCTGGTCACAATGAATTTTATAGCAATCTACATCATAGTCCAGAACTTATAAGGGTCTGCCATATTTAAACCCACCTTAATAATCATCCTTATATAGCAGGATGGTTAAGAAGTGCATTTTTTTTTGTCCCAATGGCATCCTATGTGGCAGGATTTATCTTATGTGGCTGCTGATGTGGAGGGGGTAGTGGGGGAAGGGGGAGTTAGGGGTGGTTAGTGGGGAGTTATGAGGGGAGATGGTGGTTACCCTGCCAAGTGGCAGGGGACCCCACTAGTTTATGTATATAGTGCAACATGACAATATGAAGAGAGGACTGACTCTTCATTTTTGTCAAACCATATGCCAAATCCTGATGTCAAATAAGAAAAACTACATTTTGAAGTCAATAAAAGAAACATATAACTGTAGTTTATCTCTCCAGATCCGAAGTCAATAAAAGAAACATATCACCAAAGTTTTTTATCTCTTCAGATCCCTAACATGACCATAATTTCAAAAGATTAGGATTTTCATTCCAATAAAAGAATTTATCCAGTTCATTCGAAAAACATGGGAACATCCAACATCCTAGAACCATTACCTTCTCATCATCTACACTCTCAAACATTTCCAAATTGGGAACTCCAGCTGTATGCAATAAACAGTAAACCGTGAGCCACCAGAAAATCTGAAGGAAAGATGCAACCAGCTGGAAACAAAAACGTGCAATGAATGTAACAGTCTGTAAAAAATTTCAACGAGTTACAAAGGTCGTGGCGAGCCATCTTCCATGCATGCAACAGGGTCCCCAAAAAAGAACATCGACAAAGCAAAGCACATAATCGAATTTTCACAATGAACAACTAGCAGTACTGAGGCATTTATTGTTAAGAATGGTCTAGAACATAGATTCAATTGGTCATGGCGGGCTATAACATCTAACATGGGCTGGAAGACTAGTATAGTATACATATGAAAGCCAAAAAGAAATGAACTACAGAAATAATAGTTGTTTGCAAACATAATGCAGCATGCTTTTTCAGAAAATATTTTCATACAAAACCTCGTGGAAAAGAATAGCGCATGATTTATAAGATGAGACAATAACTAGTGTAACATGTTCTTCAGAAGACCACTAAGAAAAAACAGAGAACAGAATAGAAGTCAATAGTGTGAGCTAAAGAGCTAGAGATATTCATCAGCGAAACTAATATCTTCACAAACTGAAGTTGGTCAACCATTGGATCCCAAATGGATGGCAGATCGGACCATTTCAGACATGACTACAACCATTTGACAAATGTAAACTTGTTATGCTTGAAACAGCCAAGTGCACAGTAAAAAGAGAGAGCTCTTCAATTCCATCAGACTTGCCGTGAATATGAATTTTTTTGAATCTATTGACCTTTCTGCCATGTCTAGATCTTTTCTTTCTCGTCATCCAACTATCTATCTCATCCACTCTTTATTCGTTGATCTCTTCAACAACTACAATATATGATCTTGGGTGGAGTTATTCACATAAAAGTCATTAATTCCGCAGAAGAAAAAAAAAATTGACAACCAATGAGCATCATACAATAAAATATCACTTATAAGGGCAGCTTCTTGCATCCGAACTACACACAACAGTTCAGTGTAAACAAATTGCTCTGATCCAAATGAAGTCACCTTTTTATATTAGGAAATCCACATTGAAAGGAGAGGAGCTACAAAAGATTAATCACTATTTGGGATATTTACTATAAATGCTCCACATAGTCCATTATTAATAAACCAAGGAGAAAATTGGGAAATGATTTCCAAAAAACAATAGAGTTCCTTCATGCAAAAATCAACCATCATTGTAGATGTACCTAAAAGAGGTTTGACTTTGTTGCTTTGCAGATGTCCTATAAAATGCCACTCGATATCTGCAGGAAGCTGCAAAATACATACATTATTCAGATTTCCATTGAAAAGCGTATGAATGGAATGGCTGAGGCTCATCAAAGTCATATCTCTTTGCTATTATGATGATATGTCTTTCCAAGTATAATGGCTCACAGCAGCAAGGCAGAAATCTAGTTTTCAGTTAATAATAAGACAACAGCAAGCATATTCATAATGTGCTTAATAAAAGCCATATGCACATGGCATATAGAAACAATTTTATTAGTTGCAAATTTCATGAATATGTCTAGAGCTACTCTTCCTGTAACTTTTCATGATATTACCAGCAAAAAGAAATTATTAGACTGTAAAATATGCAATTTAAGCACAAAGAACAGATAAATAATGGATGCTTCCTCCAAAGGTACTTGAGGACTATGCCCTCCCTACCGTGCATGGATCCAAATTTTACTCATTCGTGAACACAAACGGAAATGACAAAAATAACTTAGGGATAGAATTTCAGCATCAAACAAATTGCTATGCCCGTCAGTGTACCTGTTATCCAGGACAAGTAGAAATCCACTTGCATCATGTAAATGCAGTCACTCTAGAGCATATTCCTCATCAAAAGTACATAGTCTGCAGAAATCATATCATTGAAGACCTAAAACTAATGGATTTAAGCAATCTAGGATTTCACTGATCCAGACAATCAGCCAGAGCAGAGACAATTCAGACCTTCAGTTCATCTAGCTGTTGCCTCCATAGATTTCCTAATATCTTTAACTAAAGGTTCACCAACAGCACTAGTTTTGACAAGAGTGCATTCAGTTCTTTATACACGAAGAAAAATATTTTGTTTCTTCCCAGATATGGCTAGTGACAGCAAGAGCTGATGAATTAGGTGCCTGAATTAATCCGTAGTTTTTTTATGTCATAAAAAATCCCACAATTCCTTTCTCACTATAACAAAATGTTACTTCGTCTTTAAAGCCAAAGGCAAAGAAGGGACTCATGAACTAAAAAAGCTAGATGAAAACACCCCGGTAGTTGATGGCAATTGACGAACTCTTCTGTTGGCAAAGGGCTCTCTCTTTTACAAACTCTTGTGGGCTCCTCGGAGTTAGAATTTCATCTTAAAATGAGAATAGCAAAAGTACAATTGCTGTACTGAATATAACCACAAGCAAGATGAGCTATCAGAGAAGAATACTCAAAGAGCAGAGAAACAGAAGTTTTGGGTCGAGAAGTATCAACAACTTGTAAAGTCCTTTATCACATGTTATTACAGTCAGCGGCCTCTCCTAAACAGCCATCACAGCCATCCCAGCCAGATAAGTTTTCTGATACTGTCTTCATAAATTAGATGGAACACAGAAATGTACAAAGAAATTTGACCTCATTAAAAACTTTTGCCGCCGGTAGTGCAAATCTTTTATGTGGACTTGGTTTTAAGAAGTTTTCAGCTGACACGTTGGAGGACCTCAGTCTATGATTGATGTATCTGAACAGGAGAGATTATAGAAGTAAGCTCTAAGTCCCGGTTCTAATTGTGGTGTCAAGTGTCAATTTGGTTACAAACTGATCCTGGTTCCAATCTGTTTCCTATACCAGCACGCCCCCAAGTTCTCGAAATAACAATATTTGGGGACGGTTTCTTGGAAAATTGTCATGACTTCAGGATGTTCTTTTAAACCAACCTGCTCCTTAACTTTCAGAAGCTTCTGAGAAGACAAATTCCTAATATCTTTAGGCCATTTTATCTTGACAATTTTGCCATTTTATAAGCCCGAGCGATATTTATAAATGCAGATCATTCAGCAAGCAACAACAGCTCTGAACTATTTCGTCCAAAATAGCAGAGAAATGCTGGAATCTAACCTAGAAAAATCAATTCTAGTGCCGTATACTGACTTCTTCTAACTTCTGACCATCATAACAAGCAAAGGATGAACTAGTTCAATTGGTCATGCTGCTGCTCTAATTTCTGAAAGTTTCAAACTCTTATTATCATGTTTCAGCCTTGGCACTTAAAATCTGCTATTAAATCCAACTGGACTAGTCATAGTGATGCATAGTGCCGTCTACCTCAGGGATTTGTACAACCCGAAATATGCAGAACTAGACATCGCCTTGTTACTGTGGATGGAATATTAAATGGGTCGTGTTATATACACCACATAAATTGATAGTGCACCACACCCATTTTTTTGTTCAGTGGCTTTCCACCGAAATTTTTTATACCAGTTTAGTGGAATGCCACTGAATTTACATAGTTCGGTGGCATTCCACCGAACTGGTATAAAAATTCGGTGGAAAGCCACCGAACTGGTATCAAAAAATTCGGTGGTTAATCACCAATTAAGTTGGGTGTGGTGCACTTGTCAAATTGCGTGGTGCATATAAAATTACCCATATTAAATAGGGTTAATTGCATATCTACCCCTACAAAAGTTCGATGTTACACATATACCCCCTACATTCTTTGAAATATCATATGTACCCTAAAATCTTGATTATTTCACAAAATTGCCCCTCATATTACTTTATGAGGAATATTCCGTAAATATTACTAACGGTGTCAGTTTGTTCTAACGGCATTGTGTGGAATTACCACTTTGCCCTTAATTTTAATGTTATGGGAAGAGAAAGCAGGGTAGGAGAGAGGAGGAGGAGAGAGAGATCGAGGCATGGATGCCACGTGGCACATATCAATTAATGCCACATCACACACACACATATATATAGTGAGGGCATTTAAGTAATTTACTATATGCTAGTTAACTCTCTACCATGGTCAGATTAATTAATTGGATGAAAGTGGATGGAATGGTATTTTTGTGAAATAATCAAGTTTTCAAGGGTATGGATGATATTTCAAAGAATGTAAAGGTATATATGTAATATGGAACTTTTGTAGGGGTAGATATGCAATTAACCCTATAAAATAAGGGTGGTTTTATATGCACCACCACTTCTTATAAGTGCACCACATTTCCCTAAGTGCACTTAGACATTGATGAGACATTGATGAGTTAACATTAGGGAAATGTGGTGCACTTATAAGAAGTGGTGGTGCATATAAAACCACCCAATAAAATAATAGGGGCCAACATTAGACTTCAGCCTCACATATAGGCTGAGAAAATTGGCTTTTTTGGCTAATGAAATGCCCTACCCAGCTTACTCAGACACCATATTTTCCATGGCACCAACAGCATAAGAAGGCCAATCTCAAGTACCGGTAACACAATTAAGGTGCAAAGGCAGACACCAACGACACCAACTCATGCATGAAACCAAATGATCATTAGTCGATCGGGGTGTACAAAATCAAATGCACTCTGAGATAATTCATCCCAGTAATGTCTTGAAGTAACCTTCATTTATAAGGGATCATATAATCTGAGCAGCCTTCGACGCTGATGACAATAGTTGTTAATCATGGAGCACAGTCTGATAGATTCGAATAGCAGTATGTTAGAATCAGAGTTAACCAATAAGACCACAATGGTATTTTTTAGATGCCTTGAGCATGATCACCATAATAAACTGTCGTAACTTCATCTAAAATGGCAATCAGACTTTCAATTTTTTGATTAATCCTCCAAAATACACGATGTTAAGGTCAAGAGAAGAGAATGAAAAGTTGGGGAAACGAATAGATAAGAGAGAACAAGTTATGCACAATCAAAATTTCCATTGTTAAAGAAGAGACGACGGACAAAGAGAGGGAGGGTGTGGGGATGAACCTGAGGGGCCTTTTCTATTATCTCCTGGACGTAGTTCTCGCCGAAGCAGCGGTGACCGGCGTCGTAGACCTGGCGGATGATGGACACGGGCTTTGTCTTGCTGACCGCCACCACCCTCACCTGCTCCGGCAGCCTCCCCGACTTCTCCGCCGCCTGTTGCACCCTCGTCAGGACCGACCGTAGGACCGTCGCCGCCGCGCCTTCCATTGCTGGTGCCGAAGCCATCCTGGTCGAGATTGCTCGTAGCCACCAGCTTATTCGCTCATTTCCTGACGAATAAAGTTTTGTAATATACCAATGATCGGATCTTGATCTAGTCTACCGGTAATGGTCAATCAATGACTAGATCAATTCATCTATATCCCACTACCGATTGAACCGTGTATGTAATATATATGATTTTGACATGTACACAAATCAGCGCTCTTTTCAGACGTCTAGAGTACTACACTATCCAGAATCCAGTCATCCACATGTATCGGATCACAAGAAATGCGGATCGTGGATTCCGAGAATAGGTACTAGGATGGCAATTTGCCCCGCCCTGATGAGGTCCCGCCCCACCCTGTCCCTAATGGGGCGGGTTCGGGGGACCCTAAACGGGTTCGGAATAGGGTTTGAGGGACATGTGCAAAACCTCAATCGGGGGTCGGGGCGGGGTCAGGGAAGGACACCCCCGTCCCACCTCGTCTCGATTGGATAATTATAATAATTAATATAGTTATATATTACCCCACTATAATTCGTTTTCCTAAATAATCTTAACCTAATCAGACACCTACTTCATTTAATGCATCTTTATACCCTAAGGCCCCGTTTGGTATGGGAATACCAAACGGGAATAAGGATTCAATGAGGGAATATTCCTAGAATATTCCCAATTCCACTACTTATTCCACACTTTATTCCCCAAACACCTTTCCTTATTCCAAGTAATCATTACAAAGTTATTCCCACTTTCCACTCTATTTTTTCTTTATTTCAAGTAATCATTACAAAGTTATTCTCGAAACCGGGAATAAACTCCCTTAACCCGAAATAAAGTTATTCCTAATCTACATCTATCATCTCCTTTCTAGATGATTCTCTCACCCATCTACCCTAAATTCCTAATCTACATCTATCATTTAGTTTTGTTTGGATTGCTTTTTAAGATGATAACTCCTTAGTGTATTATTAGATATAATGTAATTCAATGTGTCAAAAATTTTGGGGGCGGGTTTCAGGTGTGCGGGGCTCGATTAGGGTCGGGGTCGAGGTTGGGGGACCCCACCCCGCCTCACCCTGCCCTGTTGCCATCCCTAGTAGGTACCATTCCAAACCATTTGTTTGCGTGTGGGGCATGCGCGCGCTCTTGTAGGTGTGGATCAAGGCGACGTGCGTGCTGGTGTAGAGGTTTCAATTTAGGATCAAAGTTTTGGTCTCGGTCCGTACAAAAACCCAATATGTGTTCATTAGTTTCAGTGGTTTCGGGCTTTGTTTTGATGATTTCAGGTTATAGTTTCGGATCAGTAGGTGCCAAAACCCGATATATTTTGGAGTTTTGGATCAAAATCGGCCGAAACTTCAAACCATGGTTAGGATGGGTAGGTGTTGGCGCAATCATGCAGGTACAATCAACATGTTTACATAAATGTCTACAAAAGTTAAGTCGAGTATAGACAATATCATCGATTGAGTCGAGTACAAATGTCAAGATCGATGTCACAACATCAGTGTATCTCTTTTCCTCCTCATGTGGAATATGTGACCGAACAACCTCTCCGTGTGAAAAATGCCCCCAACTCGACACCACCTTCTTGCATGCTCCTCTATAGACAGGTCAAGGCCATGTTTAGTGGAATCGTCAATTAATGTCCATGCTCAATCAAGCTGCAAATGTGACTCAAAATTAGTGAATTACACAAATGCGTTAAAGTAAAATAATAGTGAACAAAATGCTCTCATTTTGTTTCCTCCAAGTAGAAGTAGAATTAACATCAATGGTATGAAATCCCAAAGACGATTTCACATATCTAGTACACAGCTGTGTAGAACACAACATTTTTGTGATTGAGCTTTTAAAACTGGGTTTATAACTCCTAATAAATCTGACCATTAACAAATATCGAATACTAGCTGAAGATAGAAGGGTAAGTAGACAAGTATCATCCCATAAAATTTCATAAGTAATAGTCTTTGATAAGAGGGTGAACATTTGCACCATCCTAAAATCTCACGGTGAAGGCTGAACAAAATTCCTATTCATAATCTTATGTTTTTTCTTTTTGAAAAGATGAGTGGCTAAGTGATTACATCATAATAATCACTATTAGACTACCACTGGGTTTATCCCATCAATGGGAAACCCATCAATAAGAGACGCCACCTGACGGGCATGTCTAGTAATAAACTCCGCCTGTCTAGCAATAAACTCCACTCTCTAGTTTTTCGCGCGGGATGTAATGGACCCTGAATTCCTTTAACCTTCCGACCAACCACCATATATCATGCACCAAAGAAAGCACTTGTCCAACAGCAAGGACCCTACCATTAACCAGACTAATTGCAACCACGGAATCACTCTGTAGCAACACATCAGTAGCACCTCATTGGATCATCTCCTGCACCGCGAGTTTGATTGCCCTTGAACTCACCACAAAGCACTGCATCATCGCCATAAACCTCCACGCGAGATGCCGTCAAGGTAATATCACCCTCATTATCCACATAGACTGCGTCCAAACCCGTACAACCACCATCCTGGCCTACGGAGGCATCCACATGAACGCCCCTAGTGGATGTGTGGGGTCTCTCCCTACCTGTACCACATACCATGCACTAGAAAATACTCTCTAACCGATCGAGAGATCCACCGAGAGATATCCTAGACCTGATCTACTTCTTCTTATACCAATAGACAACGGGACTTCCATAAGCACCACAACATATAGGCAACCAGAGACTTCACACACTGCATGGTAGGGTCCTTCATGCTTCTCCCAAGCAATTGAAAACATTTATCATAATCCCAATATGCAAGATCAATATCAACACAACACCTGAGAACGACCTCCCATGTGTGCACCACAAAGGGGCACTCAAAGAAGATATGGGCCAATGTTTCATCTGCCCCATGGCATCGACGACATGCCTTATCACTTGTCATGCAAACCTCCCACATCGATGCCAAGGTTGGGATCTTGGACTCTTCATAATCTTATGTTTTAACCACATTATTTTATGGGCCAGGTGCATAAAAACATGCATTTTGTAAGAATATAGAAAACAACTAGGACTAAGTAAATTTTACTCTCTATTTCTGGTGCTTAAGTAGCAATAAACTCAAACCATATGCATTTGTCTCTGCATATATGCTATCTTCCTCCGATATTTTTTTTGTGATTAATCTTTTTTACTTAGTATTTGGTTTATAATAATAGACTTAAAGTGCCTAAATGATCACTATATTGACAAAGAAACCGCAGGAAGTAGATAAGACAAGCATCTCCATGCGCCAAGCCCATGCCTATCATGAATTTGTTTGATGAAGACCGAGGAAAGTGGAGCAAGTATTGTATTATATTATTATATCCTTAGGATAAGCAAAATGTGTTTATATAAGCTTGGATATAATATTCTAGACCTAGTTTGTTACACCTCTGTTATAATGGGGTCCACCCTGTATAGAAGAGACAAAGGTAATGATAAATGGAATATTCCTTCATCTTCCATCTTAGCTTAGCCCTTCAACAACTATTCTCAATAGCCCCCCTCAAACACAGGGGTTTTATAAACCTGCAGTTTGGATCAAAAATGGTAGAAACAAGCAACATATAGTGGATTGGTAAATATATTTGTTGGTTGATTACAGAGGAGCTATGATGAACCTGCAAGTGCTTGGAGGCAACCTTTTCATGTATGAAGTGTGCGTCCACATCTATATGTTTGGTAAGCCCATGGTAAACGGGATTAGAGGATAATGCAATAGCTGAGATATTATCGCGCCATATAATTGGAAGTGGAGAGCAAGCAAGCTGAAGTTCAGAATAAAGTTATCGCACCCATATAACATCAGTTGCATAGGATGACAGGGCTCGATACTCTGCTTCAGTGGACGATTGTGATACCGTAGCTTGCTTCTTAAACGTCCAAATGATTAGGTTGGATCCCAATAGAAGGCATATACCGGTGATACACCGCCGATCGACATCAGAGAAGGCATGGATGTCAAGAGAACTAGGATGTAAATAGAGGCCAAAATCTAATGTCCTGTTGATGTAGCGGAGAATTCGTGTGACAGTCGAGAAGTGTGATTGTCGGAGGGATTGCATATGTTGACTGACTGAGTTCACAGCAAAAGTGATTTCTGGTTTGTATTGGTTAAGTATTGAAGAGAGCCAACAAGACTCCAATAGAAGGATGGATCCGAGTAAAACTCATCATCTGTGGTTGAAGATGCCTTGGATGCAACATGTGTAAGACATGGTTTATAGTTTGACATGCCAGCTTTGTTAAGAAGCTCATGAGCACGTTTCTTCTGTGATAAAAAGGGGTGATTTTAAATGCACCACATAAATGTATAAGTGCACCACATTTCCTAAAGTGCACTTAGACATTGATGAGTTAGAGATTAGAAAAATGTCGTGCACTTATACATTTGTGTGGTGCATTTAAAATCACCCTAAAAAAAGTCCTTGTGATGTATGTTGGACTTCAAGACCTAAGAAGTAGTGGAGCTATCCAATGTCTTTAATAGTAAAGGCAGTAGAGAGGTGAGGAATCAGCTTGTTGATAGTGGAATTGTGAGAGCCAGTAACAATGATATCATCAAAGTATATCAAAATAATAGTCAAGTTAGCTTGCTCATGAAGATAGAAGAGAGAAGGGTTTGGTTTACTCTGAATAAAGTGATGATCATGAAGGAATTCCGATAACTGAGAGAACCAAGCTCAATGAGCTTGTTTAAGTCCATATAAGGCCTTGTGGAGACGACAGAACATGTGGGGATGAAGAGTATCAATAAAACCTAGTGGTTGATGCATATAGAGCTCCTCATTGATAGGACCATGGAGAAAGGCATTGGCGATGTCAAGCTGGCGGAGGCACCATCGTTTGGAAACTGCAAGAAACAAGATGATGCGAATTATTTGATGACAAACCACATGAGAGAAAGTATATGTATAGTCTTGACCCGGGTGCTGATGGTAGCCCTTGGCGACTAATCAAGCTTTGTAGTGAGCAACTGACCCATCAGCATGGCGTTTGATCTTGTAAACCCACTGGCATCGTATGGCAACCCGGTCGGGAGGTAAAGTTCTTAAAGACAAAGTACCTTGATGTTGTAGAGCTTGAAACTCTGTATACATGGCCTGATGCCAGCACTCTAGTTTAGAGGCTTCAAAAAAGCTACTAGGTTCAGTTCAAATAACCTCAGTAGGAAGATTGAGGACAGAACGTGGTTCTTGTTTGCCATCTTTAGATCTTGTCTGCATAGGGTGTATGTTTGTAGTAGGTAGCGGAGATGACGATGAGCTAGAGGTCAAGGGAGAGGGAGGTGCTACTAAGGGAGAGCGGGGAACTATTGATGGGATAGATGTTGGTTGGGGAGTGGGCTGTTGGAGTGGTTGGAAGAGGGAGTCAAGTTGTTGGGTAGATAGTGGAAGGGAATAACAAGTTGTTAATGAAGAAGAGGGAGGTGGGTAGGCAAAGGGGGAGGTGGCTTCATTAAAAAGCACATGTCTTGATATGCAAAATTTATTAGTTGCTGGACCCAAGCATATGTAACTTTTGGTGTTGCTAGCATAGCCTAGGAAAATACATGGAACAGAACGAGGTTGAAGTTTGGTTGGTTGATGGTCAGATCCAAGGAAAGAAACGGCAGCCAAAAGTTTTGAGATGAGACAGATCAGGTGAGTGGCCAAATAACTTTTCAAAGGGACTCTTATGATTGAGGATTGGAGTGGGGAGGTAATTGATTAGGTAAGTCGTAGTAAGAACTGCCTCTTGCCAATAAGAAAGAGAAGCAGAGCAAGTGTGTAACATGGCAATTGTAGTTTCCATCAGGAGACGGTGTTTGGGTTCAACAACTCCATTTTGCTCGGGTGTATGCGGGCAAGTAAGTTGATGTTGAATTCCTTTAGATTGGAAAAGAGTTTGAAAGGAGGAATTGATGAATTCTCCTCTTCTATCAGTGCACAAATTTTTGATTGTTGTGGAAAATTGGTTCTCAACTAGAGACTGGAAGGTGAGAAATGTAGTAAAAGTATCATATTTTTTTAGAAAGGGAAACAACCACGTAAATTTAGAAAATTCATCAACATAGATGACATAATAAAGAGAACTAGAGTTCGAGGGGACTGGGGAGGGTCCCCATACATCTGTATGGATAAGTTCCATAGGCTTGGTTAGAGTTTTTCGTGAGGTAGGAAATACAAGTTTGTGACTTTTACTGGTTGCACAGCAGGGAAAAAAAGTAAGCTTGGAGGAGGTGAGTGGAAGTTGATGTCGACAAGCAACTGAAGTTGTGGTGGAGGCAGAGGGATGCCCCAAGCGTCATTGCCAACCATCAATAGAAGTGCAAACTGCAGTGCAGGCAGGGGAAGTAGAGAATGAGAGTTGGGATGGATGCCTATATAAGCCACGATCATTGCATCCCTACGCTAGGGTTTGATGGGTAACTTCGTCCTGAATAATATAACCATAGGCATCAAATATAATACGACAGTGGTTTTCGTTGGCCAATTTAGAAACAAAGACCAGGGTTTTAGTAATATCAGGGACACATAAGACTCTGTTGAGATTAAGGACGCTGGATGGATACTTGAGAGAGATGTTACTAGTGTGAGTGATAGGAAGATGGTGACCATTGCCAACAACAACCTGATCATGACCTTTTTAAGGTTCATGAAGAGAGAAAGAACTACGATCTATTATTAAGTGGTCGGTGGTGCCCGTATCAAAATACCAATAAGGATCAACTAGAGAGGATGTCGAAGAAGCAATGTAGGCGGACCCCTGATGTGGCGGTGTCGGTAGTAACGACGAAGATGGTGGGGGATATTGTTGAATCACTGTCAGCATTCATAAGGGCTATGATTAGCTTTACCATAGATTTGACAAATAAGGTGAGGAGCCGTGCTTGACGACGGAGGTGGAGAAGAGAATGGTGGATAACCACCACATGAGCCACATTGAAAGCTTCCGCGTGCCGACCTTCCTTGAGAGCCACGAAAACCTTGGACACACCCTCATTGAGATGAATAGTCTGTTAGCCCTAATATTGTTTCGATGATGTCAATATATGTTTGATGATAAAACAATGGTTTAATATTAATATCCCTTAATTTGGAAAGCATTAAAATCATAATTAATGTGTTTTTGTATTGACGGTTGATGCACGGATCGATCGTGGGATATGGTGGTTGATGCACGGATTGACCGCAAGAGCTATTCAAGGGAAAAGAGCCTAGCGGTCGATGTGACGGTCGATGGACCGATTGACCGTGGGCTTGTGACCATGTCTTGGAGGTGCGACGGTCGAACAAGTTATCGACCCTGAGAAGCGGTTTTCACAACAGAGTCTGACGAACGTTGTCACGGTCGATGCGACGGTCGACCGTGACGCTTTACGGACAATGCGTGGATCGACCGTGGTTCAAGAAGAACATGTCGGACGATGTCACAGACGATGCGACGGTCGACCACCAGCCTAGAAAAGAGTCGTTAAAGAGTCGTTGCAGGAGCACAAAATAGCCGCTGGGAGGCTATTTGGAGAGCTTTGAAGCTTAGCTATAAAAGAAAAGTTGCAGCAAACTTGCCAAGGACTTAGGGGGATAGGTTGCCAAGCACCTGTAAGCTTGGTGGATAGGTTGCCAAGCACCCGGAAGCTTGGTGGACAACTTGTAAGAGGTATTGTAAGTAGTGGAACCTCAAGGAGGCCCTTGAGAGAAGTGGAATAGGTAAGGTTGGTCGAATCACTATAAAAATTCTGGTGCAATCTCTCTAACTCACATCTCTTATCCTTGCTTTAATGTATTTTCTGCTCTTATCATTTGCAAGCATATGATTTAATTAGACTCCTCCTATTTAGATTTCCTTAATTGATTTTATTGTACAAGGCCTAAGATAAACCCCCTCTCTTAGAACTTCAATTGGTATCAGAGCTAGGGCTCTATTTTTGTGGTGTAACAACCCTTAGAGGATCCTAAATCAAGATGGAAATCATAGAGGGACAATCTACCAATAGGCCACCCTACTTTAATGGATCTAACTATACCTATTGGAAGACTAAAATGGAAATCTTTATACAATCCATGGACTATGATGTATGGATGATAATAGAAGATGGAGATTCTATCCCTTTAAAGATCATTGAAGGAAAAGAAGTTCCAAAAACTAAGAGTGAATATACTCTTACTGATTTTAGGAAACTTCAAGTAAATGTCGAGGCTAAAAACTTTCTATTTTGTGCCATTAGCCCTGATGAATTTAATAGAATTTCAACATGTAAAACGGCTAAGGAAATATGGGAAAAATTTGAAGTTACCTATGAGGGAACAAGTTGAGTTAAGGAGTCTAAGATTAGCATGCTTGTTAATGATTATCAGTTACTCTCTATGAAGGATGATGAGAATATAAATGAAACGTTTACTCGCTTTACCAATATTCTAAATGTTCTTGATTCTCTTGATAAAGGCTATACTAATGATGAGATGGTAAGAAAGATCCTTAGGTGTCTACCTAAGACATGGGATCCCAAGGTGACAGCAATCGAAGAAGCTAAAGACTTTACCAAGCTGTCCTTTGATGAGCTCATGGGTTCTCTCATGACCTATGAGATGAACATGGAGAGGAGCCATGATGGAGAAAGGAAGAAAAAGAAAACCATTGCTTTCAAGTCAATATACAAGGATTCATCTGACTCAAGCGATGAAGACGATGATGAGGAGATGCAAAAGATCACAAGAAGAATCCAACGAATCATCAAGCATCAAGGAAAGAAAAACCCCAAAGGTGAAAAAGGAAACTCTTCTTACTTAAATAAAATTATTTGTTATGAGTATAGGAAGCCCGGACATTACATGTCGGATTGCCCAAAACTCAAGAAATCTTCAAAGAAGAAGAAGAAGGCCAAGGAAGAAAGTGACTTGAGCTCCACCTCCTCCTCCTCCGAAGACGAAGACACTGCAAATCTTTGTTTAACTGCATTCGGAGAAAAAGAAAATAAAATTGACAAATGGAGGCTCAAGGTATTTGAAGGTGGATAACAATTTACTATCAAAGGTAAATGGAGGTATGCTTTAATTTTTTGATATATGTCTCCTCCATTAAATCTTGTTATTCCATTTTTATTATTTCATGTTTTAAAAATGTTTTAAGAAAGTCTTTATTTTAAGAACTGATAACTTTTCATCCCTTTTAATTGTAAATCCTCTTTTGGTATCTTGGTTTATAAAATTTTAAATCTTAAATTTAAACTTTGAAATTGGTATCAATTCTGATTCTAAAACCTTCTTTTGTTAAGAAATTGTTATGGTTATCTGTGATTTTTCTTCCCCCTCTACCAATTCTTTTTGACGATGTCAAAGAGGGAGAAATATTGTGATATCATGTTATATTTAAAAGTTCAAGTTCTTGAAACTTTATATTCTACATAGTTGAAACCTTTTGATGTTTAAAGAATTTGTTTATATTTACTGAAGATTTCATGAGAATATAATTCATGCTCAAATATCATGTCTCATGTTTCTATACCAAGAGGTACATATGTCATATTTTGCATTTTCATACCTTTTGACATATAATCAAGCATGATATATCTTTTTAGTGACATATGACTTGCATGCCTCAGTGAAATTCACTTTAGAACATTTTTATGAGGTAAATGGATGCATAAATTAAGAGGGAGCCTTCAAGGTTTTATCATCACAATTTAAAAGGTTGCCATCATCAAAAAGAGGGAGATTGTTAGCCCTAATATTGTTTCGATGATGTCAATATATGTTTGATGATAAAACAATGGTTTAATATTAGTATCCCTTAATTTGGAAAGCATTAAAATCATAATTAATGTGTTTTTGTACTGACGGTCGATGCACGGATCGACCGTGAGATATGGAGGTTGATGCACGGATCGACCGCAAGAGCTATTCATGGGAAAAGAGCATGACGGTCGATGGACCGATCGATCGTGGGCTTGTGACCATGTGTTGGAGGTGCGACGGTCGAACGAGGTATTGACCCTGAGAAGTAGGTTTTCACAACAGAGCCTGACGGACGATGTCACGGTCGATGTGACGGTCGACCGTGACGCTTCACGGACGATGTGTGGATCGACCGTGGCTCAAGAAGAACCTGGTGAACGATGTCACGGACGATGCGACGGTCGACCGCCAGCCCAGAAAAGAGCCGTTGCAGGAGCACAAAATAGCCGTTGGGAGGCTATTTAGAGGGCTTTGAAGCTCAGCTATAAAAGAGAAGTTGCAGCAAACTTGCCAAGGACTTAGGGGGAGCTAAGAGATTATTGTAATAATATTCTAGCAAGTTTCTATCTCTTTAGTGAGCTAAACCTTTGTAAAACTACTTCGAGTGTGAAGTAGACTTTGAGAGAAATATCTAAGAGAGAGCTTGGAGATATTGTAAGGTTGCCAAACACCCGTAAGCTTGGTGGATAGGTTGCCAAGCACCCGGAAGCTTGGTGGATAACTTGTAAGAGGTCTTGTAAGTAGTGGAACCTCAAGGAGGCCCTTGAGAGAAGTGGACGTATGCAAGGTTGGCCGAACCACTATAAAAATTATGGTGCAATCTCTCTAACTTTCATCTCTTATCCTTGATTTAATGTATTTTCTGCTCTTATCATTTGTAAGCATATGATTTAATTAGACTCCTCCTATTTATATTTCCTTAATTGATTTTATTGTACAAGGCCTAAGATAAACCCCCCCTCTTAGACCTTCATAGTCAGATGGTGGGGCGTTAGGGGAGACATCCATGGCCGCTGGAGAAGAGGGAAGCTGCATTTCTTGGAGAATGATTTCTTCAGCCAAAAGTAAACACTAGAGCTCATCAATGGTAATGGTTGAAGCTCGTGTGCGAACAACGGTCTTGAATGTGAAGTAAGTAGAGAGAATACCATTCAGGGTATGGAGGATTAGATCCTCATCAGAAACTAGAGAAGCAACTGCTGCTAAGCGATCAGAAAGCTCTTTGATACGATTCAAAAAAACAAGTATAAGAAGGTCACCCTTACGGACGGTATAGAGTTGTTGTTTAAGATTAAAAACATGGGATCGAGTGGAGGTGGCAAAGCGCTTTTCTAAGAAAGCCCAACAACCACGAAAGTGGAGAGGCCCAAAACTTGGGGAAATAAAGATGAAGAAAGGATTGCAGAGATGCAAGTGAGAAGGTGACGATCAATAGCAACCCGTTTAGGATAACTAGGGGGTTGGGTATTGATTGGCCAGTGATAACGCGTGAAAAATGCACAAATCGCTCCTTTAACTAGGTCTTGTTAGTCTCCGAGCAATGCTATTTTGATTGTCTTTTCCCCATTTCAGGCTTAAGGACCCTCAGCAAAGATTAGATCAAGTTTGGTGCTAAAACGAAGAAATAAAGAACTCGCTAGGAGCAAATGAGCAAAGGAGCAAAGATGGGTCATCTTCGACATAAAAGCTGTACCTGCTTAGGAAGAACCAGATGATGTGCTATATATGGTTGAAAAGCTCTTGAAGTCTAGATTCCAGAACTTTTTACGGTTCGTGATTTGGAGTTTCCTAGAGGAAGATATGCTATTTTTAGTACAAAGGCGCAGGAAAGAAGCTTCGAAAAAGGGGATCGATCCATTTTCCAAAGGGGATCGATCCCTTTGGCGCTGCGGGGAAAATAAAAGGAAACTGACTAATCCGAGTTAGGGTTTGCCCTAGGCTATAAATAGCTTTCTTTGGGGGCGTTTTGGCAGCCTTCCATGGTCGAATTTTCTTCATCTCTTAGGGTTTTCCTTAGTTTCTTTTCCACAAATTAGGTTAGATTTTTGGTGGAAGATCCATGGGTGGAGCGTGGCGACAACCTTCATCGACGGATCTCCTTCTTAAGATGAGTAACTGATCTCTAGCCTAGGGATTTTTATGATGTATTAGAGAATCTTTGTAGGGACTTCCATGGATCAGAGCATGTACTTTATGATGGTTTAATGGATAGATTTCAGATTTTATATATCTATTGGTAATATTTATTATGGTGAATGAATTGTATGTTCTTTGTGCCCTAAATTCGGCCTGTCTTGTCTCGGTTTTTCCGTGGTTGTACAGTCGGAATCTTTGAAAACTCAAAACATAAAAGTTGTAGATCTCTTCCTTAGCTTTCCACCGAATCTTGAATAATCCTGTTTCGATTTCGGATGTGAAAGTTACGTTGAGATTACGATCGCTGGTTTTGAGTATTGCATGTTAGAGGCTAGGATTAGGACTTTTTCAAGATGCTTTCATGCTAGAACCATGTTAGATCTTAGGATTGGATTCTAAACCCTAGATTATGATTGTAGGAGTGCTAGAACCACTACCTTAATGCTAGAACCATTAAGACCTATGATTGTAATCTATAATTCGTTCTTTATCTTTATTGATTAGACGATCTCAAAGTGCTAGAACCACTTTGATTATTCTCATACCAATTATCCGCTGATTTGATCTTCGTTCCGATGAAGACTTCTTACGAATCTTTGTTGAGCGGTAGGGGTTCTAGCCATTCACCTATCGACTAGTTAAAACCGTTAACACCTTTTGAATTGCTTTTACCCTAGGAAGACCTAGTTAGTTCTTTATTACGGATTAGAAATCCCTTGGCCGTTTATCCTATTGTTATTCAGTTTAGTTTAATCTGAGTTAAGAGTAGTTTAAACCCAAAAATCATTCTCTTTATCAATCTTTTGATTTAGAACTATACGAGGTGATTATACTTAACACTTTTTTTCCCTGTGGACCGACTCGGACTCATTGCTAGCTACCCCTAAAGTAGTTAGTTAGTAGTTTGATTATAAATTTCTAATTTTGACGTACTTGTTAAGATTACGACACTTTTCAAGGCGTGTCAAAATTTTGGCGCCGTTACTAGTGAATAGAATAGTAGTTAAGTTAATTGCTTAGTGTAGTTTTATTTCAATTAGTTATTTTCCAGTGCTTATTATATTAAAATTTTTTAAAAATTTTAAAAAAAAAATTAAAAAAAAAATTGAAAGAAAGAAAGAAAGAAAGAAAGTGATTTGTTCTTACATTGCCTATTTTTCTATTACTAGGAGACGCCGACGCAAGGAGAATCGATGATCTACGGTCGATGACGTCTCGTGCTTGGACCAACCCCTTGTAACGTATTTTTAACTTTTTGCTTGGTCCTTGTTTAATTAATTATTTATACATGGCCGATAATTATATGCCATCGGGTGCCGCATTGAACGATTACTTTTTACTATCTAGTTGTGCACCCAATTATGTTAACGATACATATGATTTCTCAACCCCGTCTTCTGATTCTCATTCATACACCTATGATCCGGATTTGAGTGATCATCCATACCATGATTGGCAATCCTAAGGTTACTATCCTCCCAATGTTCAACTACAAGATATGAGTATACCGGACCAATACTTTGCACCTAATTTTGAACCGTCTTATTTTTCTCAAACACAATACTCACCACCCCAACATTGGTATGAGCCATCTCTTCCCCTTGCACCTCAACTACAAATAGATCCAGCTGTAAAGGAAAGGATTCTTAAAGCTTTAGAGACTTTTGAGGAGCTAACACCAATCCTACATTCTCATTCACAATTATTAGCCAATATGGAAGCCCGAATTGGACAACTAGCTTCTTTGATAGATTCATATGATAATGAGGTTGATGAGTGTGGGAATGAGTCGGTACTTCCTAGTTCTAATGATGATACTTGTGATACCCAATTTACCAATGTTAGTGACACATGCAATTATGCGATTCCTAATGAGGCTTCACTTGTTCATGATGATTTGAATGATGTTTCACCAATGTGGGATGATATTATTAATGATCTGTGGTCGGCAACACATATTGATTGGATGAAAGGACAAGTGCCTCATATTATTTATGATATTGATGATGATGATAGTGATGCTCATCTTATCAATGTTTATGATACGTGCAACGATGAGATTCCTTTTGAGGTTTTACCGGTTCGTGATACTTTAGATGATAATACGCCTGGTGATGGGAGTGAATCGGTGCCTCCAGTGTTTTATGAGGATAATGGTATTGATAAATGCATGCATGACTTGGTACTTCATATGCGTGATGATCATGTTGTTGATGCTTATCCTTTAAATGATTACGATACATGTGATGGTGATGTGGTTTGTGATAACTTACCGGCTTCCAACGAAAAGAATGATAATGATGTTTGTAAGGATATATTGTCGACATTTGATGTCAATGATGTTATTGATGAGAATTTACCGGTTTTCGATGGATATATTGATGACAATGTTTGTGACGATTATCCACCTGGGTTTGATATTAGCAATGATATTAAGCCAATTTTTTATGCATCGGATGAGAAGTATGTTTTACCGGTTTTGGAGGATTATGAGATTGATGGTGCTTGCAATACTGGCGTACCGGTCCTTGATGTGTTGGATGATGTTATGCCTATTTTTGATGATTTGAATGACTTAGATGATCCTTGTGAGATCTCCTTTAGGAAACCTCACTTTGAGCCTCTACCCTTTACTTCCTCCACACTTGTCGAAGATTGTGAGGGGGTTAACCTTCTTATTCCATTATTCTTAAGTCATGCCGAATTTGATTGTAATTTCATCAAAAACTCTTGCAAGACTTCCCATCTTTCGAGCATCTTGTTTCCTAAGGACATAATCTTTTTCTTTGATGAAGATTGTTTGCGTGGCTTTACTCTTCTTCGGACCATGTATTTCTTTACTTTAAATCATCGGCCACCAAAAGACCACTTGATGATGACTCCATTTATTGAAATCCATGGCTTGCAGGATGACAATTGGCCAATGCCTAAAGCTTATAATGAATTATTTGCCATGAATTCTCCTTTCTTCTTTGATAAAGCATGCTTGCACCTCATCTCCATCCTTCAATGCATGTATTTTTATACTTTAAACCATAGCCCACCAAAAGCCTGTATGATGATAGACAAATTTATTGAAACACATGGTTTGCATGATGGTGATTGGTCACTAACTAAATTTTTTAATGATTTCATTATTTGGGACCTATCTTTCATCTTTGATGAATTATGTTTGCACGTCTTCTCTATGCTTCAATCCATGTATTTCTTTACTTGGAACCATCGGCCGCCCAAATTCGGTTTTGATCTTTATAGCATAACGTCGAGCGGAAGACGATAAATCGAGCGCTTCCTGGGAGGCAACCCAGTATTTTTTCGGATTTTTGAATTTTCCTTAATTTTTAGGTTTTTTTTCCATGATTTTTCCCATTTGTTTTCGTTTTTTCATGGAATTTCCTTATTTTTCCCTGAGTTTTTCTCTCTCCTTCTCGTCGCGGCTCACCAGCGAGCCATGGCCTCGTCGCCCCGGCTCGTCCCCAAGCCGTCGCCGACCGCTGCCCGTCGTTGTCTCTCCTCCCATCCCCGTCCCTCCAAACCAACACCTACATCACAACCATCTTCTCCTCTACCTCCTCACGTCCTCTTCTTCCCTTAACATCAGCTCCTCCGACGCCGGTGAGCCTCCCCTGTTTCACCGGCCATCTCCGATCACCTCTTCCACTGCTTCTCACCGCCCTTAGCCACCTCCAGAAGCGTCCTACGGCTGCCACGAACACTTCCCACCCATCAAAAACTTTGCTTGCGGCCTAGATCACTGGATCTCACCACCGACGGTCTCAACCTCTCCGACCATCTTCTATTCGCCTCCTGGAACTCCAATTCTTCAAATAAATCATATAGGTGAGTTCCTTCGGCCTCCACGATCCTTGCCTATCTAGATTGAAGCTCCGACCGTCGGTTTCCAACTCCAGCCATTTCCCACCGAGCCGTCCACCGCCGTTCCGCCGTCTGGAGGCCACGATGCTTCGATCAGAGCTTACCAAAAAACTCCCTGGCCTTCCACGATTCCATCCCAACCCTTCCTGTCCTCCGGCGACGAGGTTTTACTGTCGATCCGCCGCCGGCGAGCTCTCAGCCGTCCGATGGCTGATGGACGAGATCCATATGCTATGAAGCCCAGTTTCCCAATCGGACGGTCTCGATCTTTAATCAGCATGATATTATGGATGTTAACTATTTTGAGTGTGGTGCGTGGATGATTCGATGTACTTTACTGCTTTTATGATTAAAATTTAATTTTTGTGGATTGAATGTGTGAGGACCCGTTCCTCCAACCCGGTCCGACCGCGGTAGGTCGAGGGTTTGGATTTTGTGGTTTGGCTCGGTTGGCCTCGCAGTGCGATCGGTTGATCACATTGCTGTTTTTGGACCCCAAGGGCAATTTGGTAAATTGCCCCTTGGCGGTCGGTTTCACACCCGCGTTGTACACACACTGCCTCTGATTGATGTTTGGGGTTGATTAGATCATTTTCGACGTCCTCGATCGGTGAATTGGATCTTGATCGGGCTTGATCAAGACGGACGGCTGAGATTAAATCCCAGCTTTAGTTTAATTAATTTTCTTTTTTTTTTTTCCTCTCTCCCTTTTTTCTTCTTTTCCTCCACCCAACCCTCTCCCTTTCTTTTCCCTTTTTCTCTCCTTTTCTCTTCCTTCTCCCTGGCTTCACCCGTGCCCGACCCCTTCCCCTCTCCTCTCCGGCTTCCTCTCCTCCGGCCACCTTCCCCGGCGACGTGGAGGCGACAGCGAGGGCTCCCCTTTCCCTTCCCTTCCGCGGCAGCCCTTGTTCTTCTTCTC
This sequence comes from Narthecium ossifragum, assembly GCA_963920575.1. NCBI lineage: Eukaryota > Viridiplantae > Streptophyta > Magnoliopsida > Dioscoreales > Nartheciaceae > Narthecium > Narthecium ossifragum. The sequence continues at coordinate 7,421,167 of OY986968.1, forward strand.
CGGCGAGGCCTTGATGGGTTTGAGAGCACCGGCGGCTCTCCGGCGGCTTGGAGGCGGTGGCGAGGTCTCCTCCCCCTCCTTCCTTCCCCTCTTTCTTCCGCGGCATCTCCTCTCCTCTTCCTTCTCCGGCGGTGGCTGCGGCTGTGGGAGGTCTTCGGCGGCTCTCCGGCGAGCTGGTGACGACGGCGGCGAGGGAGGACGACGGATCAAGGAGGAAGAAGCTCGGATTTAGCGTTTGAAGGTAGGGTTTCTACCTATATCATTAGGGTATGTTAGATCTAGGGTTTGGTTGCTAGATCTATGGTTTTATATGTGTAATATGATGCTTATGGACTTGTTTAGCAACTGATTAGAGCTTGGTAGGATTTGATTTGGGTTTTATCCGGATTTTTGGAGGTTTTTCCCGGATTTTATCGAGGTTCTGTTTTTCGGCGGGCTGAGCTGTTCTAGCTCAGATCTGGGCTCGTACGTGCATGATCTCGTTTGATCATCAAGAGGAAAGTTGTAGATCATCGAATCTACTTTCATTTGCCGCTGATTTCGTAATTTTCGGAGTTTTCTACGATTTATGGTGATTATTCTTCGGATCTGCGACGAGACCGCAATTAGTGAATTGATTAGTGAATTCCGGGAATATTAGCCATTAGATTAGTCCGATTCTTGGTTTGCATGTTCCTAGTATGCTAATATACATTTGCCCAAGTTTGTTTTGCAATTCGACGTCGTTTGGACGTCGAATTGATAAGATTTCATCGCCTCTAACTAGGGTTAAATGTAGAAATCCGGAATTTAGCTTCTTAATGGATTTTCGATGTTTTACCGTGTTTAATCCTTCGAAATACATGCTTCATTCACCTAATGCCTTAATTGATGTTCTTAATAACATCTAGGATGGACAATCTAGATTTGATAAGTTTGGGTGTTTGAACCCTCGAGATTGGTTTGTCGATTTAACTAGTTAACTATTCATGCGTAGTTAGCTTTTAATTAAATAATCATACCTTGTTATATATATAGATTGCATGCTTTATAGTTGTTTTACCCCGTGTGGGGCTTGTGGTTGAACCAAGGGAGTCATGCCCCTTGGGATGGTTAGGTAATTAAGTGGGCCGAAGGTGTGCCCTAGTTGATGTGTATTGTAAATGTGTTTGATTATTATCTGTGTGGCCGGGGTTGTGCCCTCATTGTAGAAATTGCGGTTAACGGCTGCGGACGTCGTTGTAATGCCGGATTTTTGATCTATTGGATACATGTTATTATAGCTTTGCTAGATAGATCCTTATTGCTTGAACCCTTGCTATGTTTACCCTCCGGCAGGCTTGATGCTTCGCCTAGCCCGTGTATGTTGTCTTGGCATATTGTTGCATGCTGCTTTTCCTGTATTCTTGTGCCTGAGCATTGCATGCATTTGATTGCATTAGAAGCATTAGGCTAGGTGGTAGACGATGTTTTCGATCGTTGGTCCGGGGTTCTCGGGTAGCCCGGATCTAGCCCTAGGGCCGGGGTTTGGGTAGTCGAGGATTAGGATGTGGTTGTCATCAATGATCATGTTTGATATGATTCGAGGATTTTAAAGTAGTCGGACTGAATATTATATTGCTTGAGGTTTAGAGGTCGTGTCGCTCTCCTCGCTGTGTGCTAAGGATGTAATCGATGTGTTCCCAACGTGGTCCCCAGGCAGTGGTATCCCTGCTGGGTAAGGGTGATCCTGCATGGTACTGTTCCCCTGTTAGTGCTTAGGGTGATCTTGGTAACATGTTCAAGAGAGAGGTTCATGACAGGAGCCCTTGGGACGTCGATGGGTTATGGGGCCCGAGACATACCTTAGACTCAGGCGGGAAGCGACACTGTTGTGTTCCCTTCCTTTCTGTGCGACGTAGAATAGCGTAGAACCCTACTGAGCAAGCTTTGTTGCTCACTCCTACCTGGGCTGCATCGGCGATGCAGGTCGATGCAGTCCCTTCTTTTTCAGGTGGTTGCGGTGTTGGAGGCGGTACTCCCCTTGGTGGTGCGTGAGATCGAGGATATCATCAGTTTAATATATTCAATTGATGTACAGCTTCAAATGTATAAATTGTAATCTGAAGGAGAATGTATTTGTATTTCAATTTGATATAAATTTGATCAGAGGTTGTTGTTCTAGATGAATTGAATCATTATTATATCTTTTTAAAGTTAGATTGTATTATGAGTTGATGACAGGATAGTTTAAATTATTTGTGAATATTTTAATCATGCACCAGGTTTAAAAGTGATGTTTACAGGGGAGGCTCTCGCCGTTTGATTTTAGAGTTTAGGACCCTCACGTCCCGGTCCGGATGGGTTTTCTGGGTCGGGGCGTGACAGAATGCATGTACAAGGTTGATATATCATGATAATACAAAGGAGACTCTGTCAAAATTGTTAATGATTTTTATGCCTTTTTACTCTTATTGCTATATTTTTTTCATGCTATTTTATTTGATCTTTTGGAAAGGTAATTTGATGGCAGGTGTTTCTGTGGAAATCAATAGTGGGTGATTAATCCGTGCACCGATCAGGGGATATTATTTTGCTTTTTTTTATGTCTCTCATATAACATGGTGATTTTTGTAGAATCTTCTAGAGACATGATTTCTTGACGTGGCGATGTTTTCATTGTGTGGGCGGTGTGGTGATTGTACTGAGCGAGACGATTATATTTGACACGATATTATGATGATCTCTACCCTTTATTCTTTGATCTATTTTTTTAATAACTTAGTGTAATTGGGGACAATTACATTTAAGTTGGGGGTAGAATTCTAGGAATTTATGTTTATTTTTTTTATGATAACCAACTATTATACATCCCTTGGATTATGTCAGAAGAATGAAATTATGATATGATTTGACAAACATGCGTGTTTTAGAAATTTATCTTATGAATTATTTTGAAACTTGTATGTCATATAAGGGATAGTAAATTTTTGTTACGCATGACATGAGTTCTATATTTTAACACTTTTACCATGATTTAGGGATAACTTGACATATCCTAATGCACATGTTCACTTTCACATGTTGAAGAGCTGAAATTAAATTCTGAGCCTAAGACTGGGATAGATTTACTGTTCTCTGTCATGTCACAGAAGATACATGAACACATGTAATTTTCTGTTCACAAAAAGTATGTGTCTGAAAGTGTAGGGTTTTCAACTTAGTAACCGGGCAGTGTGCCTAACCAGCGTGCTGTTCGCGTAAAACAGTTGAATTACCTGAAAAAAAGAAAAAAAAGAGAGAAATGAGAAAAAAAAAGGATTTCATACCTAGTAACCGGGCAGTGTGCCTAACCAGCATGTTGTTCGCGTAAAACGGTTGAATTTCCTACAGAAAAAAAAGTATGTCTCTGAAAAAAAAGAACAGATATTGTTATGTGATAGTGGAAAATATGTGCATGCTTAGAATGTTCTTGAACAGTTGAATGCTTGGATATAATGAAGACTCTGATGCATGTGAAACTTTATTCACACACCGGAGTATTAAGGTTATTTTTGAATTATGATTAAATATGTTGAAGTATTGGAAGTGTGTTATGACATGCTTGTATTTACTCTACTTTTATGTGACTATGAATTAAAGAATAAATTCATGGATATTGTTTTTATTTCATGTATGAGAGTTGATGAATATTATAATTGATTTTTGATGATATATTCAATGGGATGTATAGATGTTTGTGGGTATCATCACTGGAAACCCTCAGTAGACTCAAACTCCTCCACTGGGGCCACCCAGGGGTTTAAAGGCTTGTTACACATGCTAAGTGTAATCGTGAGATCTACGAAAGTGGCTAGTTAGGTTTACTGTTTTCTGTTTATCTCTGTTTTGCTTTGTTCGAGGACTAGCAAAGATCAAGTTGGGGGGTGTGATAACGCGTGAAAAGTGCATAAATCGCCCCTTTAACTAGGTCTTGTTAGTCTCCGAGCAATGCTATTTTGATTGTCTTTTCCCCATTTCAGGCTTAAGGACCCTCAGCAAAGATTAGATCAAGTTTGGTGCTAAAACGAAGAAATACAGAACTCGCTAGGAGCAAATGAGCAAAGGAGCAAAGATGGGTCATCTTAGACATAAAAGCTGTACCTTCTTAGGAAGAACCAGATGATGTGCTATATATGGTTGGAAAGCTTTTGAAGTCTAGATTCCAGAACTTTTTACGGTTCATGATTTAGAGTTTCCTAGAGGAAGATATGCTATTTTTAGTACAAAGGCGCATGAAAAAAGCTTTGGAAAAAGGGGATCGATCCGTTTTCCAAAGGGGATCGATCCCTTTGGCGCTGCGGGGAAAATAAAAGGAAACTGACTAATCCGAGTTAGGGTTTGCCCTAGGCTATAAATAGCTTTCTTTGGGGGCGTTTTGACAGCCTTCCATGGCCGAATTTTCTTCATCTCTTAGGGTTTTCCTTAGTTCATTTTCCACAAATTAGGTTAGATCTTTGGTGGAAGATCCATGGGTGGAGCGCGGCGACAACCTTCATTGACGGATCTCCTTCTTAAGATGAGTAACTAAACTCTAGCCTAGGGATTTTTATGATGTATTAGAGAATCTTTCTAGGGACTTCCATGGATCAGAGCATGTACTTTATGATGGTTTAATGGATAGATTTCAGATTTTATATATCTATTGGTAATATTTATTATGGTGAATGAATTGTATGTTCTTTGTGCCCTAGATTCGGCCTGTCTTGTCTCTGTTTTTCCGTGGTTGTACAGTCGGAATCTTTGAAAACTCAAAACATAAAAGTTGTAGATATCTTCCTTAGCTTTCCACCGAATCTTGAATCATTTTGTTTCGAGTTCGGATGTGAAAGTTACGCTGAGATTACGATCGCTGGTTTTGAGTATTGCATGTTAGAGGCTAGCATTAGGACTTTTCCAAGATGCTTTCATGCTAGATCCATATTAGATCTTAGGATTGGATTCTAAATCCTAGATTATGATTGTAGGAGTGCTAGAACCACTACCTTAATGCTAGAACCATTAAGACCTATGATTGTAACATATAATTCGTTCTTTATCTTTATTGATTAGGCGATCTCAAAGTGCTAGAACCACTTTGATTATTCTCATACCAATTATCCGCTGATTTGATCTTCGTTCCGATGAAAACTTCTTACGAATCTTTGTTGAGCGGTAGGGGTTCTAGCCATTCACCTATCGACTAGTTAAAACCGTTAACATCTTTTGAATTGCTTTTACCCTAGGAAGACCTAGTTAGTTTTTTATTACGGATTAGAAATCCCTTGGCCGTTTATCCTATTATTATTCAGTTTAGTTTAATCTGAGCTAAGAGTAGTTTAAACCCAAAAATCATTCTCTTTATCAATCTTTTAATTTAGAACTATACGAGGTGATTATACTTAACACTTCTTTTCCTGTGGACCGACTCGGACTCATTGCTAGCTACCCCTAAAGTAGTTAGTTAATAGTTTGATTATAAATTTCTAATTTTGACGTATTTGTTAAGATTACGACACTTTTCAAGGCGTGTCAGCCAGCCTCGTTGGTGATCTCCGAAGGTGGACACAATGTAGATCCATAAAAAAATCCAAAGACATCATAAGCCTTGAAGACATTACAGACTTGGGTTCTCCACACAAGATAGTTGGAGGACTCGAGTTTGAGAGGAAATAAGGTGGAGTGATGAGAGATAAGGAACTTAACTACCGGAGAAAGAGAGTCTATGAGAGAAAAGAGCCGGTGAAGAGAGCTTAGAGGAGAGATACTAACGCTGGCAGTGGGTGGCGACGACGGTGAGGAACATACTCAGGGGAGGGAGGGGCCTCAGATACCATGAGGAAAGTGGAGCAAGTATTTTATTATATTATTATATCCTTAGGATAAGCACAATGTGTTTATATAGGCTTGCATGGAATATTTTAAACCTATTTTTGTTACACATCTGTTACAGTGGGGTCCACCATGTATAGAAGAGACAAAAGTAATGATAAATAAAATATTCTTTCATCTTCCATCTTAGCTTATCCATGGAGCCGCTATTCTCAACAAAGACAAAAATCAATCACCTCTTCACCAAGTATAAGAGATTTTTGTTATAAATTTTGGAACTAAGCTTGAACACAAATTAAATGGATAAAATAATAGAATGGAGGGAAGTAAGAGGAATGAGCTCATCTTCACTTCAATTTCAATTGCCTCTCTTGTCTCTCCTCAATTCACCAGGTAAGGCCATCCTTATATAGAGGCCACTCATGATGACAAATAACTTGATAAACATGAAGGTAAAAAATTTTCCACCCTCATTAATTGTGTGTTGGTGGTTACCCAAGCATGGCCATCCATTTATCATGCTTCACATGTTACAACACTCTCCCTTGGATGACCACTAAAAAATATGTCTCTTTAAAAACCTTTGCTAAGAAAAGCCCTGTGGGATAAAAGCTTAGAAAATAATGCATTATTCCTTTAGAGAGATATCAGGTTATCAAGACTGCCTCATTAAAACCTTGTCAAGGAAAATCCAGCGGGAAAAAGTCTGAGCAAAGGAAAAAGAGTATAGTATCTTGATATATCCACTACTCCCCCTCATGAAGATGTAATATAAGCTTAAATGTTGCGATCTTTGAGACAGCGCACCGATCTCATGTACTATCTTTCTGAATGCCATCGTTGGTAATGTCTTTGTAAATAAATCAGCAAAGTTGTCATTAGAGCATATCTGCTGGACATTAATATCGTCGTTCTTCTGAAGCTCATGCGTGTAGAAGAACTTTGGAGAAATATGCTTGGTTCTATCGCATTTGATATATTCGCATCTGATTTGAGCGATGCGAGCTACACTATCCTCATATAATATCGTCGGGATATTCCTGATTGACGATAACCCACAACTGTCTTGAATATACTGCATCGTATTTCTTAACCATATACATTCTCGACTTGCCTCATGAATAGCAAGTATCTCAGCATGATTTGAAGAGGTGGCGGTTATTGCTTGCTTCATATATCGTCAAGATATAACAGTGTTATCATAGAGAAATATATACCCGTCATTTATGACTTGCCCTAATGTAGATTAGAAAAATAACCAGCATCTGCATAGCGAACTAATTGTGGCCTCGAAGCATTTAAAAAAAATAATCCGAGATCTGTAGTTTCACAAAGATAGCGCAATATATGCTTGATCCCAATCCAGTGCCTTCGGGTGCAGAATTGAATCTTGCTAATAAATTGACTGTAAAGGCTCTATCGGGTTGTGTGCAATTTGCAAGATACATGAGAGCTCCAATTGCACTAAGATATGATACTTCAGGACCAAGAAGCTCTTTACCATCTTGTTGAGGGTGAAAAGGATCTTTTCTCACATCAAAAGATCGGACAACCATTGGAGAGCTCAAGGGATGGGTTTTTCCATATAAAAATGCTTTAGGACCTTCTCAGTATACGTTGTTTGGTGAACCAATATTCCATTTGGAAGATGTTCGATCTGTAGGCCGAGACAAAATCTTGTCCTTCCAAGATCCTTCATATTAAATTCATTCTTTAGATAGTCAGATGCCTTTAAGAGCTCTTTTGGAGTTTCAATTAGATTCAAGTCATCTACATACCTGGAATAATAGCAAATCCATATGCTACTTTCTTGATGAATACACATGGACAAACTGAGTTATTCACATATCATTCTTTTAGAAGGTACTCATTGAGCCGATTGTACCACATCCGGCCAAATGGTTTTTACCCATATAAGGATCTTTGAAGTATAATAGAATACAAAATCCGAGATTTATTTGCTTCAGGCAATTTAAGTCATTTATGGACTTTTATATAAATGTCACTATCTAGTAACCCATATAGGTATGCTGTAACTACGTCCATTAGATGTATTTTCAATTTTTCTGAGACTGCTAAACCAATTGAAAATCGAAAGGTTATTGCATCCATTACATGAGAGTATGTTTCCTCGTAGTCTATACTGGGTTTCTGTGAGAAACCTTGTGCTACATGCAGTACCTTATACCACACTATTTCATCTTTCTCATTTCGCTTACGCACAAATATCCATTTGTATCCTAATGGTTTGACATCTTCTGGAGTCTGGACAATAGGTCCAAAAATATTTCGTTTTGCCTGTGAGTTTAATTCAGCTTGAATAGTTTCCTTTCATTTTAGCCAATCAACTCTATGTTGATACGCTTTGACGGCTTTTGGCTTAGGCTCTTCATTACTTCTGATAATGTCAAGAGCAACTGCATATACAAATGTGTCATCGATAATCACTTTATTTCTATTCCATCTTTTCTCAGTGTGTACACAGTTTATCGTGATCTCATCATTTTTAGGTAGCCGAGCCTCTTCTGGAGGCACATTAACCCCTTCATGAGGTTTTTTAGCATCATCGGGAGGTTTTTGGGTCTTTTCAGGAGGTAACCCTTCGAATTGATTCGGAATACAAACTTCAGATTTGTCAATCCCTTCAGAAGTATCAGTATTCTGGCATGTTTGTCATTGTGCCCTTCTTTTCCATAGGACTTTATCCTTAGCAGCAATAGGCCTACCATGCTTCTCTCACGCTTTAGATTCACATGCTTTAAGATCCTCGGATTTTTCTTCGGAAACATCAATCCGTTATGGAGCATTTGCAGCTTGGATATGTGATTTCATCATCCGTTGTGAATGAGTAAATGCATTAGACATATGATTCATAATTTTCTGTAAATGTATGATCTTCTGAACTTCGAGTTTAGCTTGACTCGTTCTAGGATCAAAATGAGACAATGTCGATATACACCAAACGATTTCATTCTGAGCTTCTAGCTTCTTCTTGTCTCCCCCTAATAGTGGGAAAACTAACTCATCAAAGTGGTTGTTGGCAAATTGTGCCCTAAACAAATCTCCTGTCAAAGGCTCGAGGTATCTAATGATAGAAGGAGAATCAAAACCAACATAAATTCGAAATCGACATTGAGGACCCATCTTGTTTCTTTGGGCTGGGGGAATTGGAACATAAGCAGCACAACGAAAAATCCTCATGTGGGAAATGATTGGTTGCTGACCAAAAGCAAGTTGCAATGGTGAGAATTTATAATATGCAGATGGTCTGATACGGATCAAAGATGCTGCATGTAATACATTATGTCCCTAAGCATATATATATATATAACTTAGACTTCATAAGCAATGGTCTAGTTATGAGTTGGATACATTTAATAAGAGATTCTACTAGGCCATTCCGAGTATGTGTGTGTGCATTAAGGTGTTCAACATTTATCCCTATTGATACACAATAATGATTGAACGTTTGAGAGGTAAACTGTCATGCCTGACCCAGAAAACCCATCCGGGCCGGGACGTGAGGGGAAACCTACACTAGTTACATATGATACGGTGTGACAATACACAAAGTGGAATAAATTTGAACTTAAAGACCTCCAAAGACATAAAGGTAAAACTAAATATTATATTGTGGAATAGAACTCATTCATAAGAGGGGACAAGATTTCATAAATTAAACGTTCAGTACATCATCCTCAAGGTAACTACAAACCAAAAAGCTGTCAAAAAGTAAGTATGCCCCTCCACGACCTCAAGCGCCTCCGAAAGTCGACGCGCCGCCAAGACCTGATCCAGCTGGAACCGCAAAAGAAGAGCCAACAACTACACCTGCAAACGTAGCCCGGATAGGAGTGAGCAACAAGCTCAGTAGGGTTCTACTCTACTCTATGTCGCACAGGAAAAAGGGAAAACCACAAAGTCCCGGGTTCTGTCTCATCTCTAAGGGAAACTCACGTTACGTCCACCGCCTACCCCAGGGCATGCGCTCTTTGACCTCAACTGTCAACAGCCTTCTCTCTCAACCACCAAGCGTCCAGCGCTGAACAACAAAAGGGGTAGGATCTAGGGCATCACGTAACTTCCCTTAACACAGACACTGAGCATGAGACGAGAACTCTGGGCGACCTCTACACCTCGAGCAACAGATAATAGCCAACTAGAGCCATCCTCAAGAATACAAAGATCTGGCATAACAATCACGCCCTAGTCTTTACTACCTAGCCACGGTCCTAGAGCTAGATCCGAGCTACCCGAGAGTCTCGGATCGGCGAAGACCCTATTCACTCGTGCCCTAGCCTTATGCTCTAATGCAAATAAGATGCATGCAATGCTCAGGCACAGATAAGTAGATATAGGCATGCAACAATATGACAACAATTATACAGTGCTAGGCATAAGCTATAGCTAGCCAAAGGAGTGAGCATAACAAGGGTCTCAAATACAGATAAGTTATACTAACAATACAATGAAGCCAATTTCGGCATTACAACGGCGTCCACAGCCGTCAACCAAAATTGCTACAAGGGGATACAACCGCGACCAAGCCAACAAGCCTTACATACAATATATATAATCTACCAGTTCAATGAGTTATGCCCCCGGCGCACGCCGGCAATCAGCGGGACTATTAATCAAAGTAGTAAAAACTATTTTAAGCATGCAGAGCACACCTTTGGCCCATTTATACTAAACATTCCCGGGGATCGTCACTCCCCCGGTTACCCATAAAGCGATAAAACATTCACAAACTACACACACACACACACACAGATATATATATATAGGGGAGCGTTCTGCTCACACATCCTTTAACACAGCATTTGCACCGAATCTGAGCCCTACAACTTAACCTTGATCAAGGGTTGAGATGAAAACAAAAACCCAACCACAGCCCTAAGTCCCCATTCCTCTCCCGCGGTCTCTCTCTCGTGTCCCTTCTCCCTCGCGCCTACCCTGGCCACGCCGCCTTTGACCTCGGCCGCATCTCCGTCGCGCCACCCATAACTGCGTGGCCTCGCCGACCGTGCCCCCTTGCTGCCCCTCCCCTGCCGCGCCCCACGTTGTGCACCCCCCTTCCCCGATCCCATCCCGGCCTCCTCTCCTCTTCTCCCCGCTACCGGCATCCTCTCTCGCCTCCTCTCCTCTCCTCCCCGCTATCGGAATCCTATCTCGCCTTCTTCATGCCGACTCTTTGATGCTATCGTCAGCCACTGAATAGAATCTCACATGAGAGTAGCATTCCAGAAGAAGCTGAAGCCGTTAGAGTGGCACAGGAACATTTCGAGCAAGGTTGCACAGAAGAAGCTATGAGGGCCTTGATTTAGATGGAAACGAAGCAAAGTCATTTTCATTCTTTTCCATACACTATTGGGCTCATGGGGTATTGTCAGGTGCGAAAAGGGGACGAAGCTTTGAAGATTTTCTCCATCCTCATGGAGTTCAACATCGACGTGACTCCCCCCGGTTGCGTGCTCCTTATTAATCGTCTATACTGGGAAAGGAAGCTTGCCTCGGCTCTGGATGTTATGCTTTATGCATTGAGGAAAGGCTTCGTGCTAATGCAGCCTATAGGTAACCGGCTTCTGAAGAGACTCTGCATCCATAACAAGAAGAAGGAAGCATGCGAGCTCGCGGAGAGGATGAGTCTTGCTGGTTATGATATGGATGTGTACCTGCGGACAACCATGAAAGCTCTACTGTACAATAATTAGGACGGTAGTGACTTAGATGTGTTGTATTACCAATGAAGAGATTGGCGAGTTCCCGTTGAGGTTTCAAACCCACTTTGCAAAGGATTTTTTTCTGGTTTTATCCCATTTTTGTATCAATAATTTGTTCTTGTTGTAGGATTTAATTTACAGCTTCTTGTAAAATTAATGACCAAAGGTATGCTTTAATCTTTTTTGTTATAGTGTTTATTCTAGATTTTATTCTAGATGTACATTCAATACTTGCTTGTATATGTAACAGAGCAGTACTCCTATTGGTCCTTTCAAGACAGAGCCGTAAAGCATATGAGCTGCTGAAAATTTTCAGGTTCAATTTGGATCAGATATCTAGGCCTTACCTTATGATTGTTTTCCATCGCTGGGCTCTAGGGGAGCTGGGGCATCGCCGGCGTGCTTTGGCGGGAAGGCAACGGCGTAACAAGGACAAGACTAGGCAGCTCCAATCTTCCCCTGTTTTCTTGGGGCTTTCCCAAGCTACGGAAGGCCCCTTGCCTCCTTCTTTACCATGTGATAGGCATCTGTCTCCGACTCCTTCTCTTGTGGGCTCGGGAGGGGACCATGACCTAGGAGAGAGTGTTGCGAATGTTCTACCGGAGGAGGTTCCTCTTCCTCGTAGGTGGGCCCAAGTTGTTGGGGGAGAGCACCGTCCACATGTTCGTCCTCGTGTGTCCACTACGGTGGTTGGGAGCTCTACTATGCCATTTAAGAGGACATCAATCACTGTAGATAAGCTGATAGAGAGCAGGAAGGCCTGGGCATTCTGTCTTTTTGGGAGATTCTCTGGGGGATCTTTCAGCCTTGTCTACCTCCGCCAGAGGTTGCTACAGATTTGGAAGACTGCATCACCTGCAGCACCGTTCAAGGTCACGGACCTGCCGAATGGGGTTTTCATTTTTAATTTCTCAAGTGAGGCAGATATGTTGAAGGTGATGTTGGGAGGTCCGTGGAGGCTCAATGGCAGGCTGCTCTCTCTTATTCCTTGGAAGGATAATTTTCAAGCCACAGCAGAAGCATTTCGACGGAGGCTGGTCTGGGTTAGGGTTTTGAAAGTGCCATTGGAATATTTCCAGGAAGTGTTGGTCACTGAGCTTGCTTCGTCTTTGGGTACGGTTGTGGCTGTGGATTTGGCAACAACATCTGTATCTAGAGGCCGTTTTGATCGTGTTTGTGTGCAGTCGGATACATCTGCGCAGTTGCCTGGGGGTCTCGAATTAGAACTGGAAGGTGTGATGATGTCCTTTTCGGTGGATTTTGAGGACATTCAAATTTGTGCAGGTTTTGGGAGTGTGGGTCACTCTTGTGCTCCGCCTATAGAGAAGGTGACCACGGTGGCTCCACAAGTTTCTCAGGAGGTGGTTGTTGAGACTACGAGGGCTCCTCCGTCGCTGGCGGTTGAGCCTTCCCACCGAACAATGCCCGAGGAGGTTCCGATTAGTCCAGCTTTTCCCAAGGAGGTTCAACGTTGGGGGATGTCGGTGGACAAGCATGGGGGGATTCCGAGTCCTCAGTCTAGCTCCAGGCCGGCGGTGTCTTCTTCTATTGATGGTCCTCCGGGCTTCTCTAACCGGGCGAGGGCGGGGGAGGATGGGTGGACGGAGGTGTCCTATCGACGGAAGAAGATGGCCACCATGGTGGTGGAGGGTTCCTTGCAGGTCAAGGGTAACTCTGTTGCTTCATGTGGGAGACATGGGGTGTCAGAGGGGAAAGGCAAGGGGGTGTCAGGTGCCAGCCTGGGTGTTCAGGTTGGGGGAGTTTCCATGCATCAGCCCGGGTCCTCTCAACCCTCTTTTGCAAGGTTACTTAACCAAGGTTGTAAGCATGGGGTGGATAAAGGGAATAAGGCAACTGGTGATTTGAGTACACTTGGGGTCCCATCTTTGACCAGAATTCCAAGCTTGGTTCGCCTCTTCCCACTTGGGCCACGCTTTTGGGCAGCCTAGGATTGCAGGCCAACAAAGGGGTGCTATGTACTCGGGCCCACCTCACCTTAAAGCCTTACATGATAGGGGTGTAGCCAAACTCACAAGCGTACTACAGTTGGAAAGATCAGCAGAGTCGACGGGGACGGTGCTGTCGGAAGGTTCTTCGGCGGCACATCCATCTACACCAGTTTTCTGTTCACGGGAAATGGATGATGAGCAGAGACTTCATCAGGGGTTGCTGGGGGCGGAGTTGGTGGCCTTAGATTACCATGTCTAAGATTCTCTGCTGGAATGTGAGGGGCTTAGGTCCCTCAAGGGTAGTGGATTGCTGGAGGGGGTTGTTGGGGTTATACCCATTGGATTTCGTTTTCTTTTTGGATGTTGGGGTTGGAGTTGAGGGAGCGGCTTTTGTTCAGAGGTGTGTTGGTTGCAATTGGGGTATGTATTTGATCCCGTAGTTGGGTAATAAAGGCGGCATTTTGGCTTTATGGAGATGCAGTGTGGGTTGGGTTCACTTCGACTGGATATCAAGGCAAGCGGCACTTGGAGTTGTAACTTCTTCGACGTCGGGGCAGTGGGCTATCTCTGTAGTTTATACAAATCTCCTGGAGAGAAGGGATCTTTGGGATGGTTTATCAAGGGTGACGGAGGTTGGTTGGCCGCATGTTCTTTTGGGTGATTCAACTCTATTCTTTCTCCTGGTGAAAAAAGGGGGGGGGGGTCTTCCTTTTGTTTTTGATGGGGCAGCTCAGGAGTTTTTCCAATTAATTTTGGATTGTGATCCTGTTGATTTGGGCTTCTCGGGTCCATCTTTCACATGGCGTGGAAGGGGAGTGGGTGGCAGCTGGATTTTTGAAAGATTGGATAGGGTCCTATATAATGGGGCATGGTGCGAGCAATTTCATTCAGCTTCAGTTAAGCATCTTGAACGGTTTCACTCAGATCACCGTCCTCTCATGGTCTCTTTAGACCCGGTTCCTGATCCAATGGGTAATCTTTGTTCCGGTTGCAAGCTTCCTGGAGGAATGAGGGGATTTTCAAATTGCTTGTTGAAAGTGTGTGGAATGCAGATTACTGGGGCCTGCTCACTATAGGTTTTCTCCAAGCTAAAGAAAATTCGTGATTCGGTTAAGATATGGAATAGAAGGCCAGGCTCGGATCTTTTCCAATCGGCGACTAGGCTTCAGTCAGCACTAGAATCTCTGTATGAAAAGGAAGAGGAAGGTCTCTTAACGGCGCATGATGAGATTGACCTCCGCTACCTCGAACATCAGCTTGCGGCTCTTTTACCTCGTCAAGCTTGGTTGGCGGCGCAGAAATCTCACTCTAATTGGGTCTGTTATGGTGATGGTAACTCCCATTTCTATCACCAAGTAGTTTCTGCGAGGGGTTCTCACTCTAGGATCTTGCAACTCTTGAGGGAGGATGGTTCCCTGGCGGATGACGCCTCTTCAATTCGGGACACTGTGGCTAGCTTTTTTCAACAGCTTTGGACAAATTCAGGACCTTTTGATGCTTCAGCTCTTCCAATTCTCCCATCTATTCCTATTGCATCTCATGTGAATTTGCTGGCGGAAGTTTCAGATCAGGAGGTGAAAGATGCTTTGTTTGGTATGAAGGAGGATGGGACTCCTAGGCCAGATGGGTTCCCAGCGGATTTCTTTGTTTCTAATTGGAAGGTGGTGTGCATGGATTTTTGTGAAGCCATCAGGGAGTTTTTTACGAGGGGAGTACTACCGTCAGCATGGGTTCATACCTTCATTGCATTTATCCCTAAGTGTCCCAATCCTCGGCGGTTGAAAGAGTTTAGGCCAATCAGCTTATGTAACATCCCTTACAAGGTTATTTCTTCTATTTTGGCCTCTAGACTGAAACCACTTTTGGGGGATTTGGTGGGACTTGAGCAGACTGCTTTCATTCCGAGGAGGTCGATTTTTGATAGCATATCTTCTGCATGTGAGATTTGTTACGATGCACCTTCTATAGGGCTTTCGTACTTGGTCTCTTGTCTTGTCTCAGATCCTCTTTAGCCAAATCTATGGCTAGGTCGAGAGATACCTTTAGGGTTTTAGGAGAAGGACCCTAGGTATTCGACGAAGAAGGCGAAGACTAGAGGAGAAGACGAATGAGAAGAAGGATACCTTGCAGCTCCTCTAGGGTTGGTTGGCTTCTCTTGGAGATCCAAGCTTTGGAGAACGTGGTGGAGGGAGGCACAACAACCAAGGGGGGGTCGCCGGTGATGGGGACGTATACTGTAGATGGCAGCGGCGGACGGCGATGGATGGTGGCCGGCTGGTGGAGAGAGAATCCGACAATAGAGAGAGATGAAGGTGGCTGGGGGATTTGTGGAAGATTAAGTTACAGCTACTACTAGGGTTACAGCTTTTCCTAAATTATCCTACTAATGACTCTATTTTCTTCTCATAATTCGTCATGCATCCAAACCCTAATACAAGCTATAGAGGTCCTTTTATAGAGGCCTCAAGAGAGTTCTACTACGACCTGAATACCTTCTTGCTTAGACAGCAAGTAAAAGACTCTTACTAATTCAACTCAAACTGACTCCTAATAACCAGGAATGAACTAAGTAAGCTAGTGACTTGACTCAACCAAAACTAGGACTCAATTAAATAGAAACTGTCTAAGCACAAACTGAACTCAAACTAGGAAATCAACTAGGAAAGCAATTAAGACTCAACTAAGGAAATAACCAAGTAAGGTCGGCTTGGCTAAGCCACCTCATTGGTCAGGTGTCCATCATGGGTCCACCCATGCTTGAGCTTGGGCTTGGAACCGGTTCAGCTCTGATTTGGCCCTAAGGCTGGCTTGGCTCAACCTGCTCCAAAGGAACCTAGTTGCAACCAGTTCCTTGGCGTGGGCCTGCCCAAGCAAGGACGTGGGTCCCTTCTTGGGATGGCTCAGTTCGACCTCGTATCATCCCCTCTCCCTTCGAAATTGGCCTTGTCCTCAAGGCCTGAATTTGCTGAGGGAAAAGGGCTCTGCTCTTGTCGGACCTGAGTGACATGGCTGGACCACAACTGTAGCTCTGGGCTCGGAGGTGAAAATCCTGGTCGCACCCATGGTGGATCAGGTGGTAATATGACCACTAAATCAGGAGGCCATGCAGCTAGTCTGGAAGAAGGGAACTGAAGCACCGGTGTATCTGGGGGTCGCTGGAACTCCAAGAAGTAAATGGCAGCTACAGATCGGTGGCTGTGCATGGTCATCATCTGTCGTCCTGGGTCGAAGACTAGATCAACTCGAATCGAGTCCTCCCAATTTGGAAGTAGACCCAATATGGCAGCAGGATACGGTGGAGAACAGTTGAGCTTGGGGATCTCTCTGCTTTGCTCCAAAGGGATCATCAGGGCTCTAGCTTCAACATCAATCCTCACGGTCAGAGTCGACAAAGTCGTTCTGAAACTTCGAGTGGTGGATGGATGCTAGGCGATGCTCTTGGATCTGATCAGTTGGAAGATGGCAACCGAATAAGGAGGGTAGCTCCTTGGATAGCTCAGATCAGTTGGGGGATGCCTGATCAATTAAAGATGCGTAGGGAACATCCGGATGTGATCTTGTGGAAGTCGGAAATCAAGCTTGATCAAGTCGGGTTGGCTGAGCTTGATTGGACTTGGTGAGCTTGGATCAGATCTGACTTGGTCGAATTAGACTGAATCCAATTGAGCCTGACTTAGCTTCAACTGGACTGGATCAGGGCTTGATCGGATTTGGTTGGTGTAACCAATTCTGGTTGAGCATGGATTGAATCTATCCAAGTCTTGTAGGCTGGAGTCTGACTCGACCAAGTGTGGAAGATTGAGTCGGAGTCTGATCAGGTTCAAATGGTGGTGATTTGATCTGACATGATCTGATAGTTGAGATCTGTCCATTGCTTGATGAAGCTTGGGAATGGAAACAGATCTGGTAGCTGAAAGAGGCCGGAACTCAATCGCCGGTGAGGGCTGCTCGTCGGAGTAGAGAAAGATGGAGTTGGGAGCCGGTGGGTTTATACATGGAACGACTATGGGAGGAGAGGTTGGGTGGCTGTGAGGAGTTTCAAGAACACCGGTGGGTTTTGAGCTTCCGCCGGGGTCAATGATCAAGAAGGCATGGTGGGGGACGGTTGTGATGGGATTGGGGCAGGAGTGAGGAGGACCTTGGGGAAGGTTACCTGGTGTGGGGAGGGCTTTAACTAAGGTGTGGTTGGCTGCTAATGAGGAATTGCTGGTGGTGGAAAGGTAGGGTTTGGATGAAGGGAATAATGAAGGAGATGATGGCATGATGTTGACTGGGCTGGGATGTGGGGTGGTTGGGTAAGGGGGCAGCGGGTTTTGTTCATGGTTTGGGTCATGGGGCAGCTCGTGGGTAGGTGGAGTATGAGGAGTCCTAATCTAGGTAGAGCTAGGTTTAGGTTCTGCAATCCAAGTTGTAGCTAGAATGGGATTTTGGCTGAAAATCTGAACTCCAATAGGGCTTGACTAATTTGTAAGAGAATATCGTTGGATCATTGCTTCCCACTGTTCTTCTGATGGGTAAGGTAGAGGGATCCAACATTGGACGACTTTCTTCCATTCTTCAACTATAGGGTAAGCCGTACTCCAAGTTTGACTGGGATTCCTAGTTGGAGTAGGATTTGTAATCCTAGTTCCAGTAGGATTTTAAGTCCAAGTCGTACTCTGAGTTTGACTCGAATTTGTAGTTAGAGTAGGATTTGTAATCCTAGTTCCAGTAGGATTTGGAGTCCAAGTTGTACTCAAATACCCATTGGTGTTTGCAAGTTTGGGTTGGTTGTAGGGTGGAGGTAATGGCTGATAAAGAGGTGCTGGTTTGTAGGGAGGGATAGGGGGCTCATGGTTTGGATAATGGGTCGGTTCATAGGCTGGTGGGGTGTGAGGTGGGTAATAATAGGATTGGGGAAGAATTGTGTTGTAGGGGACATATGGAGGGGGGTAGGCTGCTGGTATGGATGGGGGTGATAGGTTGGATATAGAGGCTGATGTGGTGGTGGTGGAAAGGTGATGGGGATAGGTATAGGCGGGGGTTGAACCGGTTGGGTAGTAGACTGGTTAGGAGTAATTGGACCTGATCCAACTATGGCATAGTTGGGAATATGGCCGGTTCCTCCTTGGATAGGGACGGCTCCATGAGGAGTTCTAGGGCAAGTAGGGTTAGGGTTAGGGTTCTGTAGGGATGATGATGGAGGTAAGGGATGATGATGTGGAAGAGGTATCGTAGGTGGCGGTCTAGGATAGACTGGTAGGGCACAGGTCGGGTGAGTAGGAAGTGGGAAAGGAGAAGTTGGTTCTGATCCCACCAAAACATAGAGCTGAATAGGGGCTGGTACTCCAGCCATCAGAGTAGCTTCTAGAAGGCTTTGGACGGCACAGTCCGCGGAACGGAGCTCTGATACCAAGTTGTTACGATGCACCTTCTATAGGGCTTTCGTACCTGGTCTCTTGCCTTGTCTCAGATCCTCTTTAGCCAAATCTATGGCTAGGTCGAGAGATACCTTTAGGGTTTTAGGAGAAGGACCCTAGGTATTCTACGAGGAAGGCGAAGACTAGAGGAGAAGACGGATGAGAAGATGGATGCCTTGCAGCTCCTCTAGGGTTGGCTGGCTTCTCTTGGAGATCCAAGCTTTGGAGAACGTGGTGGAGGGAGGCACAACAGCCAAGGGGGGGTCGCCGGTGAAGGGAACGTATACTGTAGATGGCAGCGGCGGACGGCGATGGATGGTGGCCGGCTAGTGGAGAGAGAATCCGACAATAGAGAGAGATGAAGGTGGCTGGGGGATTTGTGGAAGATTAAGTTACAGCTACTCCTAGGGTTACAGCTTTTCCTAAATTATCCTACTAATGACTCTATTTTATTCTCATAATTCGTCATGCATCCAAACCCTAATACAAGCAATAGAGGTCTTTTTATAGAGGCCTCAAGAGAGTTCTACTACTACCTGAATACCTTCTTGCTTGAACAGCAAGTAAAAGACTCTTACTAATTCAACTCAAACTGACTCCTAATAATTAGGAATGAACTAAGTAAGCTAGTGACTTGACTTAGCCAAAACTAGGACTCAATTAAATAGAAACTGTCTAAGCACAAACTGAACTCAAACTAGGAAATCAACTAGGAAAGCAATTAAGACTCAACTAAGGAAATAACCAAGTAAGGTCGGCTTGGCTAAGCCACCTCATTGGTCAGGTGTCCATCATGGGTCCACCCATGCTTGAGCTTGGGCTTGGAACCGGTTCAGCTCTGATTTGGCCCTAAGGCTGGCTTGGCTCAACCTGCTCCAAAGGAACCTAGTTGCAACCAGTTCCTTGGCGTGGGCCTGCCCAAGCAAGGACGTGGGTCCCTTCTTGGGATGGCTCAGTTCGACCTCGTATCAAGATTCTACATTCGTTGCATCGAGCACCTCGTACTCGCCCGCTCGTGGCACTAAAGATTGACCTGCAATTTGCTTATGACAAAGTAAGGTGGTCCTTCATTAAAGAAGTCTTCACGAGAATGTGCTTTCCAGATAGATGGATACAGTGGATCATGATCTGCATTTCCTCCCCAGTTTTTTCTTTCATCATTAATGGTAGATCATCTGGCAAGGTGGTTCCACAGAGGGGTTTGAGACAAGGTGATCCCCTTTCCCCATATATTTTTGTTCTTGTTTAGGAAGTCATATCCAGGCTACTCAATGATAGGCAGTCTGGTCTATTTGGGCTCAGATTCTGGTGTTCTCAATTTAGGCTCTCTCATCTCTTGTATGCAGACGACTGCATGTTGGTATCAATTGCATCTTCATCCGAGGCTAGAAAGTTGCGTCAGATTCTCCTCAGATTTGGTTGCTTGTCTGGCCTTTGGATGAATAAGAATAAATCCTCAGTGAGATTCTCCCCCTCGTTTGATGTACCTTGGCGTGAAACTATCTGCAGGATCTTGCACATTGAGGCAGTGGAACCTGGTCAGATTTGGACCTATTTAGGATCTCCCATCTCTGGCGTGAAGTTGAAGAGGCCGGCGTTTTCCCCCTTACTTGATAAAGTGATAGCTAGGCTATCCTCCTGGTATGCTTGTAGATTGTCGGCTGCTGGGTGACTAGTTTTAGTGCGCAGTGTGTTGTAGGCTACCCCGGTTCATTTTATGTCGGCGGTGGGGCTTCCGGCCGGGGTAATCAAAGATCTGGAGGCTATGTTCAGGTGCTTCTTGTGGCAGGGAAACAAAGGGGGTTTTGCTCGAGTGGCTTGGGGCATGTACGACAATAAAAACTCGGAGGTCTTGCGAGAACGAGATCTCATATTTCATTGTGACAAAAGTTTTTGATTACATGGGTGATATGTGGGCACGACACTCCCGGGTTGCCAGACTGACAACCCGTTAATTACATCCCCGTAGAGAAAACCCCTGATTAAAGACTCGGGATCTAAAGTCCCGTTACATTAATATCAAAGAAGTTAATAAAATACATAGAAAAGAATATATCGAAGGATATCGGGTGGAGGCAGAGCCTCCGACCCTCACCTTCGTTACCAATCCAGGCGCTCCTGTCTTCTTCCTCAGATCTGGCACGGGATCCTCAGGTTGGTGAGCCTTTCCTCTTTTACGTCGGTGCCTTCTGCTTTTCCTCTGGATCTACAGCTTTTTGGCCTTCAACGTTGGGGAGCTTTCTCCTCTGTATCTTGTATTTGGAGAGTCCGGCAGGGCGTCTGTACGATGTCCAAGGTCTCTCAGAAGCCAAAAGAAGCCAAGAGCCAGAGAAGCCAAGCCAACCAAGAGAACCAAGAGAGCCAAGAGAGAGCCAAGGAGGCCCCCTCTCCTCTCTATTTATAGACGAGGGGCTAGAACTCCTGGCGGGCGCTTTGAATTTTGAAAGCGACCTGCCATATCTCGAGAGTTGGGGCGATAGGAGCGTATCCGGGGAAATCGTATCTGAGAGATACGTAAGTTGTTCCGGGGATCGTATCTGGGTGTTGAGCTTGTTCCCAGGAGATCCTATCCGGGAGTTGGGGCGTTAGGAGCATATCCGGGGAGATCGTATATGAGAGATACGTAAGTTGTTCCGGGGATCGTATCTGGGTGTTGAGGTTGTTCCCAGGAGATCCTATCCGGGAGTTGGAGCGTTAGGAGCGTATCCAGGGAGATCGTATCTGAGAGATACGTAAGTTGTTCTGGGGATCGTATCTGGGTGTTGAGGTTGTTCCCAGGAGATCCTATCTGGGAGTTGGAGAGATTTCTTCTCCTTTGAATTTGAATCCTTTATTTGAATTCAAAAGTGCATGTTTGAATTTCGAACATATGTGTTTGAATATGTTTGAATTTGGATATTTGTTTGAATTTTGAATATCTGTCGGAATTTTGGATATTTCGTGAATTTACCAAAATGTCATTGGTCAAGGGTGATGTGCAAATGACCAAACTGCCCCTCCATCGGCCCATACTTATTTTGGACCAAAATACCCTTGTGTTAGGTGGGAGGGTCCATATACATGTTTTGGACTATTACATCTCCGGAGATGTAAAATGACCAAAATACCCTTGGGTTAGACCATTACACCCCTGGAGATGTTAAATGACCAAAATGCTCTTGGGGACGAAAATTACCGAAACGCCCTTGATGCTTGTGGTTTATGTAGGATGCTATCAAAACCATATAGGACGAATTAGGTGTGTTAGGGGAGAGGGTTCCCTTAATATGGGGGAAATTATGATAATGCCCCTGCACTCATTCGGCTTATGTAGGGTGCCGTCGAAGTTGTGCAGGGTTATCGTAGCAAAGGCAGGAAGTTTAGGCTTATATTTTAACCCAAATTCCAAAAAAGCCCCCCGAGGTAAAAATTACCAAAATGCCCTTTATTTCCTGATTTATGTAGGATGTCGTCAAAGCCAGGGATATGTGGAGGGCACCTGGTCATATGTGATTTTGAGGGATATGTACTTGGCCAAGATATTTCATGAATATCACTTAATTTTAGCCTTAGCTAAAATCAGTGTCAACATGGCACAGTTGTTTCTCCTATTGATCAAGGTGGAATAGGTATGCGAGATTTGAGCACTTGGCAGAAGGCGATTAGCTTTACAAGGGTGGCGAAGTTGCTTGAGGTTAATCCTTCGGTTTGGTCTAGCCTAGTTCATGCTAAATATTGCTTGAAGACAACTCTACTCGTTAGGTATTCCTCCTCTTCTTCTTTTCATTGGAAATTGATGTGCCGAGCTGCAAGAAGTATGTGTCCTGGCTACTCTGTTTGTCCCGGTGTGGGCTCAGGTGCAAGCTTCCTTTTTGACCTTTGGTGTGGGGGGATGGATTTGGCACATAATCCTTGTTTTCTTAACATGGGAACGAATAATTTGGAAGATTTGAGTGTTGCTGATCTCCTTGTTGGGAAGGAATGGGTTCTTCGGGATCTACAAGTGCTTTTGGGTATTTCTTTGGGATCTTCTATTACTAATAATCCAGTTCTAGAGGGGGGTGATGTCTGGACTTGGGATTTCAATCCATCAGGGAGAATATCTAGCAAATCTGCTTATCTTTTTCATCTTTTACAAAAGGTGCCGGTGGAGAGATCTTCTATCTTTCCTAAGGAGGTTTGGTTAAATCTTTGGAGGATGCCTGTGGCCCCTAAAGTCAGGTTTCTAATTTGAAAATTGCTACATGGAAGGCTTGCTACCAAGGACATTCTTTGGCAACTTGGTTTGATCTCTGACTCTTCATGTCCCTTGTGTGGTTTGGCGCAAGAATCCCTACTTCACGTAATTTTGCTTTTCTCATGTCAATTTGTCTCTGGAATCTGGGCTATGCTCTTGCCTTCTTTTGTCTCCTTTGGATTTGAGGACCTAATTTTGCTTCTGTCATCCTCGTCGAGTTCCTTGGAGGTGGGAAGAAGAAAGACCTTAGTTGGTTTTGTTGTGTGGTTAATCTGGCTAAACAGGAATGAGGTGGTGTTCTCGGGAGGAGGAGTCCATATTGAGATCTTATATTTACGGATTTGTCGTATGGCCAAGGAATTTTGGAGGTGCAAAGAGCGAAAACTTTGTATTTATGATGATGTATCAGAAGTAGAGGAGCAGGGTGGTGGGATCTCTATTGTGGTGGATGCGGCTTTCTCTGCTACCACTGGGGCTGCAATAGGTGTGATTATAAGAAATCAAGGTGGCCGGATCAAGGCTGTGTGTTCCAAAGCTATTGTTGCTGCCTCTTGCGAAGAGGCGGAACTGCATGCTATTTATAGGGGTCTTTTGCTGGCTTCGGAATTAGGGGTGTCAAGGTGTTTGGTGGTGTCAGATGCGAGGTTTATGGTTGCCTGTATACATGGGTCTATCTCTTGGCCTCCTCAGCTTGCTAGTTTATTGAGAGATATATGTGGGATGGTGCCGCGCTTTCTGGCAGTTGTCTTCAGATATGTGCAACGAGATCGAGTTCATGATGCGAATTATCTCGCCATGCTTGGTAAACATAGGTGCTGGAGTCACTGCTGGGTCTTTGCTTCTGGATCTAAAGCTCCTGCAGATTTTCCTTTTTGTCTGTTTCCCTAGTTATGTAGTTTCTTTCCTGTAACTAACCATTTCTGGCTAACTTACTCAAAAAAAAAAAACAGATCTTACAAGAGTTATGTTTCGGCCTTTTCTCTCTTGTAAAAAAGCCTAATGAAGAGCTATTATACATGTGTGATGCTTTTAAATTGTTGTATTGGTGTCTGCCTAATCATTAGTTTGTTCTTGTTTTCCTATTTCCAATTGTTGCAGGATACACCCAATCATGGACAAAAGTTGGATTCATAGCAACAGAACAAGCAGTTTTTTGTAGATTCTTATGATTTCTTGACTTTGAATTGGCACTAGAAGTGTTACATTGGTATGAAACATTGCAAGAAATTTAGCTGTTTAGTTGAGATGGATATTGTTTCAAGTAATAGTATCAGTAGCTATTTGCTTAGGTATGTCAAAAAATGTAATTCTCTGGAAAAAAAATAAAGCAAAGTAGTTTTTTATTACTTGAAATTTTTTTCTCCATAATTGTCTCAATTCAGTCAGCAGGTACTTGAATCTCGGCCTTTTGATGTAGTCATTTGTTACTACATGTCTACAGAACTGTTTCTTAGGTTTGATTTTGATACTGAGACTTTCAGATGTCAGTTGTTTTATGAACCACAAATGAGGTTGGTTAGCTATTTAATGTAATCAAACTTGATCATATAACTATGTTATATTAATCGATTTGGTTTAATATAAATTTAACATTGACAAGTCAAACGTGTTTCGGTGTCAAGGTACCTACAATCATGTCTAATGTGCTCAGGAATCAGCATGTCATCAATACAAATTTCTTTCTTTAAGAGATCTTGATAAATGTTCGAAACACATTAGTACTTATGACCTGTATTTGAAGCATTGTCATGTGATTGGCAGTGTTGAAGGGTTTGCACAACTACGCCAAGATTTGCATTACAAGAGTTGCCTGTATTTTCAAGGATGCTATCATTTCAAATTATAACTTTACTCAAAGGCATCACTTTGCTCTTTCTATGAAGCAACTATGTATTGCAAAAAGATTTGATATTGATAGTTACAATGCAGTCTCAACAAGAAAGGCTTCACCTTATTCAGTGGCCAATTCTTTGATATAACAAAAATGATTAGAATGTTACAAAAACATGGAAAGGGGAACGTTGCTATAACCAATGATCATGCCAGGAATTCTGATTAACTCGACATCAGTGATCGGCACATGTAATCTCTGTTCAAAGCCAATGCACTGAAAACCAACACACACCATCACAACTAGTGTGGTCGGTAAAGGGGAAGATGAGTTGGATGAGACCCTTGTTCTCAGGTCCTTCACCTCCACCAATTTGGGATTCTCAGCCTTTTACTTCGATGCACTGCAAGCTTGGCTGCTGGGAGCTAGAAACGTACCTGATGAAAAGCAAAAGCTATGATAATCCTCTTGTCAGTGATCAGGGATTATCTGAGATTGCAAATGGATGCCCCCTATTGGAGAGTCTTGATCTTTCCAACTACCCGCTGATCTCAAACAAGGGTATGATTGTTGCTGCTCAAAAGTGGCCAAACTTGACTTCTTTAACAATTTAATCTTGCTCAGGAGTTGGGAACGAGGGTCTCCAAGCCGTTGGCCGTTACTGTCCAAAGCTACAATACTTCTCAATCAAGGACTACGTCCTCGTGGGTGATCAAGGAATTGTGGGGCTGGTCTCTTCAGCTTCCGGCGCTCCGACAAAATCGCATCTTTAGAAGAACCCATCCATCCAAACCCAAGAACTCGCATCCTTACCGGCCAAACGTGCTGGTACGATGAATCATCTGCTCACCACAAAAAGTTCACCACTTCCGACAGATACTCCACCGACCCCAGCTCTTCTCCCATCTCAGCATTCAAACTCTTATCCACATCTAAAGACCCCAATTGCCTCGCAGACGACCTCGGCAGGGGAGGGGCAGCAAGGGGGCAAGGTCAGAGAGGAGGCGAGCCGTTGTCGGAGAGGAGGCGTCGCGGGAGGACGTGATAGGAGGAGAGGAGAGGAGGCGAGGCCGGGATCGGGGCGGAGAGGAGAGGAGGCGAGAGAGGATGCCGGTAGCGGGGAGAGGAGGAGAAGAGGCCGGGATGGGATCAGGGAAGGGGGCCGCACAACGTGGGGCGCGACAGGGGAGGGGCAGCAATCGTGGGTGGCGCGGCGGTGGTGCGACCGAGGGAGAGGGCGGCGCGGCCGGGGTGGGCGCGGGGGAGAAGGGACGCGAGAGAGACCGCGGGAGAAGAACGTGGGCTTAGGGCTGTGGCTGGGTTTTTATTTTAATATCAGCCTTTGATTAAGGTTGAGATGGAGGGTTCAGATTCGGTGTCAAATGCTATGTTAAAGGATGTATGAGCGGAACGCTCCCCATATATATATATACTAGTTGTGACCCCTGCCACATGACAGGGTAACCACCAACCCCACCCCAATAACTCCCTCCCACTAAACCCCTCTCAATCTAGGATTATCATGCCACATAGACGCCACCTAGGATATTCTTCCACCGCATATGACAACAAAAATTTCACTTATAACCATAGCCTCATATAAGGATGATTAGTGGTGTCCCCTACCATTTGGTAGGGTAACCACCAGCCCCGTCTCAATAATCACTCAATAACTCTCTTCTACTAAACCCCCTCAACGTAGAATTATCATGCCACATAAGCGTCACATAGACTCCACCGAAGACATTCTCCCGCCACGTAAGACATCAAAAGTTTCACTTATAACCATAACCTCATATAAGGATGATGTATATATTATATATTACATAGAGGCTTGATTTATGTACATGACCACATGGCTTGCCGTGACAGTGCAGTAAACATGCCTCTAATCGATAGTGAGATACCGATTGACACTATCGATTGGTTGATCTGATCCATCGATAAAACAATACATGTGGACTAGATCTGATCATCGATATAGACACACCGATAAAATATATCAATGATTAAATCAATAATATCGATCGTGAAATACCGATCAATTGATCTAATCTCTCGATATTGTATTGTACTATCGATATACTAAATCATCAATCGGTATCTCACTATCGATTAAAGACACGTGCAATGCACAAACCATCCGCTAATATACACAAATCTTTATCTCTTATGTATATTATAATACCCAGATCGCCAATGTTGACGGGTGAGACAAATGAAAGATGCTGATATGCATCACCATCAGCCAACTCCATATATAAGGGTTGGCTGCAAATCGTTTTTTTAATGATAAACTCATTAAACACAAAATAGAAGGCACGTTATAAAAGTCGGACCCAAGAAACCAAGGGTTAGCTCGGGTTGAATAGTAAACTGGCATGATTGTGAACATCATGAATGTGATCCAACTAGCCTTGAAGATTCATATAAGAGGGTCACCAATTTGTAATGAGCATGTCTATTCACTGCAAAAAGAAAACAGACCCACAGCGACCAGCATTCACAACCATCGAGGTCTCCCGTTACTCAAAACATCTGATTGACCTCACACATTAAAAACAGATTTTGAACCTGTAAATGAAATAATATTCATAACGACTTTCACTTTTTCATCAAACATTAAAATAATTCATCTTATTCCTCTTATCCTCACTTTTTCATCAAATATTAAAATAATAATTACTAAATTACTACTAAACCTATCATATCCCTCTCAACTTTTTCTTATCCTTATTCTTTAACATCACATTTTCTAATCTCATCTAACCCTATCCATTGTTAATCCCATTTTTTCTAACCCGTACCAAATGCAATTGTCTGCTTCCCTCTCATAAATGCAATTGTCCTAGCAATTTCATTACCGTGCTCCTTTTGCCTTCCTTTCACCCTATGTACTTAGATAACATCCTAACCCACAATACCCAAATTACCATTAAAATATCTTGAGAGAAATACAAATACATGGCTATTGTGTTAATTACCTGTAAAAAAACTACGCATAAAAAGTATAATCTCACTTCAGTTAACCTACAATCCAAGCTGATAATTGCTTAAAAACTCCGATCCGTTCAAACAAATATAGATATGAAAGCCTGCTTGCATGGACAAGCAGTGCTCTCCAACAGCTTAAAAGAGTCCTCAGAAAGTTTAGATTCTTTAATTACAAAGAATGGATCTTGGATTTGTATGATCTTTGATACAGAAGATCAAACGAAACCAATATCGCATTCACAAAATATGATCCCTTTAACACAGTATAAATATGAAAGTATGCTTGCATGGACAAACAACGCTCTACAACAGCTTAAGACTCCTCACAGTATAGATTCTTTTACTGCAAAAAATGAAGAATCTTGGTTTAGAATGATTTGTGCTACACCAAGAACCTGAAGATCAAACGAAATGAACCCATAAAGAATGCTATAAATAATTAAGAAATAGGAAAAACCGTAGGGAGGGGAAGCAACCCTCAAAAACAGTAGGCATGGGTGGAGTGGGGAAGCACACCAAAACCCATCTCAAAGAGGGCTAAGAAGAAGCTTCCACAACCACCCACTCCCACAGATCTTGAAAGCTCACACATCCTCTCCCTCCTCACACCAATTAAACACCAAAAAATGTTCCATAGAAAAGCATAGGGAGGGGAAGGAGTGACTTGAAACCATTGGCATGGGTGGAATCGGAAAATGCTTTAAACCCCCAAACTCTTATGTTCAAAGAGATTTAAAGGGAAAGAAACGATATTCCGCACCACCCATTCCTATAGTTTCAAGAAATACTCTTCCTCTGCTATGTCTTCTTAGAAGCAACTGTGATAGTGGAAGATAGCTAGAGGACATTTGGATATATAGAAGAGGCAACTGAAAGAGCAAGGGAAGGTGGATTGGAGAAGCAGGACTGGCCTCAAGACTGCGGCGGCTAGGGTTTCATTAGGGCTTCTGAATTTGGAACCCTAGGTTTCTAAAGCCTGCAGTATTAATAGGCTGTCGTTTGCATCTCCGCCGTCTGAGACATCCAACGGATGAGAATACCTAGTCAGTTTAGATTAGCATTCAAATCTTTAAAATTGGTAAAACTTAGCCGTTTTTGTTGCGGTGATAAGGGGGTTAATCCCCACACTTATCCACAAATATAAAAAATAATTATTATTATTTTATTCATATTTCACTTACCATTATCACTCTTTTTTCCTATCCTCTTTAGTTAACCATACTTTTCTATCCCAAAATACGTGTTAGGGAACTCTCCCATTCAGTCATGTATAATTTTTAATTATATTATTTACATGGGTTTTTTACATATATATTCTCAAAAAAACTTTTAAATTACGTATTTACCCCTACATTCTTCATATTTTCATATATACCCCTGAAAAGTCCAAATAATCTCAAAAATACCCTTCGGGTTAGTTGCCGTGGAATCAAATGGGAATATTCCATAACGCCGTTAACGGCCTGGTGTCAAATTACCTTTTTGCCCCTGATACTGTTCATCATCCCCGCTGTCATCTCCGGCGACCTTCGCCGGAGAAGATCCAAAAACCTCGAAAAATGCCACGAAAAATGCCCAAAAATACATGGAAAAACCCGGAATCAACAAGGAAGCTTATCTACACCAAGAAGAAGAAAAAAATCGATGATTACCCAACTCTACAGTCGTTGGAAAAAGGGGGGCGTCATCTCCGGCGACCTTCGCCAGAGAAGATCCAAAAACCTTGAAAAATGTCACGAAAAATGCCCAAAAATACATGAAAAAACCCGGAATCAATAAGGAAGCTTATCTACACCAAGAAGAAGAAGAAAAATCATCGATTACCACTCAAATCTCGAAAAAATCTGACGAAAACCCCTTTTTTTTCTATGTTTTTGTCTGTTTCTTTCTCTCTCAAACTCCTCCTACTAGCTTCTAGTGAGAAATAGTGGGGAGAAGAAGGGGATAAGAAGGGGAAGGAGATCAGTAAACTTGGTCGGCTTTTGGCGCAAAATGGCGTCGGCGGTGAAAACTGAGAATTTGCAAAAAAAACCCCTAAAAACCCATAGTTACACGAAAATTCCCATAAATTTACAAAAAGCCCCCTAAAATATGATTTAACCATGGTTAAGTTACTTAACCTCACGGGAGTTGACGGAAGGGTATATATGTGATCACTTAAACTTTTGAGGGATATATATGAAAATATGAAGAATATAGGGGTAAATTCGTAATTTGAAAGTTTTTTAGGATATATATGTAAAAAACCCTATTTACATATATGTCTCTAAAAACTTATTACATAAATATCCGTACATTCTCTCAAATTACATATATATATATATATATATATACTCCTACAAATATATAAAAAAATCCAAACAATTCCCATTTGTCCTCACACCATTAAAAATGCCTTATAAAATGATCATTTTGTCTTTTATTCATATTTATTAGGATTTAACTCATAAAGGTTTTGTATGATAGGGGCAAAAAGATTATTTTATAAGGCATTTTTAACGGTATGTGGACATAGGGGTTTGATTTGGATTTTGTTGATATTTGTATTACATATTTAACGGGCATATATGTAATATGAGACAATGTAGAGGTATATATATGTAATTTAACAAGTTTTTAGGGGCACATATATAAATACCTTTTTTAATTTAGTTTTTTTGGCGGGGGTTGATTCTCGATCTTTGATTGAATGGATTTGATCTTTTAGATTAAGGTTTATTCTCTCTCCACTAATTAATAAAAATAAAAATTGATCTAATAAACTATATCCATAATGGCTGCTAGTGTGCTATCACAGGCAACCAAAAATAAAAACAATGCTCTCAAAATAAATGTAGTAGTGCGAGCAAGGATCGATCCCACAATGAGTGTCTAAC
The DNA here is from genome assembly GCA_963920575.1 of Narthecium ossifragum. NCBI lineage: Eukaryota > Viridiplantae > Streptophyta > Magnoliopsida > Dioscoreales > Nartheciaceae > Narthecium > Narthecium ossifragum. The sequence continues at coordinate 7,451,963 of OY986968.1, forward strand.
CTAAGCTTTGTGCTTTGTGAACAAAGATGGGGGGTTTTGAGTATAAAGAAAATAAATAAGAAATAATATAAATTTGAGAATCGAATTTAATCAAGAGAACAAACCTTGATCTAAGTCAACATCCACCATCGGAATATTTGTAACTGATCATCGATGTAAGTATATATCAATCCACACCTTGAATATTCACCGTTGGAATTATTTTTGTATCTCTCATTGTCATAATTAATTAGAAACAAGCGATCTAATTAACCATAACTACTAAACAACTCAAGACAAGCGCTGTAGATTTAATCTAATAGCAGCCTTAAGATTCATAGAGATCGATGAAGCTAAATAACACAAGCACAAGCGGTTGCATTTAATTTAGTCGAACGTTTTTCCTAAGATCTAACAATCTCTAAAACGCAGTAAATCATTAAACCCTAGTTGCTTCGCAGATTAGAGGGACCAAACAATTACAGATTTGATATCCAACCTAACAGTAGATTATAATGAATAATAAACCAATAGGCCTTGTAGCAATTAAACAAGACAATCATGAATATAATAAAAAAAAAACATTCAATACTCAAGGCATAAATTGAACAATAAAAATAGATTAGATCTCACAGTTCATGGATTCTGAGGTTTCAGTTTCCTTGACCAAGTATCAAGATTTAGCTACACAGGGCCATGAAGAACAATCTAGTAAAGAAAAAATTCCTCAAGAGAAGAGTCCTAGAAATATAAAAGAAGTAGAAAGTGGCCAAAAAGTATGTAGAATTCGCCCCTTTTGAGTAACCCTAGATCCCCTTTTTATAGGCTCCAAAAGTCTTCAACTCAGATTAGATCTGCACTCTTGATTTTGTTAAACTGCTATAAAATGATCGATCATTTCATGAAGATGATTGATCATTTCCTCCCAGATTTGGCTGCGCCCCAACAATGATCGATCTTCTTATAGGAAAATGATCGATCTTCTCCGTCGTCAATTTTCTCACCTTTGAAGATGATCGATCTTCTTATAGGAAAATGATCAATCTTCTCTATCGTCAATTTTCTCAATTTTCTCAATTTTCTCAGCTTTGAAGATGATCGATCTTCTTATAGGAAAATGATCGATCTTCTCCATCGTCAATTTTCTCAGCTTCGAAAATGATCGATCTTCTTATAGGAAAATGATCGGTTATTCATTCCATTTTTTCTGTTTACGCTCACGGTCGATCTTCGCATCGACCCTGAGAAGGTATATTTGTGACAGGGGCTGATGGTCGATGCGGTGGGTGATGCGATGGTCGACCGTGAGTCTTCCTTATCTCTGGGTGTATAAACGATCGATCATTTATGGAAGAGAAGATCGATCATTTCTTTTCTGCATATTGGTTTTGCTATTCAGCCCTGCGCTGGTGGTACTAAAAGCACTGTAACTATCTTTAGGAAGCTCAAAATTACGAACCATAAAATTCTCCAGAAACTAGACTTTCAGAACTTTCCAATCATATATGGAATCTCATCTGGTTCTTATCTAGTAAGTACAATTTAATCATTGAAACTGATCCATCTTCTTTGTAATATTCTTCGTACCTTCTGGCTTCAATTTCTTTAATGCAACCACCCAGAATCTCTTAAAACTCAAAACATGAAAGTTGTAAAGCTCTTTCGTTCTCTTCCATAGAATCTTGAGTCATCCCAATCAGAGTTTGGATGGAAACGTTATGCTCACATCACGAACTGATGTCAAAACTGTCAAGAATTCTCCATTTGGCTTTGTTTTGCACTTAAGGACTTCAATTGCATCATAAATCAAAATATAAGAGTAATGAGTATATTTAGGTATTAAATAAGCACAAAAAACCTAGGCATTGAGGGATAAAAATATGATATTTTGCATTCTTATCAGCTACTATCGCCGAAGCTTCTTAATTTAAAACGATATCTATCCAAAGCCTAATGTGCCTCAACCATTTGAACAAGTACCTCCTGTGAGGACCCCTACCTCCAACCCGGTCCGACCGCGTTAGGTCGAGGGTCTGGTTTTGTGGTTTGGCTAGGTTGGCCTTGGGATGCGATCGGTTGATCGCATCGCTGTTTTTGACCTAGGGGCATTTTGATAAATATGCTCTCTGATGGTTAGTTTCACACCCGCGTTGCACACATTGCCTTTGATTGATTAGAACCTTAAGGACGTTTCCGATCGGAAGATCGGAGCTCGAACAGGAGAGATCGAATCAGACGGCTATGATCGACTCCAGCTTTCTATTTAAACCCTTCTTTTCTCTCTCTTTCCTGGCTTCTCCTTTCTTCTCCTGTCATTCTCTCTTCCTCTCTCCAATCGGCTGAGCTAGGGCTTGGAGGCGCGATCTTTGAGGAGCGGATCTTGACGATCGGACTTGGGGGATGCGTGGAGGAGCTGCCCTGCTTGTTCAAGTAGGTGTTTCTACCTCGATCTTGTGATCGGGTTCTCCTAGGATAGGTTTATTGTGTTTTCGATGTAAGAGTACCTGATAGAATGTTGTGTAGCTTAATGCTTGAGTATTATAGCTTGCTTCGAGTATTCCTATCGTTTGATTTTCGTATTTTATAGCTTACCTCGATCTTGTGATCGGATTCTCGTATTATCGCCGTTTTGTCGGTTTTGGACCCGTTTTAACCTAGGTTTGGGATTTAACCATCAAACTCGGGTTTTCTTCGTACCAATAGCTTCCCCACCATTTATTACGCATGTCTGCAAAGTTTCATCTATTTCCAACAAGATTTGATAGCTCAAATCCAAGGAATTGGATTTCCGACAATGTTCGAAGGAACTGTGCCATGGGGCTGACGGTCGATCGTTGGATCGACCGTCAAGCGTTAATACGCTTCTTCCTGGCCTCACGGTCGACCGTCGGATCAACCGTCAGGCTCTGTCGCGTTTTGGACCTCCCACGATTGATGTTCCGATCGACCGCAGACTCCTTCCCTTTTCTCTTTTCGCCTCACGGTCGACCGTCAGGCTCTGTCTCGTTTTGGGCCTCCTATGGTCGATGTTCCGATCGACCGTGGGTCCTTTTCCCTTTATCGTTTCGCCTCACGGTTGACCATCGCATCGACCGTGAGCCCCGGAGCAGTGTTTTCTGGTTTCCTTTGATTGGTTTTCATTCATGATAGATATCCAATCATGTTAGGAAGCATACATGTTGTTTTCACAGGATATTAATGGATTTCTATCGAGATTGGGAATTTAATCGGGAGTTTAACCGCTTTGACGAATTTACGGTTTTTACTCGCATTTAAATACTTGGTTGGATAGTAATTTAAATGGTTATTGCTTTTCCTAACCGTTAGCTAGCTATGAGTGTTAGCTAACGAGGTATTGTGGAACCTTAGCCCATTGCCGGCGAGTGCCGAGGGCTATTGTAAAACTGTTGAACCTATAATTGATGTTGTGGCATATAAAGACATCTAGGATAGATGTTTGCATAGGTTCATGCACTGTATGCATTAGAGGCATATCAGGTTTGGCGGGCGATGGGTTGATCGCCGATCCGAGGCTCTCGGGTAGCTCGGATTTAGCCTTAGGACCACGGCTGGGTAGTAAGGATTAGGGCGTGATTGTACAATTGGAATCTCATGTTATCGAGGATGTATTATAGTTGGCTATGATCTTTGCTTTGTGGTTTAGAGGTCGTGGTGTCTTCCCAAGGCCGAGTGCTAAGGATGGTTGTCGATGTCCCTGACATGGTCCCCAGGCAGTGGTTTTTTGCTGGGTAATGGTGATCCTACTAGTTCTGGTTCTTGTTCCTCCCAGTGTGTTGGTTGATGTTCCCAGCGTGGTCGGTCGAGAAGAGTAGGATCCCTTGGGGAGTCGATAGGGGTCTTGGGACCCGTGGCATTCCTTAGGCTTGAGCGGGGAGACATCACTGTTGTTGTTTTCCTCCCTTCAGTGTGCCGTAGAGTAGAACCCTACTGAGCTTATCGCTCACTCCTACTCGGGCTTCGTTTGCAGGTGCAGGCGCCAGTTCCTCCTCAGTAGAGCCGGGGGGATCAGCTTTTGGCGGCGCGACTACTTCTAGAGGCGTCTGAGGTTGCTGCAGGATGACTGTTGTACTTTTGATCGTTTTGTAAATTGTAAAGATCTTTCGAGGACTTTTGGGATTATATGTATAATATCTTTCCCTTGCAGGAGTTTGATAAGAATTGTATCATATGTTTAAACAGTAGAACTTGATGTATTTATGGATTGAATTACAGCTTTATCTCTGGAAGTTAAATTGTTTAAGTTTATTTCTATTTTTCCGCAAATGTATCACGCCAGTTGGATGTGAATAGTGATAGGAACCCTCACGCTCCGTCCTGGATGGGTTTTTGAGTCGGGGTGTGACACCTCCACATAGGATAAATGTAAAGCCTATGTTGTCAAAAATCTTTAGACATCCTCTTTATAAGGTTGACTAGCGGATTCTTGTCCCTCTGGCATGGTGAATTCGGTTTCTCAATCCAATCAAAGAATTGTTTGCGTTATCCTCCCTTCGATCATTTGATCGCACGGTACGACCGATGTCAAGACATGAGAAGTCTCCAATTAGGGCGCGTTTGGCTACCGCGGGATCCGCGGATCCCGCGGAAGAGCGAACGTCGAAATTGGAATCCGCTCAATCCGCGCGGAACCCAAACGCTGGATCCCGCGGTGCGGGTTCCACGCGTTCACCGAATACACGGGATCCCGGCAAATCCCGTGTATCCAAACGTAATGTACATAAAATTTCATCAACTGCATCAATCAATAACAACATTTGTAGCTTAAAACATGTACTCCACAACTATACCATATGCCTCTTACTCTGTTAGATTACAAATAATCAAAATGTGTAAACTTCCTATCAACTAAGCTTTTGGATCGATTCATTGGGTAAAGTAGACATATATCTCAAAGCATTAGGAGATTCACATATATCTCACCAAGAGGCCGATTGTCACACCTCGACCCAGAAAACCCATCCAGATCGGGACGTGAGCTACCTAAACCTATTCAACAACTTCAACTGGTGTAGAAAGAATTTAGGCGGAGTCTCCTCTATATTTATAACACACGGAACTTGTACAGTTTAGCAACTATACAGCTACTCATGAATTTAAACAATTATATAAATGACACCAAGGTAAGTAGCTAATTCTTGCACTTCTCAAATTTTCAATAAAGAATATTACATCCTTGTTCAAATACATTGAATCATACATTAATTTGTACATCATTGATTAAAACTATAAATTAACTATAGAAGAACTCCTCGAGTCCTCCATCACCTTGATAATATCACGTCGACTTCCCAAAAGATCACATGAAAGAAGGAACTACATTGACATGCATCGCTGATGCAGCCCACGTAGGGTAAGCAACAATGCCCAGTAGGGTTCTACTCTATGTAGTTAAGAAAGGGAGGGAAACTGCAACTGTGTCGTTCTCCGCTTAAGCCTAAGGTATGCCAAGGGGTCCCATAACCCCATCGATTCCCCGAGGGCTTCTATCTAGGTACCACCCTCACCTAAGAATAATGAGAGGAAACAAAGACTGCGGGCTCCTGTTCAGGTCCCACCCTGCCCAGTCGTACCATCTCTCGCAGGGACTCACAAGTCAGGGACATCGATAACCATCCTTAGCACTTGGCCTTGGAGATCCGACACGACCTCTACATCTCAAGTATAAGAATATAATGCATAGTCGACTATAACAATAACCTCAAATGTTAGGAAACATGATCATTCCATGACAATAATGTCCTAATCCTCAACTAATCAAACCCCAGTCCTAGGGCTAAATCCGGATTACCCGAGACCCTCGGATCGGCGAGTGAATCAATCGCCCATACCTGGCCTTAATGCTTCTAATGCATACAACATGCATGAGCCTATTCAAGCAACTAGGCCTAGGTGTCTCTACGTGCCAAATCATCAGTCAATTATCCAACATGATATACCATAGTTATAGAGTAGGGCTTAGCATTACATATCTATATATAATCCAACCATGGCATTCATACATCCAAACCATGCAAAATCATTTAACACACAGGGCACACCTTCGACCCATTTAATCTAGACATACAATGGCTAACAAGACATAGATTTAATATAAAACTGTCATTTCAACCCAATATCAATCCAAATTTCATCATTACAACAACGTACACATCCGTCAACCAAAAATAGTACAACGGGATACTCCCCCTGCCAGACAATTACAACAAACAACAACTAACAATAGTTATCCATTTATACATTCCCGAGGGTCATCACCCCCTCGATTAACCTACAAATAAATAGAAACGGGCACACAGCCGGCCCTAGGCATACTAAAAGTGCACGATTAACATAATCAAATTCAGAAATAGCGAGCCTAACATATCAATGTAAGTAAGTGTACTAGACATGGGAGCAAGATGGCAAATTTACATGCTTAGCAAGAAAGTGTACTAACTAAAGAGGAGAAGGATAGCCTCGAAAATTACATTTGCTAGAAATATAGAAAAATTGGAGCAAACCCGAAATGGAGCTAAATCCTCCAAAAACCCACTAGAAATTCGATGAAAAACCGCTCGACAGAGCTCAACCAAAACCATTGCAGTAAAGAGACAATCTGGTAAGCACCTTGCATGCATACATCCTGTCGCGCCCTGACCCGCAGGGCGCACCCGGGCCGGGACCGCGAGGGGGAAAAACCTACAACTACAGCCTCAACTGGCGGAAACAGTTGAGACTACGGCCAGCTGGCGGAAACAGCTGCCAACAGGCACAAGCGGAAGCAAGCTACTACAACATCTATTAACAACTATTACAAAACGGTATTAATAGCGTTAAACAGAGTTTAGTACAACAAGCTACAAGGGATCAACAGTCCCCAAAAAGAAACTACAACACCCACCGGGGTCTCCGCGAAGGCGCAAACAAAACCATCCTGACCCTCAGACATGGTCAGGATCCGGCGCACTGCCACGAGACGGCCGCGGGGGCAACACGGGAACAGAGCGGCCACCTGCACCTGCAACAAACACAGTCCAGGTAGGCATGAGCAACAGCTCAGCAGGGTCCCACTCTACCACCCTCGCTAAGAAGGCAAACCCAACGAACCACTCTGAGGCCAAGTACCGAGGCTTGCCAAGGACCTCATAAATCCCGTCACTAACCCGAAGGATTCCTGTCCCAAGTACGCCCATCCGACAACCACTGCTCAGGGGTGGGCAACTCCGACAATCCCTGACACAGGGTGGACATGACGCTACTGGTAGGACACCCTTCCCCAAGCGGGATCTCCACACTTGGCGGAACGACCGAGGTTAGGACTACCATCTCTCAGTACTCCAAGCCACAGAGCCAACAGGACCCCTAACTCCTGACCCAAGACTAAGCCTAGCCAGGGAGTCCATCGATCCCATCGATGTCCTCCCCCCCCCCTAGGGTTCCTGTCCAACCTACGTCCCTCCGATAGCCAATGCTCAAGGACTGGGCTACCTCCGACGGTCCTTGACACAGGGTGGGCCGGACGATACTTGTAGGACACCCTTACCGGGGTAACGGCGTTAACCACTTAGTCATTGATCACCGGAGTCCACGGGTCAACCCCACCCAGTCTAACCTAGCATGTCTAATGCTCAGAAAGCAAGGCAGGATAAGAATATGTAAAGCAGTAACAAACAGCATACCAAGGGTACACCTTCGGCCCACTTATACTAAACACTCCCGAGGGTCATGACTCCCTCGGTTCTCCACAAAGCAGTAACATTCAAAGCATGATTCAATACAGGATCAACCCCGAGGGTAAAAACCGTAAAAAACCACATACATGCGAAGCCCCGCGGGCAAAACTCTTGAAAACCCTCTCTGTTGCTGAAGGATCGATCCTCACCAAGGGAAGGATCGATCATCCAAGCAACAGTGAGCTTCCCTCGCTGACGAGCCAAAGAAGATCGATCACTCCTCCCAGGAGGATCGATCATTCTCGGGACGAAGGGTAACCATGCTTACCCAGGCCCCATGATCGATCTCCCCCCATAAGAAGATCGATCATGTGCTGGGCGCAACAAGCCCACACCAGAGGATCGATCCTTCCTCCCAGAAGGATCGATCACCCAAAGATGGGTTCCGGCGTGCTTCCGGCCGGAGAACCGCCAGAAAACACAACCAAACCTCACCAAACTTGGTGGGTTGGTAGAGCTGAGTACCACGAGGCTACCCAAGGCCTCAAAACCGGAAACCAACATCTCCACAAGGAGATCTATCAAGAACAAAACCCGGATTTAAACCCTCAAAGCTAGCCGGAGATTAGAGTGGGATCCCTACCTCCACAGAGCAGCTTCGATCCACGAAGCCTAGCCAGGGATCTTCCTCACCTCGCCACGAACCCAACGAGCCTTCAAGCTCCAGGAGAGGTGGCCGGAGGAGGAAGAACGGAGGAGAGAAAGGGGCGGTCGGAACAGGGGAAGAAGCAGAGCATCCGCGGGAAAGAAGAAGAAGAGGGGAAGAAAGGAGGGGGAGGGGAAGGGGGTAAGGCCGGGGAAAGCCGGAGAAACCGCGGGAAAGGCAAAGGAGGGGAGCAAAAGTCTCCCCTCCCCTGACAGGGGAAGCGACGGCCACCGCGGTGGCCGTCCTTCGAAAGCCACCGACAAAGACTTCCAGGCACAGGCATGATCGATCATCCTTGCATGCGGGATCGATCTTGCTAGCCACAGGATCGATCTCCACCCATAGGCGATCGATCTTCTGAGCCCTAAAAGACAAACTTGGGCTGGGACACAAGCCCAAGTCCAGAACCCCCAACTTCGGGTCCTCCTAACCTTTCTAACAACCACAAGCACCAAACAAGGTCTGTGTGTGCACACCCCGTGTGAAACGACCGCCAAGGCGCAATTTCCCAAATTGCCCTTAGGTCAAAAACAAGCCAAAGGAAAAAGAGGGGCAGGTCCTCACACATCCAAAGATGACCCATTTCAAAGGAAAGGGAGGCCAACAATTGCCAACTTCCCAATGACCATCCAGTCCACCAATTTGAACTAAAACAGAGAAACCAAGGTACCAAACCACAGCCCGGCAACTGACCTAACCACCAAGCCAAGGATAGAGGTCACAGAATAGAATCCAAGGATCCACAATTGATCCAGAGGAAAATCCAGCAATCGCATCAACCCAAACAGGCTAAGAAACCCAACTATAGCCGGCATGTCGCGCCCCCACCCGCGAAAGCCCAACTGGGCCCGGCGACGCGAACCGGAACCTACAAAACGAGGAAAAAGACGGCGAGGGTTCCCTCTAACCTATTGGTCTCTCTAGCAATTCACCAAAAGCACCCTCAATTAAAAGACAATAATTTAACAACATCGAACCACAGATTTAAAACTCAAAGTGTTTAATATACATATCCTCGGAGAGGGGAAGATTCGAATACAACATTACTCCCGTAGGAGACTAATTAACCAAAGGTAAAAGCAGTAAAGATCGCCACCTCTCAAAGTCCACCAGGCGCCGCCGCACCGCCGACCAACTGCCCGGTAGGGGCCACAGAGGAAGAACTGACGCCTGCACCTGCAAAACGCAGCCCGGGTAGGTGTGAGCACTAAGCTCAGTAGGGTTCTACACTACGAAACACAGAAGGAAGAGGGAAACGCGACAGTATCGCCCTCAAGTAGGACCTGGGTGTATACAGGGGTCCCATAACCCCACCGCGTGTCCCTGGTGCTCAGGAGCAGCATACAGTAAGCTCAACAAACACTGCTGATCCCTGGTGCTCAGGAGCAGCATACAGTAAGCTCAACAAACACTGCTGACTCACATGCAGGGAACCGACACTGCATGCGGGAAATGGCACCGCTGAGGGGGCCTCTCCACCACGCAAGAGTCAACACAGTGGAACATCGGCTACACCTCAGCATCCGACTCGAGGCCGACACGACCTCTACAATCATCAAGCAATAAGTGCACCAGTCATCTAGGCCTATCATCACGTTTGACTGGACACTACAATTCAAACCGGGTCCAAACTACTCAACCCCGGTCCTAGGGCTAAGTCCGAGCTTCCAGCCTCGGGACGGCGACCCACAGATCACCCACGCCCTAACCAATGCAACTAATGGACAAATCAACGATGCATGCTATGACATACACAGATAAGAAGTAAAGCATGCTACAGTATGGGAAACATCATATAAGTCAACCGGATCGCTACAGCGGTACTACCGACCGCTGCCAGCCGATCCGCAGCGGGTCCCGGCATTACGACGGTACCACGACCGTCGACCGCAGACTCCTGCAACGGGAAGCAACCCCGAAACCGCTGATGAACAGAAGAAATATAATATTATAATTCGACATATAACATTATATTTAAAACACCAAAAGTTCTCTACTAGAGGCTATTTGACCCCGTCGATCCGACGTCCAAATGATGTCGGATTTGAGATCAAACTTAGCCACCAGTGGACCTACATGTATGGATCAACATATCCAAAATCCAGAATCATCCAACGATTAGATTAACGGAAAAACGCTAATCAAAATCACTAATCAAAACTAACTCACCAATTAATTACTGCAACGCAGCCCGCCAGTAATAAATTCATAACAATTCGTAGGAAAATCGGAAAAATACGAAATAAACTGGAATGGAAAGCTAACGAAGAGATCTACAACTCTTATGTTTATTAAAACCCAAGATCATACACGTACAAGCCGAAAAACTCACCGCAAGCCGACTGTTCTTCAAGAACAGCAGAAAACCGAAAAATCCGAGATTAATCATGCATAAATCCTACTCAAATCTCAACCAAATAACATGAAACTTATATCAGTAATTCTACTAGGCAAGAGGAAGCTAACAACACCAAGATCAACAAGATCAAACTGCTAGATCATGAGAAACCCATTAAAGAACATATGTAGGTAGAAGAACCTACCGAACTGCGCATTCCTCGATTGATCCCTCGCAAACCCGTTACCAACAAGGCTCCAAACCACCTCAGCGATCTTCCTCTCGTCGTCACGAATCCAACAAGCTTTTAAGCTCCTGAAAAGGTGGTCGGAGGAGGGAGAACGACGAAGAAGTAGGGGGCTGCTGGAAGAAACAGAGGAAACAGGGCACCGCGGGAAGAAGAGAAATAAAGAAGAAGAAGAGAAGAGATGGAAAGAAGAGGAAGGAAAGCCCGGGGGAAAGCCGGGAAAGCCGGGGGAAAGGGGAAGGAGGGGAGGGAAAGTCCTCCCCTTCTGACAAGAGAGAGCGACGGCCGACGGCCGTCCTCGCGAAAGAGAAAAAGGCACCGACTCGCTCACGAGTCCGATCGATCGCTCCTACGAGCGATTGATCGCTCATACGAGCGATCGATCGCTCAAGGGCCGTAAGCTGCCCAAAAGCAAGCTTCAGCGCGCCCGAGTTGGGATCTTCCGATCCCGGGTCCACCTAGCCATTCTAAACAAGCACTAACACATACAAGGTCAGTGTGTGCACACGCGGGTGTGGAGCAAATCAACAAGGTGCAATTTACCAAATTGCCCTTGTGGTCCAAGAAACAATACGATCCACCGGATCACTCTCGACGCGAAACAAACCAACGAGCCACGGGCCCGACCCAGCCGGTCGACCCAGGAGTAGAGGGACGGGTCCTCACACGGCAGATCTAAATCTAACTACAACAAACTCGAGGGAAAACGGGAAGGCTGGGGGAGGATCTCAAGCACCTGCCCAATCAAGAATAGACGAAATAATTCAAGGAAAACCCAATGATCAAAACCACAACGACCAAAGAGAGGGTAACCCATCGATCAATCAAAACCAACAAAGAAATAGTGATGAAAACTCATCGGCACCCAAAGATCAAGACAGTAGCATTACGGAAGAGAGAAGAAGCATCCACTAGTAACCAAGAAATCAACAGAGCAACCAAAGTCCTAGCCTACACGCATCGACCCCTCCTAGGAGCCTAATCTAAGATTAGGGTAGGAATCCCTACCTCTCTAGCTCGAGATCGCGTCCTTCCTTTCCTCCTCCGGCCGCGGTAGTCATTATCAACCTCTCTGTTCCCGCTGCGGTCGCCAAGCTCTCCTAGCTCTCCATCGTCGCCGCTGACGTCGCCTCTCGCCCTCTCCGACTCCGACGAGAGGAGCCTCGCCGCCGTCGCAAGGTCTCCCCTCTCTCTCTCCATCGGGTCGCAGTACGCGTGCCCTAATGAAAGGAATGGGGTTTTAAGGGCATTTGATTAGATCCTCGCCGCTCAAATCTCGATCCTTACGATCTAACTCAGATCCTCCGACCTAGAGTACTCCTAATGAACAAATCAAGCACATACAACATACATGGGCCATGTGTGCATTACGCGTGTGTAAAACCAACTCCGCCAAGGGTAATTTACCAAATTACCCCCGGAGCCGCAACGATCAAAGGAGACCGCGAAGGACCTACGCGGTCAGACCAGGTTGGATGTACGAGTCCTCACACCGACACAACCAACACTCCAACCAACTAATCGCAGCATACTTGTGCAACACCAAGGTGTAAACAAGATGAAATATAGGGATAAGAAGCGCCAACTCACTGAAGAGATGAAAAGGAAGCAACATACTTTCTTAAGAATTTCATTTTATTATTTGAAAGAGCTCACAGGCTTGGGTTTGTTAATTTGATGGATATAAGAGTGTATAAAATTTGTACCTTGTACCCAAAGACAGACAATAATGCCATGCTGAAAAATGAATAAGCTTATATATACAACGCAATCATTGATGATGAAAAACTTATATGCCCAACAGGAGAACTTACACTTTGCTATCCCTTTTCTTCTTTCCAAGCAATTTGCAGCAACTTTTTCACCTCTCCGGTCACTTTCTTCTCCGATACTTTATTCTTTTTCTTCTTTCTTTTCCGATTCATTGCGCCAAGAACAATGATCAAAGGAAGGTTTTTGTGATCCAAGAAAATAGGTTACCACAAAAGAAGATAACCAATCAGTAAGCTTGAGGTCACAAACAAAAAACCACAAAACAAGAGAACAAACTACAACAATATATTTCAACTTTCATCTGAATTGCTGGAACATATACAAATCTATCTTTACTGATTCATTTAGAAATGAACATATGTGAATTTTCCAGCATGACCCACCAATGAGAGCTGCTTCTCGCACCCCCAACACCCCTCGCCCCCACCTGGTAAATTCCACTTATGCCCCCCTCCCCCTCTCAGCCGCAATCGTTGACTTTCCCTTTTTTTTTCTCTCTCTTAATTTTATTGTTTTTTCTTAGTTTTGTTCCTTTTTTTTCCTTACTTTTGTTTTTTTTAATCTATTTTCTTTAGTTTTTTTTATCAATTTTATTTCTTTTTTGTTATCAGTTTTATTTTTCTTTTTTGATAAGAAGTTTTTTTATTATATGTTTCTAATCTTTTGTTTATTTTTTTTCTTGTAGATTTTGGGAGGAATTATTTTTAAAAAATTTAAAAGTATAAAAATGTGGATCAAAATAAATGGTATATATATGAAAACAACAAAAATATTAACAGTGGAAAAATGCATTGTGTTTTGTGAAAAGCCTCCTAAACCAATATTGATTTAGCCATGTTCAGTAAAGAGTACATGTAATAATACACAAAAAAGAGATACACAAAAATATATAAAAATACAAATTCTAATCAATATTGCGTCCAAATTTTGCTCTCGACGTGTTTGGTGTTGTACATGTTATTTCATACCACAAATGAACACGTGTCATATAATGAGCGGCCCACCACCATGTTGGAATGGGTGGTATAGGGTAATGACGGTGTAAGAAAACTTGCACGAAGTGATTGCCAACATGGGCAATAACTATTTCTCGACGTTCTTGGTTTGGAGCTGGAGGAGTTCTTAATGGCAAGTGAGTAAAACAACTCCCAATATTCTCACCAAATGTGTGCAATATAAGGTTGTACCTTGATGTGATGACAATTCCCAAAGGCATAGAGTCCATCCAATACATCTCTGGTGCCCATGGCTCGAACCAATTAAGTGAGAATAATAGATTAGCTATCAAATTCCGATCTTGATAAAGCTGATTATATAGATACTTATTTTGTTAAATCTCTTCCATAAGCTCGAATCATACTTGAGACCAACCTTTTTCACCATACCTTATTAGTGCGGCTATCGCCCTGAATCCACAATGACCGTCAGGTTGAATGTCAATAGTGTGGGAAATATAACGCTGCAAAAACGCAGGCAATTTATCAATGTAGGTATCACGGATGGGTGGAACTCAAAAATGATCATGGGTTGTTTGAGTATTGCGAACCCCCGACCCCCTCCTACGTCTCTCTCTCCCTCGAGACGTTGCAGTCGGTTGAGTGACCCTAAATACTGAAATGGATGCATCTACAGAAGATATGCGACGTCTAGTTTGCTCATCTATGCCTATAGGTCAATCTCTATGTTCCGTGTTGTACGAAGAGACTCGAATTGTACTTTGAGATGGATCAACCATATCGAAAATTCTGTCTATCATATGCTCTCGCATATGTGGATCCATCACATCTAATATCTCAACAACGTGGGATGTCCTGTTAGGTTGTGCTCTCTCATCATTAAACCCATGTACATGCATAGACAACCTCCTCCAATGAACATTGATACTCTGTAGCGGAATTGGAATTGAAAAGTAACGGTAATATGCAAGATCGTGCTCACATGACAATCCGTATACTATTTTGATTGAACAGTTGTATCCGTCAGTTACCTGGTGAGATGCTTCCTCAGCGCATTTCAACTGACCAGAAATAAACTCCATTGCTTCTAATGAAATCTGACACCTTACTTGACTGAAAATGTTATCATGCAAATGTTGATGGCGTGTAATGTTGAGAGATCTCTCGAACGACTTCTTAATATCCCTTAATTGAATTCTCAATATCTTGTGTTTTTTTTCAAAAGATATTTCCAAGGATGACATGGTATCTCCCAAATATAACTTCAACCTCATGTGTGCAGACTCCACCCTGCAATAAAAAAATACATTGTGTTTTAATAATGAACAGAATTTAAATAGTACAATAATGAACAAAATTGAAATATTAAAGCTATAAAGTGGTTATACCTTTGACTAGAATTGCTTCCGAGGTGCATACATGTATTAACCCATGCTGAAACAAACCGCTCATTATAAGGGTGTAACCATATCTCCCAAAGGTATTTTAGAACACCCTCGAATCATCGATACTCCTCGCGCATGACTTCCCACTTCTGCTGGTAAAACCACTGTGTCAATGAATTAATGAGCGAGTATCATGACGTAGAAAGGCGTTTTCACTCCAAACCAAGCATAAGGGCGCATTTCTTCATTACACATTGGTTTATGTGCCAAATACAAAGGATGTGATGTGCCATGGGAAAACATGTTTTAATGGCATTAATAAGCGTCAAATCCCGATCTGAAACAAACACTGATGGCAACGATGCCCCTTTTCAACCACCCACTTCTTTAGGGTACCTAATGCACATATCAATTGCTCTGCCCTCTCATTACTAAGATATGTGAACATAAGAGAGTAAGTTCGCATTATGGATGTGATACCCACAACCTTTAATAGAGGTATCTGATACTCATTGGTCTTGTATGTGGCATCAATGATCAATACGGAAGGAAAGTTGACAGATAGCTCTAGGCTTTTTGGATGAACTCAAAGAATATCTATGATTTCGTTGGTGTCTAGATTTGTACTGTAATTGTGGAGGTATTCTTTCTTAATTAATTGCTCCAAAACATACTGAACAGAATTTAGACTGCCCCGTTTGACAGATTTATTTATGAAAATGGCATTGTAAATGCTTTTGATCCCCGTAGTGTTTGACGGGTCTCTTTCCTTCAAAATAGTAAAAATTTCATGATGTGCAGTGTTGTTGGCTATGTCGAGCACAAATTCTTTCTCCATTGGCTTTAACATACACGGGTACTCATGGCCATCAATGTGAGGACCCGTCCCTCCCCTCCTGTGGCTCGCTGTGGACCGCAAGGGCAATTTGGTAAATTGCACCTTGTCGGCTAGTTCCACACTCGCGCTTGTACACACACTGACCTTGTTTGTGGTAATGTTTGCTTAGGATGGTTAGTGGGACCCGGGATCGAAAGATCCGGACTTAGGCTTGAATTCTCGCCTAAGTTTAGCTTTCAGCACACAAAGGATCGATCCTCTCTGGCTAAGAGATCGATCCTCTTGTGCCAGAAAGTCAAGTGAGATCGTCATGAGGTGATCGATCCTTCCTTGGGTAAGGATCGATCCTTCATAGGTCGGTTCGTTTGCCTATAAAGCAGACGAACCTTCTTCCCTCAAATCCTTTTGGAAACCCGGCGATTTGAGCTCGGATCTTGGGATTTTCGAAGGCGTTGAGGACGATCCAAGGCCTAGCTGCTTGGATCTAAGCTGCGTTTGCTCCGGTAGGGATCCTACCGACATCTCTCTTCGGGGTTTTGAGTTTTCCGGTTTGATCTGTGGTTTAATGCTTAGATCTTGTGATTAGCATGTTGGTTTCTTGTGTTTTAACCGGGTTTGGACTCGTGGGATCCTGATCTATCAGATCCCAGAGTTTCGTGGTTTTTGGTTGTCTCTTCCGGCGGTATTCTTCGCCGGAAGGACGCCGCGGAACCCATCATGATCGATCTTCCCTTGAGGAAGGATCGATCTTCTGGGTTGGTCATGCTCCGCCCGATGAAGGATCGATCACGAGCTTGGTGAGGATCGATCCTGGTTCTTGGGGAGCATGGCTGTCCTTCGTCGCGAAGAGGATCGATCCCCTTGTGAGGAAGGATCGATCACTCGTGGTGCGATATGAAGGGTGCTCTCTGTCGCGAAAATGATCGATCCTCCTGAGAGGAAGGATCGATCCTTTTGTCTCGACAGTGAGGCTTTACTCTCTGTTGCTGAGAGGATCGATCCTACCCTAGGGGATGATCGATCCTTTGGTAGAAGAGAGGGTTTTGACTAGTTTTGCCCAAGGGGCTTTGTATGTTGGTTTTCTTTATTGTTTTATACCTTGTACATAACATTAAGCATGTTAGCCCTATATAGGGGCAGTGGTGAACCGGGGGAGTGATGACTCCCGGGATGTTTAGAATAAACGGGCGGGTGGCCCTACTGCTTTCCCTAGCCTCTCACGCCGGCGTTCGCCGAGGGCCACATTACTTGTTGCACATTGTGAACTGTTGTTTGCGGGGTTGTTTCCCGGTGCAGGTGTTGTGTGGACTGCTGGCGGTTGGTAGTGGTACCACTGCAGCAGTCCTTAGACCTTATTTATTTGTTCACCACCCCGGGCCGGCAGGGTGCCGTGCCCAGACCTTGTATTTATATCATCACATCTTGCTGCATGCTTACATGTATCTTTTCTGCGCATGTTCATAGCATGCATTGTGTTGTGCATTAGTTGCATCTGTTAGGGCGTTGCCGATCCGGGGCTTCCGGGTAGCCCGGATCTATCTCTTAGGACCGTGCGGGTAGCTTGGTCCAGGACTCAATTTGTAGTATTCAGTCTTTTCGATGATAGGGTTAGTTGGACATGAATACTGTTGTGCTTGATGTTTAGAGGTCGTGTCGGCCTTGAGCCAAGTCGTGGTGTAGCCGGTACCCAATCCTTCTAGAACTCTTGGGTGGCAGGTGTGACTACCCAGCGGTGCTACCCGTCGACAGTGCCCAGGATCCTGTCGTGAGTTGGCAGTGCCGTTTCCTGTCTTACTGAGTGTGACCCAGTGTGTGACCAGTTCGCTGGAAGACCACGACTGGGGCTCTCAGGGGTATCCGGTGGGGTTATGGGACCCCTGTGATACACCTAGGCTTTGCTTGGGGACGACACTGTTGTGTTCCCTTCCTTTGTGAGTGTCGTAGTGTAGTGTCCCTGCTGAGCTTAGTGCTCACACCTACCCGGGCTGCGTTTTGCAGGTGCTGGCGCTAGCTCTTCTTCGGTTGCCCCTACCGGGCAGGTGTTCGGTGACGTGGCGGCGTCTGGCGGAGCTTGAGGAGCTGTGATCTGTCCGTGTACACCTTGGTTAGATAGTCTCCTACGGGAGCGATTTTGTATAACATTCCATGTTTGAGGATTTGTACTATATTCCAGCTTTGTGTGTTGAGCTTTATAATTGTTGTTTATTACAGGATGATTATGCTTATTAGGGTAACCACTACGATTAGAGGGAAACCTCGCCAATTTTCCGCAGTAGGTTAAGTTCCGGTTCGCGTCGCCCGGCCCGGTTGGGCCTACGCGGGTCGGGGCGCGACAATCAATATATTCTGCTGATTGATGGTTATGGATACCGCAGACAACCCTTAAACCCCACATTACATCATCTGAAGGTATTGGTATACCTCGCAGCTCAAATGGGCATTCATATTTTTTTATGGATTGCCTGTCAGCCAGATTTGGTAGCGATTTGTACTTTTCTCCTGTCACACCCCGACCTAGAAAACCCATCTGGTCCGGGGCATGAGGGTTCCTAATCTATTCAATCCTCCATTGGCACGTTTATAATAAAAGACAGCTAAATTAAGAATTGATATGGGGTCGAAGTTAATATTGCTAATATGATTCAACGTTCTGATACAAGACTAGACTCCAAAATATCATATTATAACTATCACGAAATTCCTTGCATAAGGAAATTATACATTTATCATCCAAAAAAGAAGTAACTGGACCCCAAGTCCTCAAACTCCTCCAGAAGCCGATGCGCCACCATGTGCCTGTCCATTGGGTGCTATATAAGAAGAATCGTCGCCTACACCTACAAAACGTAGCCTGGGTGGGAGTGAGCAAAAGGCTCAGTAGGATTCTGTACTACTACGCTCACAAAGAAAGGGAAACAATAAATTCTCATGTTCCATCTCATCTCTAGGGGAAACACATACGTACACCGCCTACTCCAGGGCACGCAAGTTGATGACCTCTGATATCGTCAACAGTCGTCCCTCTCAAACCAAGCGCACTAGCGCTGAACCACATGGCGTAGAACACATTGTGGTACGTAACTTCCCCTAATGGTGAAACTGAGACTGAGGCTGAAACGTAGGACGACCTCTATACCTCGATCAATATAATTTACAACCGACTAGACATTTGCCTCAAATCATCATATTTATATAATAGATTAAATCCTAGACCTTACTACCCAGCCTCGGTCTTAAGGCTAGATCCGAGCTGTTTGAGCCCCTGGATCAACGATTAGCCCATCGTCCACGCCTAACCTAGTAATGCATCTAGTGCAAACAAATCATCTATGATTATACACATAAATAAGAGTTCAGGCATGCAACAATATACCAAGTATTATACAGGACTGGGCCCATCACATAGTTTGTCAAGGGTGCACATCGCAAAGGTCTAGGCAAAGCAGATAAATAGGCACTCTGGCATACACACGGGATACAACCCCATCTAAACGACCAAACAACTAAGACAACAATATAATAATATTTTAATCAAAGTTGAGGGTATACTTAAGGCCTATTTATTATACACAACCCAGGGGAGGTTTGACTCCCCTGGTTCAACTACAAGCCACACGAGGCCTTACACAGATAAATAACACATATCCAAGATAAGATTACAATAATCAATTTACCGAAATCAAACCAATTATACCACTAAACTCGAAAAATCATTTCTTTCAATCTAGCCGTCCAATCGATATGAAACTTGGTATTCCTACTCGATGACATTTCCCAAATCACATATCCAAGATTTGGATCGATCGGATAAACGAAAATAGATCAAAACCTATAATGTTGGTAAAATCCAGTTTCGATAAACAACACATAAATCCTTCGACAATTCGTCGGATTGAAACCAAACTTTGCAGATCTATTTAAAAGACCATTAAGATCATCTCGAAAATTCGTCGGATTGAATAATTAAAC
This sequence comes from Narthecium ossifragum, assembly GCA_963920575.1. Taxonomy (NCBI): domain Eukaryota; kingdom Viridiplantae; phylum Streptophyta; class Magnoliopsida; order Dioscoreales; family Nartheciaceae; genus Narthecium; species Narthecium ossifragum. The sequence goes on from OY986968.1 coordinate 7,471,827, forward strand.
TTCATTTAATTACATTAATTAAGCTAACTGTCATGTTTCAGCATAGACTGCCCATTTAATTGACAACAAATCGTACATAAGTCCAAAAATCATGAAACTAGTTGGAAATGAAATTTAACTCAGAGAGGTACAACGTTTATGTAGAAGACCAACTAAGATCATGCATGTACGGCTCAGAAATCATGTTAGAACAACACTATTCTAATTAACCCAGAATATCCGAAAATAACATAAGGAATATTTGCTTAAATCCATATCAATTCAAAGCTAAATCCTACCAAACTCTTATCAGGTGTTAAGCAAACCCAAACGTATCATCTAACATACTTTAATTGAAGAAACAATCAACTAATCACTAAAGAACATCAAAAACAAGCTAAATGATGAAGAGGGAAGAAGGAAAAAAGAAAAACAGAGGAGAGAAGAAGAGGGAAGAAGAAAAAAAAGAAAAACAGAGGCGGTCCGTGGGTTCTTTTAAGCTCTCAACTGATCGATCGACCCAAAGGCCGATCGATCGCCCCAAAGGCCGATGCATCGTCCACGTCACCGATCGATCGTCCCATGGACCGATCGATCGTCCAATGTCGGTTCAGTGTCCTTATCTAGACACGTCACGGCGATGCAGACATCAAGCCCGATCGTTGTCCCACGGGCCGATCGATCGTCTAGGGACCGATCGATCATCCCACAGGGCAATCGATTGTCCGAGGCATGATAGTTGTCTTAAAGACAAGTCGTCGCGCCTGAGCTCGGATCTTTCGATCCGGAGCTCGCCTAGGGTTCTAAAAAGCACAAATACAATATATAGGGCTGTGTGCACTACGTAAGTGTGAAACCAACCGCCAAGATGCAATTTATCAAATTTCCCTTGGGGTCCAAAAGCGACAATGCGATCAACCAAATTGCGCTCGACGCAGAAACAAGCCAATAGGGCATGACCCCGATCTACGCGGTCGAGCCAGGTTAGAGGAACGGGTCCTCACACCTCCTCTTTCACACGTAAGACGGCACTTTGGCAGCTTGTCGTCTTTTAATTTAGCAGAATTTTTAATAACTACCATAATACTATTTTCCCGACCATCTATCTTTGCCTAATTTATCATATCTTCTCTACTTTTAAATATCTATATAGAAAAATATAACGAAAATTTATAAGTGCAACATTATGCAGTCTTAACATAAAACAACGATAATAACTAACCTGATTTGTGGTAAATTCGGCTGTATAATCGCGACTGTTGATGAAGATGCTCTCCCCACTGGGAACATCATTCTAATGAACAACTATATGAAAATGAACCGAAGTAGTCATCCATGATGCTCTTCTATGAATTACGAAAAGTGATGGTTAAAAAGATAACTCTATTTTAGGAAGAGAGAAGGAGAGGCTGAGAGGGAGAGAGCATGTGAGGGAAGTGTGACTGGAAAGTAACTGAAAATGAGGTGTGAGAGGAGGATTTATTTCATTTCTTTTTCATTCATCAAACTTCATACCTCCCCGAACATATATATAGGCATGAGAGGACAGTACAAGACAAATCCTTATCTCATTGATAAATGTGCATATGCTTATCATCTCGATAGGCATGCAAATGTTTATCTTCTCGGTAAGCGTGCATATGCTTATCTTCTCAATCTTTTAGAAGAATTCATGTTGTTGTCATCCACATATCAAAACAATTTAAAACTTTTATCATTTTAAATTTTGAAATTTTTATTATTTGAAATTTTAATTTTAAAATTTCTACAATTTGAAATTTCAAATTTTAGAATTATTATGATTTGAAATTTTACAATTTAAATTTTTTGAAATTTATACGATTTGAAATTTAAATTTTTAAGTTTTTAAATTTTTAAGATTTGAAATTTGAAATTTTTACAATTTGATATCTTAATAAATTAAAATATCATTATTTCCTTTTAACATGGTAAATAATAGAGTATATATTCAAATTGGGATTTTACTAAAAAGTATGCATATTCCCCTCTTGCTAATTCGTTGTGAAACCTCTTGCAAGTTTTGTGTTACCATTTATTCATCCATTGCATATTCCTTTTAACATGGGAGAGTCAGAGTCTTGTAGTTTGTTTTATCTCATCATTCTAATAGAGAAGAAAGGGATTTTTCAGCCATTAATTGGAGCAAGGGTTCCTTTGCCATCAAGAAAGGAGAGAGCTTGTGCTTCAGGAGTATTTCGGGCCAAGATCTCATCATATTGTTACTACCAGCCCCCCCCCCCCCCCCCTCCCCCGCCATTGTTATTTCTCACCACCATCCAACCCATCCCCATCCCCATCATCGGCCCCTAGCACATAGTGAACCACCCCGTCGCGCCTCGACCCGCGAAAGCCCAACCGGGCCAGGCGATGCGAACCGGAACCTAACGAAACACGAAAAAATTTGATGAGGGTTCCCTCTAACCTATTGGTCTCCCTAACAATTCATCAAAAACACCGTCAAATTTTTACAACAATAATTTAACAAGCCTCGAACCCAAGATTACAAATCCAAAGAGCTTAATATACATATCCTCGGAGAGGGGAAGATCCAAACACAACAGTATAACACTCCCGTAGGAGACTAACTAAGGGTTTAAAGCAAGTAAATGATCACCACCTCTCAGACTCCATATAGCGCCGCCGTACCGCCGACCAACTGCCCGATAGGGGCGACCGAAGAGGAGCTAGCGCATGCATATGCAAAACACAGCCCAGGTAGGAGTGAGCAACTAAGCTCAGCAGGGAAACTACACTACGACTCACAGAAGGAAGAGGGAAACACAAGAGTATCACCCTCAAGTAAGACTTGGGTGTATACAGAGGTCCCATAACCCCACCGCGTGTCCCTGAGGTTCACGATCATGATCTCCCAGAAGAACAGGTCACATGATGGGTCACACTCAGTAAGCAAGAACTAACTCTGCTGGCTCACAAGCAGGGAAATGACACTACAGGCGGGAAATGACGCCGCTGAGTACGCGACCCCTCTACTTAAGAGTCAACATAGTGGAACACCGGCTACAACTCAACATCCGATACGAGGCCGACACGACCTCTACAATCATCAAGCAACAGGTGTACCAGTCATCTAGGCCTATCATCGAATTTGACTGTACACTATAAATCAAACCGGGTCCAAACTACCCAACTCCGGTCCTAGGGCTAAATCCGAGCTTTCAGCCTCGGGACGGCGACCCACAGATCGTCCACACCCTAACCATATGCAACTAATGCACAACAGAGATGCATGCGATGAACATACGCATATAAGCAGTTAAGCATGCAGCAGGATGTGATGATAACATAACAAGGTCTGGGCTCGGCACTCTGCCGGCCCGGGGTGATGAACATATATTTAAGGTTTGGAACTACTGCAGTGGTACGCCACCAACTGCCAGCCAGTTCACCAGCAACCTGCATCGGGAAGCAGCCCCGCAAACAATAGAGACAAACCACGCAGGTAAAAGCCCTCGGCGCATGTCGGTATGCAAGGCTATGGAAAGCAATAGGGCTACTCACCCACTTATTCTAAACATCCCAGGAGTCATCACTCTCCTAGTTCACCACTGCCCCTAATATGGGGCTAGCATACTTAAGAGTATGCACAAGGTATAAAGCTGTAAGAAATATGTACGTACAAAGCCCCGCGGGCAAAACCAATGAAAACTCCTCTTTGCCACCAAAGGATCGATCTTTTCCCAAAGAAAGATCGATCTTTCCAGTAACGGAGAGCTTTCCCTTCCTGTCGAGCCAAAGAAGATCGATCCTTCCTCCCAGGAAGATCGATCCTTCCTCCCAGGAAGATCAATCATTCTCGCGATAGAGGGCACCCTCTTGCCGCGCCAAGGAAGATCGATCCTTCCTCCCAGGAAGATCGATCCTCCTCGCGACAAGGGGGATCCCATGCTACCCAAGGCATAAAGATCGATTATCCTCACCAGGTGATCAATCATGCTCGGGTTCAGCATGACCAACAATGAAGGATCGATCTTCCTCCCAGAAAGATCGATCTTGTTGGGTTCTCCGGCGAACCTTCGGCGAGAAATACCGTCGGAAAACTCTACCAAATCCCACAAAACCTTGGGATCTTGTAGTACGAAGGACCACGAGTCCAAAACCGGTGGAAATACTACAAACTAACAAGCATGCATCAAGATCTAAGCTAAAAAAGATCACAATCAACTCAAAACTCACAAAACCGGAAAACAAACGTAGGTAGGATCCGTACCTAGCCTAGAGTAGCTTCAATCTCAGCTGCAAGGCCTTGGATCGTCCCAAATCTCTTCAAAATCCGGCAGCTTTAAGCTCAAGAACACGGATTTCAAAAGGGATTCAAGGAAGAGGGTTACGTCTGTTTTATAGACAAACGAACTGACCTATGAATGGGAAAGATCGATCCTTCATGACGATCGCGCTTTGACTTTCTGGCATTAAAAGATCGATCTTCTAGCAAGGAAAGATCGATCTCTTAGGTGCAGAAAGCTAGACTTGGGCTAAAACTCAAGCCCAAGCCTGGATCTTTCAATCCTGGGTCTACCTAACCTTTCTAATCAAACACTAACACAAGCATAGTCAGTGTGTGCACATACGGGTGTGAAACAAACCAACAAGGCATAATTTACCAAATTGCCCTTGCGGTCCAAGAACAATGCGATCCACTGGATCACGCGTTCGACGTGAAACAATCAAACGAGCCATGGGTCCGACCCAGCCGGTCGACCCAGGAGTAGAGGGACATGTCCTCTCACTCCCCTACTATTTTTTGCTTCGCTCTTTGTTGATGCAGAACGGTAGTATGAGGGAGGAAGAGAGGAAGTGAGAAAAGTAGATTTACAGAAGAGAGAAAAAGGAAGAACAAATGAGAAGAGACAGAGAAATCAATCACTCTGTTAGAAGAATTAAATGGACACATGGTTTGTATATAGTCTTTTTGTTGTTTTGGACAACTGTATAGGAGGCCCACACATAGAGTTGGTTAGAATATTTTATTTCAAATGCATATAACTACATATGCAAGGTCTTGGCCAAATTAATGAAGGGTTTTCTCATTCCTTCCATTTTTCTCTCTTTTTTTTTGATTAGTTTAGCCAGATGGCTGGGTTACAAACCAGAATCTAAATCAATAGTATGGGTATGGACATGGAATCCCATCCTCCTTCGACCAAAAAAAAAACCATCAGCACTAGACCTGCCAAGAGATGCTAAAGAATCTGCTTTCTTATTCCTAACTCTAGGGATATAGATTATATGTACCTCCTCGAGATGAGCTGCCATCCAACATATGTGCATAAGTAAAGTACTTAAATACGGGGGCCAACATCTCCTTCCATTGAGATAGACAACAACATCTCGTGAATCTAATTCAATGGTTGCCTTCCGCACTCCTCTATTCACAGCTGCTTCTTGTAGTCCGCTCATGAAGGCCTTTAATTCTGCTTCTTGCACATCATGCACATCCATCTTCTCAGCCAAACACCACTCCATTCCTTCTTCTCCATGGCAGTAGACACCAATTCCCACAACTGATCTGACTATACACACTTGCATATGATTGTATTACCATCGTAGAAGGTTTCCTCCTCTGCTCCTCACTTGATTTTGAGGAAAATCCATGATTGCTCTATAACATCCATTGCTTTTCAATTCACATCGCAGAGCTTGCAATGTCCCTTGGCGAGGATCCAGCCCCTTCAAATGCCCATTTGTTCTTGTTCTTCCAGATAAGCCACAGTATATACCCAAGATTGGACTTATGTTCCTTCATTTTCTCATCAGAGGATGATTTAAGAAGCAGATCCTACCATTCTACCCATCCCTTAGTCCGCTGTATTTGAGAGTCCCGATGAAACACATCGTCCCATACCTCTATCGATTTCTCACATCCAACCAGAAGATGCTCAATGGATTCCCGAGAAGATGTGCACCTTGGACACAACCCATCCTTTGCAGCTCCAGCACGCCATAACATCTCTTTAGTAGGCAGTTTCTTATGAACAGTTTTCCAAAGAAATGTCTTGACTCGAGGACCAAAGGGACCTTTCTAAATACTGTTCCACCTATATTGTCTCACTCTTCAACATCCCTGCTATTCTCAAACAATTTTATATAAGCAACTTTGGACGTCACCTTCCCAAGATGATCTCGGTCCAAGAAGCTTTGTTTGGAGTTCCTTCTTCTACAATAGAAACATTTAAGATTAAACTCACCATGCAAGCAAGGAACATGGCCGGAATCTTCCTCCTTAACCACCTCGCCTGTTTATCTATCAATTTTCCCACCTCCAGCAAATTAAACATCTTCTCCATATGATAAACAGTGGGCTTCATAGAGATCGGCATATCAAGAATCCACCATTCTTTAAGAACATTAATATGACTTCCTCCCAGGAATCCACCTGAAATCTTGTCTAGGAAGAGAAAGGGTGTGACATATACTAGGCTAATTCGGAGATGAGAGATTGACTGGCTTATTAGGAGGAAGAACTCCTCTCGAATTATATTTAGCTTTCACCACTCTTTTCGATAAAGAGTTCTCTGGAGGAAATAGTTGGGCGGCTCTTTGCATCCGAAGAGCTTTCTGCCAAACAAGAAGAAGACGCAAACCTAGGCCCCCTTCTTCATGTGGTGAGCAGACAATCTGCCATTTAACCACTGACATACCCTATTTACCATTCCATAGGAAAGCTCTTGATAGCTTATCAATCTTCTTGAGGACAGAATTTGGAACATGTGTCGCTTGTCGCCTTCATCGTATAAACTAGGATAGCATGAATCACATGCTTTAGTAGAGTGATCTTCCTAGGGAATGCAAGACGGGCACCACCCCACTGTGCAATCTTGGCAGAGATCTCAATAAGATATGTGAAATCAACTCCACGCCAGCAGCATGCACTTATAGGAAAGCGCCAAGAACCCGGTTCCTCCTTAATCTTGAGTCTACGACATATCTTCCGACGCAATCTTGGTGACATCAAAGGGGATAGATTGTACTTGACTTTGCAGGATTCGCATACCGGAGACCTCTTTATAATGCTCAAACAAGGAGAGGATCTGACGTACCTCAAGCATAGATGCCTTCGTAGATATAAGGCAGTCATCAGAATGGACCAAGTGAGTCATTGTAACATCTAATCTTGGCATCTTGACACCTGTAAGCCTCGAGTTTGGTTCCTTATCCAATGAGAGAGGGAAGCTTGCACAAGGTTAAACAAGAATGGAGACAACGGATCACCTTGACGTAGGCCCCGATGCGGCACTATATGACTATATACTTGTCCATTGATGATAAATACAAATCTAGGTGGTGAAACACAAATAATCACCCATTCAATCCATCTATTAGGGAAAGATATATTCTTCATAACAGCCTCAAGGTATCCCCATCAAACACTGTCATAAGCTGAGCTGATATCAAGCTTAAGAGCCATAAGTGGATCCTTCTTAGGTGCCTTGTGAATAGAGTGCAAGATTTCTTGCGCAATAGCAACATTATCAAACATGCTTCTTTCTGAAACAAAGGCTGACTATTTCGATTCAATAATGCTGGGCAAGATGACCTTTAATCTCTGAGTTAAGATAATTGCAATTTTTTTATATGATACATTACATAAGCTAATGGGTTGGTAGTCTTTTACTCTCCTCGGTTGTCTGCATTTTGGATTGAGGGCCACAAAGGTTTCATTCCATCCACTCGGCATCCTCCTTGAGTTGAAGAAATCAAGCACCATTTGACACAAGTCATTCCATACCATAGACCAATACTCATGATAGAATTCCAAAGAAAAAACTATTTGGCCCCGGGCAACGGTGATGTCCCAGTCTTTTAACATCCTCTACAATCTCTGCCTTCGTAACATCCCGCATAAGCATACCTTAATCTCTTTCTGAAATATAGCGCAAAGTAGGACATGTACCTTGACTACCTGTGAGGACCCGTTCCTTCAACCCGCTCCGACCACGTTAGGTCGAGGGTCTGGACCATTTGGCCTTGTTCCGCGATCGAGTTGATCACAAAGACCCCAAGGGAAATTTAGTAAATTGTGCTTTGGAGGTTGGTTCTACACCCGCGATGTACACACAACTCTTTTGATTGATGTACGTGCTTATTAGAACCCTAGACGAGCTTAGGATGGGAAGATCCGAGCTCGGGCTTGAAAGCTCATCTTTAGGACAGCTTTCAGCCCTGGCGCGATCCATCGACCCTTGGACCGATCGATCGGTCTTGTAGTAAGGCGGTTCTCGACCCGAAAAGCACCCCCCGCTCCTCTTCTTCTTTTTTTCTTTTCTCTTCCATGCTCCCTTGTTCTCGCGATCTCTTCCCCGTCCAGCGACATTGCGCGCGCGAGAGAGGGTGGGACAACACCGGCAACGTTCCCCGGCGAGGGCCCCCTTCTTCTTCCTCCTCCTTCCTTCCCTTCCTTTTCCGCGGCGGCGTTTCCCCCCCTCTTTCCTTCTTCTCCGACGGCGGCTGCGGGTTTGTGAGAGGACTCCGATGGCTTGGAGGCATCCCACGGCAAGGGAGGAGGTGGATTAGCAAGGTTGGCGGTGGATTAACCAAGGATTAGCTTAACAGAGGTAGGGTTCTTGACCTAGGACCTTGATTAAGTGTTCGTATATATTTGAACCTTTAATTCTTTGATTTCTTCTTGCTAATTGATGCTCCTATGGTAGTTTAATTACTGTCTGGAGTTTGTAATGAATTGATTTGGATTTTAATCGGATTTAAGCATGTTTTCCCTGAATTTTATCGAAGTTCTATTCTTCGATGACCAGTCGAGCTCAAGTTTGATTTCTGAGCTATGTGAGCATGATCTCGAGTAACTTTAAATATTAAAGTTATAGACCATCGAATCTTCTTTCAATTCCACCTAGTTTTGTAATTTTTGGGGTATTCAACCATTTTTGGTGGTTTTCCTTCGAATCTACGATGAGGCGGTGATTAGTAAGTAATTAGTGTTTTGATTAGTGATTTCTGGGAGTTTTAATCATGTAATTAATCCAATTGTTGGTCAGCATATTTCTAGCATGCAAATCTACACCTGCCCAAGTTTAATTTGGAATCTGACGTCGTTTAGATGTCGAATTGCGAAGTTTTCATCACCTCTAATTATAGCTACTATAGCTAATCCGATAATGCATAACCTTAGTGGATTTTGGTGTTCATGGTGTTTAATCTTTCTAGAATCATGCAATTAAGGTTCCCAATGACACATAGGTCCAGTGTGTTCAATTTAAATTGTGATCTTTTGACTTGTCTTGTATGTAAATCTTGCATGCTTGTTTAATTACATGCGTCTAACCTGTTAGGCTTGCGGTTGAACCAAGGGAGTCATGCCCCTTGGGATGTTTAGATAGATAAATGGGCAGAAGGTGTGCCCTAGGTTATGTAAAATGTATTTGTTGTTGTTGTTGTTGTTGTTGTTGTAATTATGTGATCGGGGGTGTGCCTTGTGAGGACTCGTACCTCCAACCCGGTCTGACCGCGTTAGGTCGAGGGTCTTGTTTTGTGGTTTGGCCTGGTTGGCCTTGGGATGCGATCGGTTGATCGCATCGCTGTTTTTGACCCAGGGGCATTTTGATAAATATGCTCTCTGGTGGTCAGTTTCACACCCACGTTACACACATTGCATTTGATTGATGTATGTGATTGATTAGAACCTTAAGGGCACTTCCGATCCGAAGATCGGAGCTCAATCGGGAGAGATCGAATCGGATGGATGTGATCGATTCCAGCTTTCTATTTAAACCCTTCTTTTCTCTCTCTTTCCTGGCTTCTTCTTTCTTCTCCTGTCGTTCTCTCTTCCTCTCTCCAACCGGCTGAGCTAGGGCTTGGAGACGCGATCTTCGGGGAGCAGATCTTGGCGATCGGAGTTGGGGGACGCGTGGAGAAGCTGCCCTACTTGCTCAAGTAGGTGCTTCTACCTCGATCTTGTGTTCGGGTTCTCCTAGGATAGGTTTATTGTGTTTTCGATGTAAGAATACATGATAGAATGTTGTATAGTTAAATACATGAATGTTATAGCATGTGTAGAGTAGCTCTACCTCTTGGTTTTCTTATTTTATAAGATGATTTCCGTATTATTGCCGTTTTGTCGGTTTTCGGTCATTAAGACCTAGATTTGAGATTTAATCATCAAAATCGTGTTTTCTTTGTATGAATAGCTTCTTCATAATCTATTACGCATGCCTGCAAAGTTTCATTAATTTCCAACAAGATTTGATCATTCAAATCCAAGAAATTGGATTTCCGGCACTGTTCTGAGGAACTATGCACAAGGCCCGACGGTCAATCGGTAGATCGACCGTTAAGCGTTGATACGCTTCTTTCGAGCCTGACGGCCGACCATCGGATCGACCGTCAGGCTCTGTCGCGTTTTTGGTCTCCCACGATCGATGCACCGATCGATTGCGGGCTCCCTCTCTTTTCTATTCCGCCTCACGGTCGATCGTCGGATCGACCGTCGCATCGTCCGTGAGGCTCTGTCTTGTTTTGGGCCTCTCACCGTCGATGTACCGATCGACCGTAGCCCCTATGCTTTTCCCTTGTTTGGCCCCACGGTCGACCGTCGGATGGACCGTGGCATCGACCGTGGCCTCACGGTCGACCGTTGGATCGACCGTCGAATCAACCGTCGGATCGACTGTCGCATCAACCGTGGGCCACTGAACTGTGTTTTCTGGTTTCCTTTGATTGGTTTTCATTCTTGATAGATATCCAATCATGTTAGGAAGCATACACGTTGTTTTCACGGTATATTAATGGATTTCTATCGAGATTGGGAATTGAACCGGGAGTTTAACCTCTTTGACGAATCTACGGTTTTTATCCGCATTTAAATACTTGGTCGGTTAGTAGTTTAAATGCTTATTGCTTCCCTGGCCGTTAGCTTACTATGAGTGTTAGCTAACGAGGTATTGTGGAACCTTAGCCCGTTGCCGGCGAGTGCCGAGGGCTATTGTATAACTGTTGAACCTATAACTGATGTTGTGGCATATAGAGACATCTAGGATAGATGTTTGCATAGGTTCATGCACTGTATGCATTAGAGGCATATCAGGTTAGGCGGGTGATGGGTTGATCGCCTATCCGAGGCTCTCGGGTAGCTCGGATCTAGCCTTAGGACCGTGGCTGGGTCGTAAGGAATAGGACGTGATTGTATAATTAGAATCTTGTGTTATTGAGGATTTGAGGTAGTTGACTATGATCTTTGCTTTGAGGTTTAGAGGTCATGGTGTCTTCCCAAGGCCGAGTACTAAGGATGGTTGTCGATGTCCCCGACATGGTCCCCAGGAAGTGGTTTCCTGCTGAGTAACAGTGATCCTACTAGTTATGGTTCTTGTTCCTCTTAGCGTGTTGATTGATGTCCCCAGCGTGGTCGGTTGAGAAGAGTAGAATCCCTTGGGGAGTCGATAGGGGTTGTGGGACCCCGTGGCATTCCTTAGGCTTGAGCGGGGAGACATCACTGTTGTTATTTTCCTCCTTTCAGTGTACCGTAAAGTAGAACCCTACTGAGCTTATCGCTCACTCCTACCCGGGCTGCGTTTGCAGGTGAAGCCGCCAGTTCTTCCGCAGTAGAGCCGGCGGGATCAGCTTTTGGCGGCGCGACTACTTCCAGAGGCGTCTGAGGTTGCTGCAGGATGACTGTTGTACTTTTTGATAGTTTTGTATATTATAAACATCTTTCGAGAACTTTTGGGATTACTTGTATAATATCTTTCCCTTGGAGGAGTTTGATAAGAATTGTATCAGATGTTTAAATAGTACAACTTAATGTATTTATGAATTGAATTACAGCTTTACCTCTGGAGTTTAAATTGTTTAAGTTTATTTCTATCTTCCGCAATGTATCGCGCCAGTTGGATGTGAATAGTGTAGGTTTACCCTCACGCCTCGTCCTGGATGGGTTTTCTGGGTCGGGGTGTGACATGCCTCGTTGTAGGAATTTCGGGAGACGGCTATTTATGCCGTTGTAATGCCGAAATTTAGATTGACGTGTAGTTTTTTGTTAACGGTCTGTGGGCGCCATTGTAATATTGTAATATTTAGTTGTTGCTTAGACTTTTGCTATGTCTACCCTTTGGGCGAGCTGTATGCTACACCCAACCATGTATATTGTTGTGTCATCTTGTTGCATGTTGTTACGAATCATGTTAAGATTCCATATAAGTTGGCAAATTTCATTGATTTAAATTAGCTAGATTGGGTATATGGTTCATACATGACTAATTCAAGCGAATTGGATCAAGTGAGATCAAATTGGCTCAAGTCACATCAAGTTTGATCAAGTAAATACCAAGAATTAATCACTGTCATTGGATTGGAGGGAAGCGGAAGCGGACGACTTGGATAGATAACTGAGCTGCTACTTACGTAGATTTAAAGGCATGTTGCATAGAGAGAAGGGGGCTCGACTGCCACAGAAAAAAGAGGAGGGGTCACATCGGATCTGCTTCACTTCATGGGGTTTGGAAGGATAGCCGGGGCTGCATGATTTCAATGGAGAGAGGCAGCGACAGAGAAGAAAGAGGAGAGAGATCCACGGACATAAGATAGAGAGCTATTAAGGGGGAAAGGAGGGCAATCATCGGGTGCCAATAAGGAGTTGTTTTATCAATGTTCTGCTGTAGCCGGCACACTATAAATAAAAGAGAGTAAGAAGGAGAGAGCGACATTAAATTCAAACTTGGCTGCCTCCATTGTGATTTAGAAAGAGATTAAGGAGGTGAGAGAGTGGACACTTGGCTGCCGGACAGCAACATAAAAGACGGCGACTTTGGTTGCTTAGTGACAACGACTTCAGTGGAGAGTTGCGGAGGCGATCAATCAAGAAAACAAGAGTTGCAGACCATGCTTCGAGGAGTCGAGCAAGTGTGAGGATGACAGTGAGTATGTGAGGGGTCAGTACAATGAGTTCATCTTTACTTGTGTAAACGGTACTATTGATTTTTAGTGGATTGGTTTCGCCTGGTCCTGCAGTGGCCCCGTGGTTTTTTCCCGTGAGGATTTTTCCACGTTAAAAATCGTGTGCCTTCCTTCTTGTGTGTGCTTGATTTAGTTCTTATATCTGTTGTCATATTTTTCTGGTAATTCGAGGGGTCTATTTAATTTCAATTGGTATCAGAGCAGTACTTTCTCTAATTGCTAGACTTTAAGACTAGAAGACGGAAAGTGATCCTAGCGACATATAGCACCCATGGATTTACCCCGAGAAGGAGGTTCTTCTGGTAGACCACCCCTATTTGATGGCTCCAATTATGCCTATTGGAAAGCCCATATGACAATCTTTTTAAAATCCCTTGATGATAAAGTCTGGATGTCTGTTGTGACAGGCTGGACTCACCCTACTATGACTATAGACGATGTGACTGAACCCAAACCTTTTACTTCATGGGATAAAAAGGAATTGAAAGAGAGTGGATGGAACAACAAAGCAATGAATGCTATTCACAGTGCTTTGACAATTGAAGAATTTAGGAGGGTGTTCACCTGTACTGTTGCTAGGGATGCCTGGCGCATACTTAAAGTTACCCATGAGGGTACCTTTTCTGTTAAAATTGCTAAGCTTTAGCGTCTTATGACTTCTTTTGAACTTCTGCGTATGGATGAGAATGAAACTTTTGATCAATTTTATGCTAAGTTGAGTGATATTGTTAATTCTTGTCATAATCTTGGTGAACCTATGTCAAAATCTAAAATTGTTAGGAAGATTTTGAGATCTCTACCTGAAAGATTTAGGCCTAAGGTTACTGTAATTGAGGAAAGCATGGATATTGACAATACTGATGGGAAAATTAAGTCAAAAAAATATATGAAACATAGAAGAGACAGGGAAAATCAATCACTCATCAACCATTCATCCAATATTTAATCCACTTGCAACAGATATGGGAAATCAATCACACATAATTTCATGCTTCCTCTAAGAAAATGGAAGAAAGACACTAACTTTGAAGCAAAAAGCATAACAACACCAAGGGAAACCCAAGTTAGAGCATGAGAATTGCCAAATTAACACCTAATCCGCTCAAATTCGTCAAATTCCGGCATGTAAATGCAGCTAGGGACGAAATTGAAATCTGGATATTGAACAAAACCGACCAAAAACCATATAGAAGCTAAGTTTAAGGACATCTCCGGCAAAGCCACTGATCCCTAAGGAAGCCCAAACAACAGAAACTAATACCCATCAGACACCATTGACCACCAAGAGCGAAGGATTGAGAACAAAAGAAAGAAGTTATAACAGAGAAGAACATAGACGAAGAAACAAGGAAATCAATAACGTAACTCATCAACCATCCATCCAATATGTAATCCAAAGGCCCGATCCAAAACATGCTTATAAAGCCATACCTCATGAACTTATGAATCAGATCTTCCTAAATGTACATCAAAACCAAGCATCGAATCAAAGATTCGAAAACATGCACATGCCTAGGACCCATGCTTAAAACGGTGTAAACGTTTATTGGTTTAGACGTCATACATCCTATTGCGGATGTCGTCGGTGAACATGGCGATGCTTCGACGAAGAAGAACTTGATGTCTCCTTATTTATCTCGGCGGCTGGAAGAAAATGGAACACGAAAGCTATCATGAACAATTACATATTTTTGAAACCCAGATTTTTTAATATAAACTTTTCCACTTTTCCGGTCACTTTCTTCTCCCTACGGCGTCTCATTGGGAGGACTCCAATTGAGGGGATCCAAGGAAGGGAGGCAAGTGGTCAGGACCGAAAGATGAAACTGCTAGGGGAAGAAAAGCTTGATCGCAGCGACAACCTTCAAGTTCGTTTGGATTTTTAGGACGAAACAGAGGAGCGTGAAATATGGCTAGTTACGGAACCATAAGATTAAATATGATATCCATCGTTGGATTCATTAAGCCACCCTATGATTAAACACACCCAACCGTTGGATATAAGTGGAAAAGGGTAACTTATAACCATCGTCTCATTTATAAGAGATGACTGAGCATAAAGTTAACTTAAGTTGTTCTAGTAGTCGAAATGGTAGGAACCTATAATATCACAGAAAAAGGAAAAGTTTGACCAATGTATTAACAGTTAGAGATCAATATCCATATAAATCGGGTCAATATTGATTAAGCTTACTCAACTATTAGAAAATGATTGATCATTTTGAAAAATGATTCAACGGTCTGATTGATCGTTCGACATAGAAATCACTTGATTTTGGCCACTTCACATGCCAAAATTTGTTCCTCAATCCGATTCAACCTAAACCTAATTCAGTCTAGTCTAATCAAGGTTGATACATGCATGCAATAGTCACAATCGCGGAAAACCAAAATTTCAATATGGCGAATTACACAATTGACTTCGAATGTATAAACTGTGATTCTAGCTCGAATTAAGTAGTCACTTTCGCAAATCGAGCTACGAATCATTTGACCCAATCCGAAATAACCGAACTAAGCGAATTATACATTAGAGAGTCGATGTACAATATCGTATCCTCAAAATTGTTCGAGCACTCTGTTGACACAAATAATCACAACTAATCCACCCTTCATTGGTTGCGTAGTTTTTCTAATCTCTAAAATTAGTCCAAATGGCATTACCAAAAACTGTGTAAAATCCTCCCATTTTAGGGCCCGGTGCCTTCAATGTGAGGACTCGTTCCTCTAACCTGGCTCGACTGCGTAGGTCGGTGGTTGTGCCACGTGGGCATGTTTCCGCATCGAGCGTGATTTGTTTGATCGCATTGTTGATTTTGGACTCCAAGGGCAATTTGGTAAAATTGCACCTTAGTGATCGGTTTCATACCTGCGTAGTGCACACAGGAAAGATCGAAGCGGACGACCGATCAGCACTGTAGCAAGTCAATTCACGACTCGGTTCGTGAACACTGTGCAAGGTCGACACATGACCTTATAAATACCCCCCCCCCCCCCCCACCCCCCTTCTCCTGCGTTCTTTTCTTTTCCTTCCCCTGCCACCTGCGTTCTTTCTTCTCCTTCTCCCTTCCCGTCGTGAGTGTAACCTTGAGGGAGAGAGAGCTCCGGCGTTTCCTAGTGAGCTTCGAGGCGGTGACGACAAGGGAGGAGCTGGTTTGACGGTGGAATAGCGTAGTAGGTAGGGTTCTTGCGTTTAGCTTGAGTTTAGCTTGTTTAAGCTAAATTTATGGTTTTGTTTGAATTTTCTTTGATTTCTTTGTGCTAGAATGTTCTTCTAGGTGTACTTAATATTTGGTTGAAGTTTTTTTGGATTTTACTTGGATTTAAGCCGGATTTTAGAAAGTGTTTCCGGATTTTTAGTCATATTTCTGTTCTAGCAGAAACAACTATGTTCTAGCTTGGTTTCTGGCTTGTACGTGCATGATCTCAGTTCATCTTCAACATGAACATTCTAGATCTCTGAGTTAGCTTTCAATTAAAACTGGTTTCATTTTTTTCGGATTTATGTATGCTTTTTACTGAATTAAATGACCGGACTGTGCAAACCAGAGTTCCCTAATTTTTGCCTTACCCAGGCTCCACGGTCGACTATCGCATAGACCGTGAGCCTTAAACTCCCAAGATAGCTTCTCAAGGTCGATCCACGGATCGATCGCCATTCCCAGCTTTTGTTTGCCCGGGCTTCACAGTCGACCGTCGCATATACCGTGAGCCTCTGTTGCCATTTTGGTTCCCCATGGTCGATGCTCCGATCAACCGCCAGCTTTGGAACACCTAAAGGTCGATCATGACATCGACCATCGCATCGACCGCCAGTCTTGAATAGAGATTTCATGTGTTTCTTTGATTGGAATTCCTTCATGATAGATAGCGAATGATGTTAGGAAGCATGCATGCTATTATTAGTGGATTTTCGAGGGTTTTGACGAGTGTCTTGGATATGGTTTAACAGTAGACATAAATTGTGAAACTCTGGTTTTTTATATTAATGTTCGCATGTTATAGACTTGTTTTACTGTTGATAGCGGCTTGTGGTTTCGATGTACGAACTAATGCTTATTTATGTATGTTCACCCTTTAGGGCTAGAATGGATGCTATGCCTAGACATGTATACTACTTGGCTTATTATTGCATGTTCCGATTTAATTATGTGCGCGTTAACATTGCATGCACTTTTGTTTGCATTAGAAGTATTAGGCTAGGACGTGGGCGAATTGGGGTTTCACCGATCCGGGGGCTCGGGCAGCTCGGATCTAGCCTTAGGACCGAGGTTGGGTAACATGGTTTAGGATCCGATTATAGTATTGAATTCTTGTTATCGAGGATATTGTCTAGTTGGTTGTGATTACTCTGATCGAGGTGTAGAGGTTGTCTTAGGTTCGAGTCTTAGTCTCATTTTCATAGGGGAAGTTACGTACTCCTTGCGTGCTACGCCCTGTCGTTTCAGCGCTAGAGCACTTGGTTTGTGAGGGATGACTGTTGACAGTGGAGGTCCTCAGAGTGCATGCCCTGGGGTAGGCGGAGTTCGTAACGTGTGTTTATCCCCTAGAGATGAGATGAAACCAGAGACTTTACTGTTCCCTTCCTTTCTATGTGACGTAATATAGAACCCTGCTGAGTTTATCGCTCACTCCTATCCGAGTTGTGTTTTGTAGGTGCAGGTGTCAACTCTACTTCCGTAGCACCCCCTGGACAGACTCTTGGTGGCGCGTCGGCGTCTGGAGGCGTTTGAGGTTTCTAGGGACTACTGTACCTTTTTGGCAGTTTGTGTACATAATTATCCTTCGAGGTTTATATTAAATGTATAATTTCCCTTTTGAAGATTTTTGACGTCTATGTATAAATCAATAGTATATATGTGATCTTTAATGAATTAGTAGAAATTTCAATCTTGCCTCAGACCAGTTGTTGAGTTTTTTTATGCTTTACCTTATTATAATGCTCTACATATGGATTGAGTAGATTTGGAACCCTCACACCCTGAACCGGATGGGTTTTCTAGGTCAGTGTGTGACATTCAGTGTGTCAAATAATTCCATAATGTTGCAATCCTAGACCATTATTTGGTACCCATTACATTGTTGGCTCTCCAAGAACACCCTGAGCTCTCTCATGTCGTAAAACATATTCAAAATGAAGGGGATTGTGGGCTTATGCTGCCACAACCAAGTGACTTTTATTCATGTAACTTTGAACAACTCTGAATCATGATTGTAGAGAGTCCATCCAATATTGGGTATTTTCTTTGTAATATCGCGTTTGATCGAAGTTTGGATGTGTAGCTATGAAAAAAACATAGGTTTTTTTAAGAAGTTAAGCTCGTAGGCTAACAATTACGTACTAGAGGTGTCAAACTAACTTGGAGGCATAGGAGCCCCCACCCAAGTATTTATTACAGAAGATGAAAATCCCCGAGCCCGCACAACCACCCAATTTGCCCGTAGGTTCTCCTCACGTGGAATGTGCATGAGATGGAATTTCCTGAGGCGACCTGCCCGCCACCAAACTTCTTGTAGCACTAGAATCAGGTTTAAAGATGCCGGAATTCGACTATTCACAAGATCTACAATAACCTTCGAATCACATTCAACATGGACCTCGCGGAACCCCATGGCTTTAGCTTCCACCAGAGCCTTCAAAATAGCCCTAATCTCACCATGCAGAACAGCATCCACATCACAATCATAAACCTCCAAAGATGACCACTGGACTACATCATCTTCTTCTAAGCAAATAACATCAATACCCACCTGTCATGCATTAACATCTACTGAAGCATCTATCTAAAGCCTAATTCCTTCCCATGGAGTGCAAGGAGATGCTTTGGATTTCTTTCAGTGAACTAGGTGGTACTCTCTCGCCTGACGGCAGATCCGATGTACTATCTCCTAGACAATAAACTCATGCTTCTCATAGATTAAGGCACACCTCTCTCTCTACATTAACCATAATGCATATGCCACCATTGTTTTAAGAAGAACCCACTGCTCCTGTTTGGAGGACCGGCCTAGCCACTCAAAACATGACTCCAAGTTCCACACCGGCGGCAAGAAATCCATCGGAGGTAGGAGCTGCTTCCAAACTGATTGCGAGGAGGGCACTCAAAGAGCAGATGTTCAATAGTCTTATGGGATTGATGTCGTCTTGGGCAAGAAGTCAAGAACCATATGCAACAACTCCAACATCCCACAAATTAGCAAGCGATGAGAGCTTCCAATAGGCCAGTCGCCAGAGGAACAAACGGACTCTCAGAACGGCTAGAACCTTCCAAATGGAGTACCACCACTGCCTCAGACATTCTCCATGCAGTTCACGGTGACTATGAGCCTCAAGAAACTGATAACATGAGGAAGTAGATATCTCCAATGTTTTATTCCATCTCCATCGAAACCGGTCCTCCTCTGCTGATTGAAGATTAACTCCCAATATTTGCTCTGTCATGTCTTCCCCAAAGCAGTGGTGTACTAGTGGCACCTTTCATTCTCCATAATCTGTCAGCCAATGCATCAATTGCCGATTCAATGAGGGGGTTAAAGTCCTGCTTCTACAGCCTAAGACTACCCACGATGCATTAGAGAGCCTCCAAGCACTCCAAGAAGACAACATGTTCTGCACCGATTCAATGAGGGGGTTTGTCGCGCCCCGACTCGCAAAAGCCCAACCAGACCGGGCGTCGCAAACCGAAATCTAACTAAAAGCGAAAAAGTTTTGACGATGGTTCTCTCTAATATATTGGTCTCTCTAAACAATTCATAAGCACCCTTATTAAAACGATTATCACAAACCTCAAATGATATAATAAAGATATAATTCAAAACCTCAAAAGGGTTAACATTTATACATCATACTCCCGTAGTCGACTAACTAAACAAAAAGGGTACAGACAACAATCACCGCTAGACGCCGCAACGCCACCAAACACCTGCCAAGTAAGGGCCACCGAAAAAGAGCTAACGCCTGCACCTGCAAAACGGAACCCGGATAGGAGTGAGTAACTAAGCTCAGTAGGGTTCTACACTACGACTCACACAAGTAGGGAACAAAACAGCGTCACCCTCAAGCAAGCCTGGGTGTACACAGGGGCCCAATAACCCCATCGTGTGTCCCTGAACGCAGGAAACCAACACAGCAGACCCCCAAGCAAGAAACCGGCACTACTAGGTGGGAAATAACACCGCTGAGTAGGTACACCCTCTACTCAAGAGTTATAGAACACTTGACATCGGCTACACCTGAGAACCAGTTCGAGGCAGACACGACCTCTAAATCATCGATCAACATGTATTCAAGTTATCTAAATCTATCATCGATATCGACTGAATACTACCATCCGATCCTGGACCACGCTACCCGCCACGGTGCTAGACCTAGATCCGAGATACCTGAAAGCCTCGGATTGGCGATCAACCCATCGCCCACGCCCTATTCTTATGCATCTAATGCAAACAAAGTCATGTATGATCATACACATAGATAACAATTCAGGCATGCACCAATATGCCAATTATTACACAGAGCCAGGCGCAACATACAGCTCAGAAAGGGGTGAACATGGCAAGGGTCTAGATAAAATGCATATTTTATTCGACACATCCCAATGGGCGCGACCCCCTTGGTTCAACCACATGTCAAGCACAGGGCTTACGCAGATATAATAACATTATTATAAAGCGATAACGAACAACTCAATTTATTCAATTAGAGCAAATGATCTACTAACTCTGAAAAATCATAATTATCAATCTAACCATCTGATTGATGCGAAACTTGATATGCTCACTCAACGTCACACCCCGAATCACATATCCAAAAACCAGATCAATCGAATAAATGAAAGTTGATCGAAACCTACAATTTCGATAAACATCTAGATTTGATAAATCAATCAAAATCCTATTGAAAATAACTTGGACTAAAACGAAAATTTGCACGTCTCTCCCAAAAAGTATCAAGATCATCGCAACCAAGAATCAACTTAATTAAATAATTAAAACCCACTTAATTACACTAATCAAGCCAACTGTCCTGTTTCAGCACAGACAATCCATTCAATTTCACAAACTGTCCTGTTTCAGCACAGACATGCCCGACCTAGACGGTCGACCCAGGAGTAGAGGAATAGGTCCTCACAGGGTTAAAGTCATGCTTCTACAGCCTACAAGCATCTAACAGGATACCCAGATAGCGCCAAGGTCGCCTTTTGACAGATAGGTCCAGCTTCCTCCACAGGCGTCCGCGCCGCCGTCGTGAGATTGAGGGGGAAAACTTAATACTTGATTTATCCAGGTTCATTTCCAACCCAGAGAGCCGCTTAAACCTATGCAATACATTCAGCAGCTTCATAGTCTCCTCCGATTTAGCTTTGGAGAAAAAAATACAATCATCCGTCATATAAAAGATGACTGACTTTAAAGTCCTCACGACCATACCATACACCTTCTAGAGCAATCAACAGTCTAGACAACGACTGGGTTAATATCATTTTAATGCGCGAGAGGATCTCGTAGCTAGGAGGGCTACGAGAGCCTGGCGTCAGACAGGTTTGTTGTCTGGGCCTGGGTGTGAATAAATTGTTGTTTAGTTTTTAGTTGTAGACCAAGGTGCGTATCATTTGATTAAAATAAAATCTAACTTAAGAGAATATTGCATACAGAGGAAAATCTGACTTAAGCAAAACCATAGAATATTGCCTACAAAGGAAAATCGAACTTAAGCAAATCCCAAAATCCAACCTGAGATTCGCGTAACAAGTGTCTCTTCAACGAAATAGATTTCTTTTGTTTCTTTCTTCTTTATTACTTTTTATTCAATGAGCTCATAGCTTACAAACAATACCAGGCACCCCTAGCCAACAGGGGGAACGGGGAACAAGTGAGAATATCTGCTAAACCATAACTCGAGACCCACCGGAGTGATGATTCAAGGTCCCATTGCCATATCTCCAGAGTTCAACTCAAGAAATCTCAACACAGCATCCTGAATCGCCTTTTTAGCAGCCAGCAAGCCAAGACCAAATTCTCAGCTCTCCTCTTCCATCCAAGCAAACAAATAGAATGCCCTACCATTCCAACCTCTCACTAGTACTGTTCTTGTTTGACAACAGAATTAATGAGGTTATCCTTACTTTATCCATGTTTTTTCATCAAACACCAAAATAACGATTACAAGATTACTACATGCTCTTCAACACAAAAAACCTGCTTAAATAGATTTTGGGTGGATTGACATTGACTAGTAGTGTTCTACAACAGCTCAAGAGTCTTTCCCACGCAATTTAGATGAACAATTTGCATATTAGAGCCATTTTATCTAGTAATTCACAACTTATGACTACTTTTGTTCATTCTTGTAAAATAGGATCACTTTTCACCGAAGAGAACTAATGCCTTAGCATCGGGGTGTATTTTACTCATGGGTAAGTAAGTTGAGCAAATTCCAAACTTAAAATACTCCAAAATCAGGTTAATAAAAAGTATAATCTAACTTGAGCAAAATCCACAATCCCAGCTGACAATTGCTTAAAAAGTATGATCCCTCCATTCAACCAAACATGATATCACAGTAGAGTTCTAAAACAGCTTTGATTCTTCCTCATATAGTTCATATTAGAGAATTTGAGATCATGCAAGGCAAGAAATGAAACCAAGAACCTCGTATACAGATCATATCATTAAAGCTATCAAACCAAAAAAAAAATTTAGAGAAAATCAAACTGATATGAAATATCTAAGACCTAATATCAAAAGCCCCATCCGAAATATACAGAACTATAAGACAAGACAGAGTTTAATCCGCAAAGGAGACTGCCTCCACACAATGTGAAGGAAGAGGTAGAAACCCTCATAAAAAAAATAAAAAAAAAGGCATCGATCGCTAAGAAGCATAGGGAGGAGGAGAAGTGACTTGAAACCATAGGTATGGGTGGAGTTGGAAGATGCTTCAAACCCCATTCATCCTCTGTTCAAAGGATCCTGAGGCAAGAACAATATTCCACTCCAACCCATACCCATAGGTTCAAGAGAGTACTTCTTCCTCTACCATGGCTTCTCATCCGTGACAAGGTACTCTTGGACATCGGCATATGTACACGCGGAAGCTTGAGAGAACAGAAGAGACGGCAGTGGGCTAACAATGCGGCCAAGAGCTGCTCTATTTGAAACCCTAGATAGCTAGAGACTTGTGTCATCTCAGCCGTTGATTTTAAGATCTAACGGTGGAGAATACAAATCTTTTTAAATTCTTGTGTTAGATTACAAATATATCCTTCAAAACCTTCATATTTACAAGATAATCCCTGAAATTTGACTATTTACAAAAATATCCCTCAATCCAGGGAATATTCCATTTAAGGCTAACAGCAATAGGTAAAATAACTATTATTTTTTTTTTTTTATAAATTAAGCCAGAGGCTAAGAAAGCAGTACATAGAAAAAGAAACTACAATGACTTAGAAGCCCATAGGAACTGAACCACCACTGCCAGGGTCAAAGGTCCAGAAAGCTGGGGGAGGCTGAGAGAGCCCCATCCTCGCCAAGCCATCTGCCGCTGCGTTGGAAGCACGCGGAATGTAGGAGATAATAACACCCGGAAGCTGCGCTACATTCCAAATGATCCGTTGAGCAACATTACGAAGGTCATTGGGCCAGTGCCAACGCCCATTGAGACAGTCAACAACATCTCGGGCATCCAGTTGAAAGGAGACATGTTTGAAGCCGGCAGAGCGCGCGAGATCAACTCCCCTCCCAAAACTCCTAAGTTCTGCTTCCATAACAGAGTTACATGTAGCTCTGTCACATGCAGCCCATAGTACCGATCCCAAATGATCCATAGCCACAATCCCAAACCCGCCATAGCAGGGGGGGTGCCCGCTAAAAAAGCCGCATCAGTTCTGACATTCATGTAGCTCTGTCACATGTAGCCCATAGTACCGATCCCAAATGATCCATAGCCACAATCCCAAAACCCGCCATGGCAGGGGGGGTGCCCGCTAAAAAAGCCGCATCAGTTCTGACATTCATCCAATCCGACTGGCTAGCAGATGAAGAGCCAGCAATACTTGTGTCATTCTTCAACTGCAACCTCCACTCCTTAGAAAACCAAAGAGTACATCTCGCAACCTCCCGTGGAGAGTCTCCAGATGCATCGTAAGCCCATCTATTACGATCCTTCCAAATTTCCCAGAAGGTATAGCCAATCTTGGAGCGTCTGACAATAGAGGAGTCCGAAGATGAGGATGATAATATAATATCACGCCATCCGTACCATCTTTTCTGCTGAATGAAGGGAGGGTCAGATCGGAAAACATACTCCCAGACTGCTTGTGAAGCTGGGCAGTCCAAAAAAAGGTGGTCAAAAGTCTCCGTCTGTGTTCTACACCTTGGGCAATTTGAGTCTTGGCTTGCACCAACTCTAAAAAGAGACAACATGGTAGGTATCTTAGAGTGGAGCACTCTCCAAAGGAATGATTTTATCCTAGGACCAAATGGTCCCCTCCAAACTTGCTGCCATCTAGCCTCGCCAAAATGGGATACATCTTTAGGTTGTAGTGAGTATACGTGGAGATATGAGGAAGAGGAAGAGAAAGATCCTTTGGTATCAAAGGTCCATGTTGCCTTATCAGGAGAGCCAACCGGAAGGATAACCATGGATGTTATAGAATTCACGAGGGAGGGGGGGGGGGGGGGGATAATCTGAGCAACTTTCGCCTACGCCAGTATCCATCAGACCTGATAAGTTTCCCCAAAAGGCAACGATCAGACAACCTTTCAACATTAAGGAAGGTGGGTTTGCGATTTAAAGGTAGATCAAGACACCACCAATCCTTGAGGAAATGGACTCTACTGCCAACCGTAGGGGTCCATCTAATCCCCTCCCTCAGAGTTTTGGTAGCCCGACAGATACTACGCCAAGCCGGAGATGCATCTTTAGGTGGTAAAGATGAGGGCAACCTGGATCTCCATCTTTACTTGGCAGTAACGATCTTTTTCCAAAGAGACTCCTCTGTTGAGATAACTTTGGAAGCCCTGAGCACACATAGATCCCTCTGCCAAATTTTAAGATCTCTGAAACCCAAGCCGCCGTCCTCGATTTGGAGAACAGACAGTCTTCCACCTCACCACGGAAAGTCCAGACCTTTTACCTTCCCAGAGAAAAGATCTCCCCATCTTTTCAATTTTTTGTAGGATGCCGATGGGAATATCAGTAGCCAACATGCAGTGGACAGGTAGAGATTGAATGACATGACGATATAGCACCGCACGTCCAGGCATGGCAACTCTTGCTCCTCCCCAACGGGAGAGCCTGGCTGAGACTCTATCAATAAGGAAGGAGAAGTCCCTTGCTCTGAGTTTGGAAGCAGAGAGGGGTACGCCAAGGTATTTCCAGGTACCTTTTTCCTCAGCCATGTGTAGTCTACGGCTGATACGAAGCCTTCTACCAGTAGGGATCGATGGGGAGAAAATTACACTGGATTTAAGAGGATTTAATTCCATACCAGATAGGGCATGATACCACTTAAAAATCCAGATGATATTCTGGGCTTCAGCAATAGATGCATCTGAGACTAAGAAGCAGTCATCAGCATGAATAAAATGCGAGACTCTCAGTTGATCTTGAGGAAAATTCAGCCCCCCAAGCCCGCCCACCTCCGCCTCCAGGGTGGTGGAGAGGACAACTTGACCAAGGATGAAAAGGAACGGAGACAGAGGATCTCCCTGTCGAAGTCCCCTATTAGGAGAGACATGCTGATAAACTCCACCATTGATTATGAAAGCCATACGTGGGGTTGAAATACACGTCGAGACCCAAGATATAAACTGCTGTGGAAATTTCATACGATTCAAGACTCCCTCAATGAATTCCCATTTGACAGTATCATACGCTGCTCTGACATCAAGGTTGAGTGCCATGATAGGTTTGTTTCTCGGTGCCTTGACCACCGAGTGGATAATTTCTTGAGCAGCGGTTATGTTGTCATGAATTACTCTGCCTTCAAAGAAAGCTGATTGTTGAGGCCCAATCACTTCCTGCATCACACCTCTGAGCCTATTAACAATGATGACAGAGATGATCTTGTAGAGAGAATTACAAAGGTTGATGGGTCAGAACTCCCGAACACGCCTTGGATGGTTGCATTTTGGAATCAAGGCGATGAAGGTCTCGTTCCAACCAGTAGGCATGGAAGAGGTTGAGAAGAATCGAAGGACAGCATCAGTGACCTTAGTGCCAATGACATCCCAATTCTCCTTGAAGAATTCCGCTGTAAAGCCATCTGGACCAGGCTGCCGGTTAGAGCCAAGATCAAATACAGCAGTCCGGACTTCCTCAGGTGAGACATCCGAAGAGAGTAGGAGTGAACTCTCCTGAGAGATATGTGGAAGAGAAGGCCAGTGGGGATTAACTAGTACCTCAGGAGCATCCCAAAGAGAAACATAGTAGTCTGCGAAAGCCCTTCCAATATCAGCAGGAGACTCCACAGTGGATCCATCTTCTCTAACAATTTCCTTGATTGGAGGACGTTGAATAGCCACGTTCAAACTATCATGGAAGGTTGAAGAATTGATCTCTCCATTCTTAAGCCATCTCAGTCTATAACTTTGCGATCTTGTCGAGTCCTGTCGTCTCAAAAGGGCCTCATACATATTCTCCATCATCTTCATGCGTTGTTGATCCTCCTCCGAGATAGTGCCCTTCGCTTCCAATTCATAGAGGGAGGTGAGTCCTGAAATCACAAGGTTAGTACGACAAACAGAAGAAGCCTCCTCATGGGGGCTCCAAAGCTTGATGTTCTTTTTGAGTTCACCCCTGGCAAATTTTAAGGATATGGCTAGGGGTTCCATGGCGGGGAGAAGACCATATGCTATTAAGCAGGGAGGAGAAGGCCAAAGAGTGGTTCCATAGGTTCTTGAAGCGAAAGATGCCTGGGCCAAGGGGATGAGACGGGGGACTATTAGAAATAAGGAGAGGACAATGATCAGATAGTACAAAAGGGAGATGCCTAACTTCAGCATGTGGGAAAGAAGAATCCCAGTGCTGGTTCACAAGTGCACGATCCAAGCGCTCCAGGATACGAGTCTGGCCAAACTGCTGATTACACCAAGTGAACGGTTGTCCCACAAATTCGAGATCTCGTAGGCCGTGACGAAGAGTAAGCCCAATGAGGTCCATGACGCCTCTCGAATATTGGAAAGGCAACCCCCCCCCCCCCCCCCCCCGTTTTTCCTCAGGAGAAAGAACAACGTTGAGGTCACCAATTAAAAGATATGGCAGCTCCACGGAAGCAAAATAGCTACAGGCATCCCAAAGAAGCCGACGGTCCCTAGCCTGGCATGCAGCATAAGCCACAGTAAGTACCCATGGCCCGTCAGAAACAGTGGAGATGATTGCATGGATAGACTGTGATGAGGCTGCCACCCAAGACACAAGACCGTAATCTGTCCTCCACACAGCCAGTATACCTCCTCTTCGACCCATGGAGGGAAGGAGAAAGCACTGAAAAGACTCACCAAGGCCAGTCTGGATGAGTGGTAAATGATCCTCCGTTAACAGAGCATCAAGAATAAAAAGAAAATGAAGGTTTCTGTCGCGGAGTAACCGTCGGCACGTCAGGAGGGACCGGCAGGGACCAATACCACGACAATTCCAGCAAATAGCCTTCATAAAGATGGAGGGTTTTGTTGCCACTCGAGCTGGCCAAACCATGGCCGTGCATGTCAATGAGGAACCTTAAGCCCGAGTGAGCCTCATCCTCCACTTCACCTTCTTCCAGTACCTCTTCCTGCACCGGAGTGAATCATGGTGGGAATTCCAGCGAGTTCGGATTAATGATTGCCATGGTTTTACTCACCGCTGGATTCTGCATAGCAAGAGTTCCCAACACTGAGGACGTGAGCTTTGCATGAGAGAGTTGGAGAGAATTATGACATAGTGGCCCTTTGACGGTGATACGACTATGTTCAACCTCAGCGGCTTTTCTGCAGGCTTCCTCCACAATACTCAGGTTTTCTGTGGTATGGGGAGGGAATTCCTCATCACCACCAGGGAAAGGTAAATCCTGTATGTCACCCCAAAGAACTTTTGGAGACAATGACCCTTCATACGTTCCCACCGCATGCAAAGGAAGGGGGCATGCAGAGAGATCACCTTTATGAGGGTTAACATGGCATGGGTGGGGCTCACTAGGCTCACAATGGGGGTCAAGGTCCAAAGGAAGAGGGCAGGACGTGGATAGATGGGGGGAGATTGTAGAAGTAGGCCCAGTTACAGTGATGTTGGTGGTGGGTATGTCAGGGGCAGGTGGGGCCGGGAGAATAGGGTTATTTAAAGGTTTAAGAGGCTGATGGTAAGGGATGATAGGTGGTGGGCGTGGGTGAGGGTGGGGGGGTGGGGGGAAATGAGAGGGCCGCCGCCATCGGTGCAAGGCTTGCCAGGGAGGATCTTGGCCTCAGATGGGGAAGAGATTTTGCCCATGTGATGTGTAATACATCGTGCAGAGGGAGGATCCGTCGCAGATCTGGTAAGATTTGAAATCTTATCCTTCTTTTTCTTATTCCTTTGCTTCTTCTTTTTCGGGATGAGCGCCACCAGTTCCCGATGTTGGTTGGTAGGTTGGCCGGTGGTTCGACCGCCGCCATGGCCAGGTCTTTTCCGGCGAGGCATGGGTATGGTGGCCCAACCCTCATCGTTGGCCTCCACGATAAGGGAAGTGGAGTTGGTGGACTTCGGATGAGTTAGTCCTTGTGGATCTATGGCCAGGGTGACCTCTGACATCACCGGTGGTTCTCCGGCTGAAGGATTAGTTGATGGCGAAGCCCGAAAGGTGCACAATCCCTTCAGATGACCCACTCACCCACAGTCTTGGCAGATCGTCACTCTTTCATAGACGATCGGTTGGATGAAGCTTCTTCCTTCCACTGAGATGGTGGTGCTAGAGGGTACCGGCTTCGTGAGCAAGATCTCTACGCACACTCTCGCAAACTTCCATCGATCCCAGGGGTTGTGGGAGGTGTCTATTGCCAGAGGTATTCTGACATTAGAAGCCAATTTGATCAAGGACTTTCTTCCTTCGAATTCCGACGGAAGGTCTGAATATCGAATCCACACTGGAGCACGGGTGAAGCTCTCAGCAGCGGGTTTGAAGCAGGGCTGCCATTTGACGAGGCTGAGCATCCTCCTTGCTAAGGACCATGGACCTCCAGTAAGGACAGAGGTCATATCCTCTCCAGATTGAAACCCGAAGAGGAATACCCCATGCGACAGAGTTGAAACTGTGAATGGAGCAATTGTGCGCCAAAGATTTTGGAGCTTCTGACGAAGGAAGTTAGAGTCTACCCTTCCTCCCATGAGCTTACCAAATAGGGCGTTTTCCAACTTCTTGTAATTTGATTCCAGTTCCTCCTTGTCAAAAACAATCACGGATTGTGAATGGCTGACTGGATCCAAGAGTTCATCAGCAGAGACAGTGGAGTGGTTTGTCCAACCAGAGACCACACCAGCCCAAGAGGGTACTCTTCGATCCATGAGCGGGGGCTCCTTACCAGCTGGGGAATCCTCCAACATAGTGTCCTCCACTAGCTCAGTAAAAGGAGAGAGTGAGTTCTCCTCTACATGGGTTTTGATCTCTTTCTCCCACTTCCATGTACAACCACGTGAGAGGAGCTGGAAGTGTCTATCTACCTCCGCGGCGGCAACCACGGCCGCCACGGCCACCGGCAGAGCTTCCGTCAACTCCCCCACCTCTTCTAACTCAGATTGAAACCCTAAGCTTGCCCTTCTGCAACACCGTTGGGAGCTCTTCGACCCAACAAGATTTGACTTCTTCTTTGCAGTCACTATCTCAATGCATCTCAATAACTATTATATTATTGGCACTAACAAGAGTGAATAGATTATACAAGGTATTTAGGCCTCGTTTGTTTCATGGGATAGGATAAGGGGGGATATAGTCTCCTGGGATATAATCTCCTGGGAGAACATATCCCAGGAGATGGTGTGAAGGTTAATATTCTTCTCCTATGTTTGGTAGGTAACAGGATAAGGTGGGATAAGATATTAGTTAACATTTAAATATAAAAAAACGGAAACGAATAAATGACAAAAAGACCAATTCGCCCTAGCACATACCACGTATTTATTGTACCATCAATTCATTCCTTTTCATGTACGATATCATGTAATTATTTATCCTGCAAATATCAAATGTTTGATTTTTACTTCAAACAATTTTTTGTAACAACTAGTTCCATTAAAGAGATAAAAACAAGAGAGTTCAATCAATTAAGCAAAAAAAATAAATAAAACAACAACAACTAACATTCAACCAACTAAAATCCCACAAAACCAAGCCTATTGGCTCAAATAAGCAAAACAAATCCTAATATTCTCAGCAGATCATTACATTCCTTTGAAAATATCATCTACTGAATTCTTATTAAGCAATCGGCGCACCCAACGAACTTTGTTGTCGTCACTATAACTGAAGAAAAGCTCTGCTCGGCGATTATCTATCACAATAAGCTCTGCCGCATCAAATTTTTCATCCTCAGAAAGTGGAAGTCTATCAAGTTCGGCAGGAACCGATTTTCTTAAATTGGAAAGAAGGATGCACTGCTAAGAATGGCCCATTGCATCTTCAACAACCCAAAGCATCGCTCAATAACATTACGAGCAGATGCATGTCGAAAATTAAAATACTCTTGATAACTGGTTGGTTGTCCATGATCCCTCCATTCAAATAGATGATAACGTAACCCTCTATATGGTGCTAAAAATCCTTCTCCATTTGTGTAACCAGCATCTACTAAATAGTAATGACCTGCATTATATTTTATATCAGAGATGTTATAGTTAATGACTACAATTATAAGGACAATCAAAAGAATGCCCATGACTATCACGCATACCAGTATGAACCTTTAAGCCATTTCTCCTAGTGATAGCATCTCTTAGTACCCAACCATCTGCAGCAGATCCCTCCCATCCCGGTAACACATAAATGAATTGCAATCTCCCCTTTTCGAGTCCTATATCGAGGTTTGTCTTCCAAAGGAACACGTACTCTAATATATGTGCCATCTAGAGCTCCAAGACAATTCTACACCAAATAAGATGCTTGCTTAGATTAAGTAAATGTAATATAGATATTATTTTTGATATTAGACTCCTACCTGAAACCACCTCCATCTATTATCTGTGCTATGTTCTAAGACAAGCTCGGGTGCTTTGAGAATATTAGCATGCAGTGATATAACGGACTTGAGTACTTCATTAAAATGTATCACTCTCCCAAACCAATCTATTTATAATCTCCATCTGTTGACCAAGAGAATTGGGACGTCGCTGCCTAAGTTGGTATTTGGCATAGTATTGCTCTAAGACTGCGTGAATAACCACAGTGGCAGTAGCACACATCATGATAATCTGACAAAGAGTTTCCTCTAAGGCTAAAACAATATGTTCTTCTTCCGTATTCTCATCCCAAATTTCAGTATTATATTCTTCTTCCATCTACATTAAAAAAATCCACATTCATCATATAATGCAACATGCAAAAAAAAAAATTAACTTGTCATCTTATTATCATCACCTCCGATAGTAGCAAATCAAAACAAAGAAAACTTTGCATTCACACATTGAATTGAATGAAAGAAAGCAATTAATTAATTAGAGTACACAAATTACCAAAAAAATAAATTCCACAGTCAACATACAATATTACAATCACACAGTCAACATACAATATTCTATCTATCTATGGATACCTACCTCTATTCTATGGATACGTACATCACCTTTAATGCATCATGAGTGAGAACATGAGTGAGAACAGGTTGTGTCAGGGATTTGGTCAGGGATTTGGTTTCACAAGCGGGCGATTGGCATGCATTGTGTCAGGGATTTGATTTCCAGGGGCGGCAATTTGCAGGTAGACAGACAGGTTGGGATGGGACGGGACAAAACGACGAAATAGAGATCGGAATCATATGAAAATTTACTTACCTGAGTATCCCACCAGAGAAGAACGGGCTGAGCAGTGCTTGAGAAGAACGGTGGTGGAGAAAATGATTCAAGACCTCACTGGTTAGGGCATACATAGAAGGGTAATTGAGTCTTTTTGTTATTATATCCCATCTCTTTTTTCTACCAGGAGATAGTATCCCACCTCCCCCATGGGATAATTTAATCCCACGTATGTGGGATATAGACTCCCAATGGGATAATTAGTCCCACCTTCAAATAACGCACCAAGCATGGGATAAGACAGGATAAGAGGTAGAAGTTATCCTATCCTGGCCATAATCCCACGAAACAAACGCGGCCTTAAGTCTTTCACATGACAGGCTTGAACTAGTGTCAGGTGTATTAACATGATGCAATGACATTTCCGTGAAATGTTTAGGAAAGTCGGGGATATTTTTGTAAATAATTGGATTTCATGGACAGTTCTATACATACTTAGATTTTAAAGGATATATTTATAATTAACCCCTAAATTCTTATACACAAGTTTCAATAGGGTATGGAACTTGTGAATTTAACAAATGTGAAAGATTATAATTACTTTTTAGAGTTTTGAAATGGATGGAGCCGATATCAACCGAACTAATCCATATTTATTATCAACTTGTTGGAAAAGTCGAGATGAGAATTTAGGTTTCTTTTCAAAAAGAAATGCTAATGATAATGAACGAGCTATTATCAAGTTCAAATTTGAAATAGCGATTTTCTAGCTGCGACTTGCAGCTATAGCTGGGGCTTCTTAATTTGAAACCCTACCCATCTAAAGCCAAAAGTATTACGGGGCGTTTGGTTGCTTGCATTAGCTAATGTATGCATTATCTAATGCAGTATTTTGATCTAAATCAGTGTTTGGTTGGTCACTGCATCAGTTCATACATGTATTAACTAATGCAAAAAAGGCCTCAACTTGGCTGTTTTGGCTAATGCATCATCTGCTAATGCATCATGTGACCATCACGTGATATCACATGATGCATTAGTAAAAGCACCCCGTTGTGCAGCCATTTCATCACTCCCCACCCCCCTCGCCCCCTTTCCTTGTCCCCGACCTCTGGTCTCCTTCCCCTCTCTCCATCCCCTCTTCATCGAAAGCCAGATTCGGCGAGGAAGACCCGATCTCCTCCTTACCCCTTCTTTCCCCGTCCCTGAGCTCTAGTCTCCTTCCCCTCTCTTCTTCCTGTCGTGCCCCGACCCGTGAAAGCCCAACCGAGCCGGGCGACGAGAACCGGAGCCTAACAAACCGTGGAAAAATACAGGCGAGGGTTCCCTCTAACCTATTGGTCTCCCTAGCAATTCATCAAAACACCCTCAATTTAAAAGACATAATTAAGTTACAAGCCTCGAATCTCAGATTACAAAACCCAAGTAAATTTAATATACATATCCTCGGAGAGGGGAAGATCCAAATACAACATTTATGCTCCCGTGGGAGACTAACTAACCAATGTTTCAAAAGCAGTAAAAGATCACCACCTCTCAGACTCCGCCTGGCGTCGCCGACCAACTGCCCGGTAGGGGCCACCAACGAGGAGCTAACGCCTGCACCTGCAAAACGCACCCCGGGTAGAAGTGAGCACTAATCTCAGTAGGGTTATACACTACGACACACAGAAGGAAGAGGGAAACGCAACAGTGTCGCCCTCAAGTAAAATCTGAGTGTATACAGGGGTCCCATAACCCCACCGGGAGTCCGTGAACGCAGGCCCGAACACTGCATACTCTCAACAGGACATAGAACACTGTTTGGCGGGCAAGGACACCGCTGGGCAGGTACACTCCCACCCAAGAGTCAAGAACACCAGACACCGGCTACACCTCAGATCCGACTTAAGGCCGACATGACCTCTACAATCATCAAGCAACAGGTGTACCAGTTATCTAAGCCTATCATCAAGTTTGACTGGACATTACAATTCGAATCGGATCCAAACTACCCAACCCCGGTCCTAGGGCTAAGTACGAGCTTCCAGCCTCGGGACGGCGACCCACAGATCACCCACGCCCTAACCATGCAACTAATGCACAACAGAGAATGCATGCTATGAACATACACAGATAAGAGGTAAGCATGCAACAGTATGATAAAACATCATATAAGTCCAACTGGATCGCTACAGCGGTACTACCAACCATTGTCGGCCGATCCGCAGCGGGTCCCGGCATTACGACGGTACAACGACCGTCAACCGCAGACTTCTACAACAGGAAGCAACCCCTAAAACGCTGATAAACAGTAAAATATAATATTATATGTTTCGAACATATAATATTATTAAAACACCAAACATCCTCTACTTAGGAGCTAATTGACCCCATCGATCCGACATTCAAACGACTTCGGATTCAAGATCCAACCTAGAGACCAGTAGATCAATATGCCGAAATCAACATATCCAAAATCCAAAAACATCCAACGGCTAGATTAACGGGGAAAAACTAATCAAAACCGCTAATTAAACTAACTTACCATTGCTTGCTGCAACGCAACCCACCCGTACGAAACTCATAACAAATCATAGAAAAATCGAACAATTATGAAATTAGTTGGGTCTAAGAGTAGATTCAAAGATTTACAACTCTTATATTCATCATAACCCAAGAACATGTATGTACTGATTGGAAAACTCGCTGCAAACCGGCTGTTCTTCAAGAACAGCAGAAACCAGAAAATCTGAAATTAAACATGCTTAAATCCTACTAAAATCTCAACCAAAGCTTATGAAGCTTAAACCAGAAATTATACTAAGCAAGAGGCATCCAACAACATAAAGAACAACAAGATCTACCGGCTAGATCTAGAGAAAACCCAAAAACAACTCTCGTAGGTAGAAACCTAACGGAAACACATTCCTTGGCTGATTCCCCGCAAACCAGTCACCAACAAGGCTTCGAACCACACAAGGGATCTTCCTCAAGTCGCCACAGTTCCAACGAGCCTTGGAACGCCCAAAATGGTGGCCAGAGGAGGGAGAACGGAGAAGAAAAAGGTCGCCGGAAAAACAGGGGAAGCAGAGCTCGCGGGAAGAAGAAAGAAGAAGGAAGAAGAAGGAGAAGGAGAAGAGGAAGAAGAGGAAGAAAAGGAAGGGGGAAAACCGGGGAAGGAGGGGAAAAGGGGGAGGAGAGGAGAGAAAGTCCTCTCTCCCTCTGATAGTGGAGAGCGACGACCAACGGCGGGCGTCCTCTCAAGAGTCACCGCCATGACTTTCTGGCACAGGGAGGATAGATCTCTTCTCAAGGAAGATCGATCTCCTTAGCAAGGAAGATCGATCTCCTTAGCAAGAAAGATCGATCTCCTTTACTCAGAAACACAAACTTGGGCTAAATCACAAGCCCAAGCTCGGATCTTTCGATCCCGGGTCCACCTAACCATTCTAATCAAACACTAACACAAACAAGGTCAGTGTGTGCACACGCGGGTGTGAAACAAATCAACAAGGCGTAATTTACGAAATTGCCCTTGTGGTCTAAGAAACAATGCGATCCACCGGATCGCGCGCTCGACGCGAAACAATCAAATGAGCCACGGGTCCGACCCAGCCGGTCGACCCAGGAGTAGATGGACATGTCCTCACACTTCCCCTCTCGCTCGGAGGCCAGATCAAGGACAAATAGGCCAGATCCGTGAGAAAGATGCCGGATCTGGCGATCACGACCTCCCATTCCATCCTCTCTAACCGGTGCTGACCTCCCCCTCCCCTTCTGCCGCACCACCTCTTCCCGAGCTCCCTCTCTTCTATTGCTCTCGCTCTCACCCGATCACTGACATCCCACAAAAGCCCTCGACACCCACGTCTATCGCCGGAATCCATGACCCAACTGTCACCTCGTGCATCAGAAGCCACCCCGCGAGGATCTGAGAAAGGATTCAGAGGAGGGATTCTCTGTGACCATTAAGAAAGCTGCCACCTTTTTCATCCGGTTACCTATTTTTCTTGCGTGCTTTCTTCTCTGTTTTCCTGGCTGCTGGCTTTCTTTCTTTTGGTTTGGTCTGCCCCCTTCTTGGTTGCTTTTGTTTTTGGCCATTTTAATTCTCTCTTCCCATTTTCTACGTATTGTTCTTTTGTATATAATCATTGGTTTTCAGTGAATTCGCTGCTTGATATTTTATGGGTATATCTGGATTCTCAATTGTTTTGCTTCTTCTATTTGTTTTTATGGTTTCCTTGAGTTCTTGGGCTTCGTATGGGATTCAATTTATGAGGGATTTTATTTAGGACATTTTCGATTGTTAACTATGTGATTAGGAATGGAAAACGAAGAAGAGATTGAAAATGAGGAAGAGATGCAAGCATTAGGAGCTGCTGCTCTCAGTGCAATGGTTGCTGCAATGGCTATGAATGTATGTGTAATGAAAATACTTAGAAGGAAACGAAAATCCTATGTGATTAGGAATGTTCGTAGAGAAAATTATGTCAAAATACTAATGGCAGGTAATGACACCATTAGCATTGACATGCTGAGAATGAGAATGACGCCCTTTTTAAGCTTATGTGAAAAGTTGAGGGTGAGAAGATTGTTAGAAGCTTTGGATCATGTTTCCATAGAGGAGCAGGTATTCATGTTTCTCCACATTGTGGGACACAATGTTCGTAATAGAGTATTTAGGCATAATTTCCAAATATCCGATGAGACTGTTTCTAGATATTTCAATTCGGTATTGAGGGCTATTTTGGCGCTCCATGAAGAATACATACGTCCTCCGAATGTGACCACACATCCGTACATAGCATTGCGGCAAAAATACCTACCATGGTTCAAGGTAATTCACATCCTTTGATCGGTAGTATATTTGTTGCCCTTACCTAGCTTGATACATATTTCGTAATTTGTCAGAATTGTGTGGGTGCCATTCATGGGACACTGATATGTTGCGAACGTGTCGTTAAAACGTTTCAAACTCGATCAAATATTAAATTTATAATCCTTATTTAATAACTACAATACTAAGTAGAATAGCGGTGAAGTCCGGAGTTGAACCACATGAAATTTACCAGGAAATATTGAATTCAATTCTCAAACTTTAAATTTAAGCAAAAGAAGCAATGATAAGTTTGAATTAACTAAAACTATCTAATGAAAGCAAGTAAAAGTTG
Organism: Narthecium ossifragum; assembly: GCA_963920575.1. Lineage (NCBI taxonomy): Eukaryota > Viridiplantae > Streptophyta > Magnoliopsida > Dioscoreales > Nartheciaceae > Narthecium > Narthecium ossifragum. Next base: position 7,508,859 of record OY986968.1, read on the forward strand.
TTAAACTAATGAGAGAGATACTTAGGGTTTACTCAATCCACCTTAGTTTCACTTTCTGTATTCTTCAGTTATCCTCTTATCTCATTCTCTAAACATTATGGATCATATGGCTACAAGCTCACATGAATCCCTAAAATAAGATTTATGTTTCTAACGGCATAACCTATCTTTCTTGGCATATATTGTCTTCGGTCCTACAATTACTTTAAGTTATACTACTCCTAATGACCTTGGCACAACCTATCCTAGCTTAGCATAGCCTCTCTCACTAGCAAACCATAAATCACATGAAAACCATCCTATGAATCTCTACAATAAATCACAAAAATCATGTAGGACTGAAAGTACGTCAAGGGAACTCTGTTCCTTCAACTCTATTAACAATACAAAACAAATTCATAGAATCATGTCTTGAGAAGAATTCAAGATTCAAATCAAAGAATGCAAAACGTCACACTAGAGTTTCATGAGATCCCTAAGTTTAGAAATTAGCTACTCATCTCTTGAGAAAGATCCATTGGTGTTGGGAATGAAGCCATCGATCCCCGTGGAAAGATCTCCGTCTTCAAACCCTAGCCTTCTCCTTTTTCTCTCTGATTGTTGTCCCCAAAAGATGACAAATTCGGATGGAATAATCTTATTTATAGAAGAACTCCTGAAATTAGGGTTTTGGCAAAGTTGGACTTCTATTACAACTCGGATTTCCTGGATTAATTCCTGGCAGTCTATTCCGGTCGCAACTGGGTCCAATCCAGCCGGAATTTGAAAACTAGTCCAACACGAAAGATGTAGATTAGTAAGTCTTTCTGTCTGATCTCGAAAATTTCATAATATTTGGCGAATATTCTCCTGAACATCAACGGACTAGTTTCCCAGCATCTGTTTATCTTCATAGTCTTCAAAACTGCTATTAATCTGTCAGGAATCTCGAATCGTATCCAACATGAACGTTGTTCGTCTTGATGTCTTCTATAAATCGTCCAAATTTCAGGAATTTAGGATTTATCTGAAGAGTTTGGCGAATTCTTTTCAAACTGACAGCGAAGCGGTATAATTTCAACATATTAGCCTTTTTATGTATTTTCTAACTTGAATCTTCGTTAAACATGAAATCAGCTAACAAACTATCAAATACAAACACTCTAGGGCTAACAAAGGTAATTTAAGGGGTTTAATTATGAATAATTAGTGACTCATCACACCCCCTAACTTACACTTTGCTAGTCCTCGAGCAAAGAAAAGATAAAAAGAAAGCAATAAATCTAACTAGCCACTTTCGTAGGTCTCACGATTGCATTTAGCATATGCAACAAGCCTTTAAACCCCTAGGTTACCCCAGTGGAGTTATAGTCTCCTGAGGGTTTCAGGGATGACACCTACAAACATCTATACATTCCCTTGGTTATATCATTAAAAATTCTTCACAATATTCATCAACTCCAATGCATAAAATAGAAATCATACCCATGAATTTATCTTCTACTCATAGTCACATAAAAACATAGTAAATCAAAACATGGTATACCATATTTTCAACACTTCAACATATTTAACCACACTTAAGAACAACTTTAAGACTCCTGTGTGTGAATAGAATTCCACATGTGTCAGAGCATCAATTATATCTAACCACTTCAACTATTCAAGAACACAATCCTATCCAAGCACATATCTTCCACTTATCAAATAGCAATATCTAGTTTTTTTTTCATTTTTCTTTTCCCTTTCTTTTCTTTTTTTTAAGGAATTTCAACTATTTTACGCGACCAACACACCTTGTTAGGCACCTAGCCCGGTTACTAAGTATAAAACCCTTATTTATTTTTTTTTCAGAAATTTCAACTGTTTTACGCGAACAACACGTTGGTTACGCACACTGCCCGGTTACTAAGTCGAAAATCTATTTTCGTATATTTTACATACTCAGATAATTACATGTGTTCATGTATTTTCTGTGACATGACGTAAAACTATAAATCTATCATAGTATCATGCTTAGAATCTAATTTCAACTCATCAACATGTGGAAGTGAACATGTGCATTATGATATGTCAAGTTATTCTTAAATCATGGTAAAGGTGTTAAAGTATAGAAATAGTGTCATTCATAGCAAAAACCTACTATTCCTTATATGACATACAAGTTTCAGAATAATTCATAAAATAAATTTCTAAAACATGCATCTTTGTCAAATCATATCATAATTTCATCATTTTGACATATTTCAAGAGATGTATAACAATAAGTCTAAAATGAAAATAAACATTAAACTCCTAAATTTACCTCCCAACTTAAATGTAATTGTCCCCAATTACACTAAGTCATAAAAATAAAGCAAAGAAAATAGGGTAGAGATCACCATAAGAGCGTGCCATAATAGTCGTCTCTCGCATTGTAATCACCACATCGCCCACACAATAGAAACTTTGTCACCTACGAAATGCATGTACCTAGAAAATACTAAAAGAATAAAGTCATAAAAATCACCATAAAACCTAAGAGACATATATAAAGAAAGTAAAATAACTCCCTGATCAATAGATATATATTTGGCATGACTAGCCATCCATGAGTAATGTACAAAGGAAAACCTGCGTAAAAGTACCTTTCCAAAAGATCAAATAGAATAGAATAGAAAATATATCAATAATAGAAAAAAGGCATAAGAATTATTAAAAATTTTCTGCAGAGTCTCCGTTGTATTTATTGAATATGTAGCATGTACAATCATTCATCCACATAATTTAAAATATAGACATAAAAAAACACATTCAAATACATCAAAGCATCCACACACAACACCCAAAATAGTCAAGGTCTATAATTAGGGGTGAGTATTCGGTATTCGGTCGGTTTTCGGTACAAAATCGAAATACCGAAATTTATTCGGTACAAAAAACTAAGAACCGAACCGAACCGAATTGTTGTTAAGAACCGAACCGAACCGTACCGAATTTGTTGTATTCGGTTTTTCTAAAACCGAACCGAACCGAATTACTCTAAAAACCGAACCGAACCGAACTTTTTTTACAAAACCGAACCGAACCGAATTCTTTTTTACAAAACCGAACAGAATCGAAATTTTTTAAAGTCAAATTGCATGTAGCTGATTATAAATATTTGGCAAAGAAAAAAAATCCAAAACTCTATGCATGTAGCTAATCAAATTGCAGCACATGAAATGAATCGAAACAATCTTCCTTTTAAAGTCAAGAACATGAACATGAACAAGAAGTTAGCTAGGCCTCAAACGATGTGCAATCTCTATTATAATTAATGAAAACAATCATAACTGTGATGGATGCAGTGGATCAAAGCAAAATCAAAACAATGGATCAGAACAAAATCAAAAGAACTGTGAGAGATGCATGGGAAGCAGGGGAAATCAAAAGATCTGTGACTGTGAGGATGCAGCAGACAAAAAAAAATCAAAAGAATGGAACAAAATATGAAAATAGAGAGGAAATAAAGACAAGAAAAAGGTGAGGAGAAGGAGAACTAACTGTTAGTGGTGGACATGGTGGTGGAGTGCCGGTGTGCCGTTGTGTGCGAGGGGGTGTTGTTTGTCCGTTGTCGGTTGTCGGAGGACGGGAGGAGGGATTGCTAGTCAGCAGCCGCTGGCGCCGCAGCTCGTGGTTGACTGGTTGGAACTTGGAGGGCTAGGGAATCAAAAGAATGGAACAAAATATGAAAATAGAGAGGAAATAAAGACAAGAAAAAGGTGAGGAGAAGGAGAACTAACCGTTAATGGTGTTCTTTGTACGTTGTTGGCTGTCGGAGGATGGGAGGAGGGACTACCAGTCGGTAGCCGTCGGCGCCGCAGCTCGTGGTTGACTGGTTGGAACTTGGAGGCCTAGGGCACGGTATTGGTTGGAGTGGAGCCGCAGGACTGCTTGAGTGGGCAATAGGGCCAATGCCATAGATCAATAGATCTATTAGAAATTACTTGTTTATTGTTAGGATGTGAGACTGAGATGACTCGAGTGAGCCAATGGGCCACTCAGTAGCAAGGCTTGGCAAATGGCATTATGGCAAGCCTGTGAATATATGATATATAATATATGGGTGCGTCTATCGACACCGCCTAAATGACTAAGGACACTGCCTTTTCTAAGTACACCGCAAGTTAGTTTGAAATCCAACACAAATGCTATCTACACCGCCTATTTTTTCAGTTTCTCCCTTAACTACCCTTACAAGCCCTACACCGCTCTCGTATTGTCCCCTTTCTCCGATCCCCTTCAAGCGCCGCCATCGCCTCCCCAGACTCCCCCCTCATCTCGCCACCGGCTCTCCCCCTTCAAGCTCTGCCGGATCCTCCCCTTTCACGTCGCGGTGCTCCTTCAAGTCGATCATCCCTTTCAAGTCGCGGTGCTCCGCCGCTTGTCTCTTTCTTCCTTCTCTTCGTACTTGGCCCCTTCAAGACCCCATCAGACGGTACCCAAGATGTCGAAGAGGCCCTCCAAACTGACAGCCACAATCAGAAAGAAAGGTACTCATCTGTGCATTCTTCGATTTTAAAAATTTGAACATTGATTTAATTTGTTCTCTATCGTTGTGGATGTGTATTTTCTAAACCAAATATGTTCTACAGTTCAAATGACAGCTCTTGGGGAGAGCCCGTCGACCGTTCCAACAAATAAACGCCGAAACCCACCCACGACATCTGAGAGGCGGCGACGGACGGATAGTTATGAGGGAAGAAGTAAGGAGCCAGCTGAGGCAGCCGCAATCGCGAAGAAAGGTACTCGTCTATAAATTTGTTACCATTCATCTTATTCGATTTTCAAAATCCGAATATTTGGTATGTCTTCGATTTTACAAATCCGGATTTCCATTATGTTTCGGTTATGAAAAGTTGAAATCATGTTTGGTTTTCGGTATTTAGAAGTCGAGGTTGTTATTATTTTCGGTTTTAAAAAGTCGAATGTTGGGTTGTTTTTCGACTTTTACAAGCCGATCATGTCTGACTTTTCAAAGCCGAACTTAACTGAGAGATCTTGACTATACTTCTCTCCTTTTGTTCTCTATCGTTGTGGATGTGCATTTTCTAAACCAATTATGTTCTACATTTGAAATGGCAACTCTTGGGGAGAGCTCGTCAACCGCTCCAACAAATAAACGCCGAAACCCACCCACGGCATCTGAGAGGCGGTGACGGACGGATAGTTATGAGGGAAGAAGTAAGGAGCCAGCTGAGGCAGAGGAACAAGCCGAAGAAGGTTATGAGGGAAGAAGTAAGGAGCCAGCTGAGGCAGAGGAACAGGCCGAAGAAGGATATGAGGGAGGAAGTAAGGATCCAGCTGAGGAAGAGGAACAGGCCGAAGGATATGACGGAAGAGGTAAGGAGACAGCTGAGGCAGAGGAACAAAGTGATGGAAGTGGTGGTGAGCACAGTGACGAGGGTGGCGATGAGGAAGCGGATGAGGATGAGTTTGATCCAAGTGGCCCCATCCCTGACGGGCCAGAAGATGCGACGGTCCTTACGATGTTCAGGTCCCATGTCGCATACCGCATATAGCGTGGAGTGGTATAGTTCTGGACTACTGTTTTCATTTGAGTTTTTTTTTTTTTGAGTATGATCATCATGGAGTGAATTTCTTATCGACTTGTCATGATGTAGGAACGCGGCCCCCTGAAATGCATCACCCATGCGCATAGGGTCAAACACTGGGCAAGCAAAATGTCCGACGAATTTAGGATGGCTGTCAACTCTTCGGGACTAGGACCGCTCGTCGATTGCACATATCCTACGATCAACAAGGTGATCGTGTCTGCATTGGTTGAGAGGTGGCAGCCGGAGACCAACACGTTCCACCTACCTTGCGGGGAGATGACCATCACGCTTGCGGATGTGAGGACCATCCTAGGCATCTCTGCGGAGGGAGAAGCTGTAGAGCTGCAGAAGATGGAGACTAGGAAGGCAGCGCAGCTGATGTGTGAAGAGCTGGGGGTCCACTATCAGAATTGTTATAAGCAGTTGGAAGATAGCAAAGGGTCAGTTAGTTTAAACTGGCTTAGGGATGAATGCACGATTGAAAAGGTCGGCATCAGATGTTCAGTGAAGGCGTTCTTGCTTTTCCTAATAGGCTGGACACTCTTTTGTGATAAGTCGACGGATAAGGTACATGTGGGATACCTTGTTGCGTTCAAACATCTGAGTTGCGCTAGCCGGTACGCATGGGGGGCTGCAGCATTGGCATACTTATATCGACATATGGGGACCGCCAATATATGGGCCACAAAACAAATAGGCGGGTATCTTACATTACTAGAGATAAGATACATCACTTATTGATATGCATCTATTTTTCTAATACTCTATACTTATATGACTGTTTATCTTCATTGTTGTTAATTTCGTGCAGGACTGGACAAATGATCATCTGCCGACAATTGTGTCATGCAGCCGCAATCCCAGTTTTACGCCGGACCAGCCACGCGTGCGACTATGGGTCCCTAACAGAAGTGGTGGTAACTATGCCACTAAAGTCATAGAAATGCGCGAGAAATTGGATGAACTGATAGAGGAGGATGTGAGTTGTCAGTTATAGCTGTGTTTTTTTTTTTATAAGACTTGATTTCATTTTCTGCATTGTTTGTAGGTGGAATGGGATCCATATGCTGATCGCAGGGGCCAATTTTCTGATGAAGACATCACCTTCTTCTATGGCACATTGCATGGCATGGAGCATGTCGAGCCGTATCATCCTGATAGGGTTCTTCGTCAGTTCGGGCTTGTGCAAATTATACCGAATGGACCAATTCCACCCGCATATCAATTTGTGGCGTCCGGAAAGTGTGGAAGAGGATATTCGAGGATATACAACTTCGAAAAGGGGTTTTGGAAGCGGTGGACTGACCATACAATTAGGGCAGCAAGGAATGCCCAAGTAGCCGGACCCCACATGAGTGCGTGCCGGAATATATGGGATGGTATAGAACCGTCTCCTATGTGAGGGTACAAAACCCTGAATCACCTTCAAGTCGACCCAATCGGCCTCCACATGATCCGATTGCTATCGTAAGTGAATATTAAGCTCGAACGTACTTTTTGACACAAGTATGATACTTTCTATTTGTTCAATTGCAGATTGCCCGTATTATGGTGATCATTTATGACACTGTTGCTCACGACGCAGACTTGATTTCCGAAGAGCTCAAGGGCCGAATGCACGAGATTAGTGCCATCGTGCATGGACGTCGCGGCGATCACAGACGATATTATCAGAACCAAGGAAGCGGAAGAGGAGGACGAGGGAGAGGAAACGGAACAAGGGACAACTGACAAAAAAATATATGTTGTTTTGAGACTTGTAGTTGATATTTTGACTTATAGTTGATGTAAGATGTTTTTCTCCTATGTTTCATCACTAATATTAACATGTGGAATGTGTATAATGTGGGATGCTTTTTAAATGACATAAGATGTGTTGTACAGGTTTTGCTCGTCAACTGTTTAAAGTTCACTGACCTGTAACATATAAGTTCGGTTTTTAAAGATCGAAATATGCCCAGGTATCCATCTCTAAAAATCCGAACATTTGGCACAGATTCGGTTTTTTAAAGCCGAAATTAACCCAAGTTTCTGGATTTTAAAACCCGAACTTGTATTCTGTTGTGTACATGATAAGTCACAAAATATGCATAATTCACCCATTCAACTGGGCTTTGTTAGCTCTCAAGCAATGCATTTTTAATATCTTTTCATATGGTTTTAGGTACAAGAGCTTACAAAGAGAGTTGCATCGATTTCGAGCCAAAAGACATCAATTTTACAGATTCATCCTTATTTGGATCGATCCAAGAATATTCTTGGATCGATCCAAATATTCTTGGATCGATCCAAATATTCTTGGATCGATCCAAATAAGGCTGAATCTGTATAATTGATTTCATAACACTTATATATATCCTCATTTCATAACATTACAAGATCCTCATTTCATAACATTACAAGTTTGTTATCAGTACACAAATTTGCAACATATATATATATATATATATATCCTGATTTCATAACATATGCATGTGTCTCAAATGTCCGAGTCACTACCGATATCAATCATCTCCCCTATCGCAACTGTTGATGGCACGATATGGAGGAAATGGTCAATCTCGGTCTGATAATCGCACCAACCCTCAGCAAGTCCAGAATGAGCTCTAATCCAGGTACGGGCTACAGGTGGCATAGGACATCCATGGCGTAGACGCAACATGACAAAGTGGCCCCGCATGTAACCAAGTGCAATGATTGTCCGCATGGGCTTTGGAAGCGGTGGACTCCGGAGCGGCAAAAATGTCAGGCACTGGCGCATCGAGATGTGAATAAGCACTACAGAGTATCGTGAGGCAATGAGAGGACCCATGTCGGGCATAGTCATCCAATGTTCTTCCGGAGGGTAGTCAAAATAATAAGCCATTCTCGCTTTGAGCTCGGTAACACTTCCTTCCCTCTCCGCATACATGCCAACATAGGACTTGGAGTGAGCTAGCAGCTCACCAAGCAGGTCCCTTCGCACTTGGGCCCAATTATCCTCCCCTAGGTTCATGAGACCGGCAATTGCTCTAAAGCCACAATTCCCATCCGCCTTCACATCAATGATATGCTCAATGTAAGGACCCAACTCAGCCGGGAAATGTCCTATATACAATTCGTAGACTGCATTTGGAGCCTTTTTGTTTGAGACCGGACCACTCTTTGTTTAGCCTTCTTCTCTTTCTTTACTTTGCCCTTTGATGTAGGTACGGAAGTAGCATCTATATGAATTTCATTTTTAGTTTGTGATGAGACGTACTCGAATGCGGGTGGATCACGCTTTGTGGAGGCTTCAACCTTCTTTTGTTTTGCACTTGGACGACCACGTGTGCTCACTTTCACTTCCGGCTCAAGGATATAGGTAGACTCCGGCGCACCCAACTCCTTGAGCTTTCTCATTATGTGCAACTTACCAAGGTTATCAACGATATCGAACTTGAGGGAGATAGTATCATACTCACTTGTGAGCTTGAGCTTTTGATCAACCTTAACGGGGGTGCACGTTAGGTCAAGCTTCCGCCAATGAGGATGTATGCACTCTAGAGGAATAGCACGGCCTTCTATTTTATATCCAACAATTTCATGGGCGCATGGCAATCCATGGGTACGCCGCAATTGGCAGCCACAAGCGGCCTCGTCTGGACCTACAGATTCTGCATTTATCGCCGCGGTGTGAACCATTTCGAGTGCATAATGTGACATGAAACCCCGCAATTCTCTAAATACCATCGGCTTGAGTTTGTGTTGCACCATATGATTGCTTTTCTCAAAAGAAGCCAAGATGCTTGTGTGTTGGAGCTCAAGCAACGCATGTATCGTGGCCCATGATGTGTCAAAGCTGCAATTAGATGCTCCAAGATGCTTTTTGAGCTTCGCATGTGCACTCTCAACCTTGTTTGTAGTTGTGTTCCCAAAATGCATGTAGCTGTCTACCCACGCACCAACGAATGACTCATTGTACCCATTCAACCATGAATTCTTGAGATATGCAATGGCATTTGGATATGCGAGGAAAGTGCGCTCCATAAACTGCACATTCTCGATATATTTCTCCACGGTAGGGGACTCTACTACCAGCTGCCAGCAAGACATGAATGAATTTCACTTATCCAATGTTTCGAACATCTTACGGCAATTGACCATGATGTTATTGCTGATGTGCCATCTGCATAGCATGTGTTTAGCAGTCGGGAAGACATGGTGCACAGCATCAACCAATGCCAAGTCTCTATCTGTCACAATGACGCGCTGCTGCATACACCCATCCATCAGGCTCTTCAGCTTATCTAGTGCCCAAACAAAGGTAGACTTCGACTCAGAATGAAGATATACAAAGGCCGATGCAAATGTGAGATCAGTTGATGTAGTTCCAACTATCTCTAGAAGCGGGAGTCGATACTTGTTTGTTTTGTACGTGCAATCCATGACAAGGACCTCTGAAAAGGCACGCAACAACTCCACAGATGAAGGGTGTGCCCAGAATATGCTCTGGACACAAAAGGAAGAATCATCGCTTGTATGCCACTCCACGTACCCACTATCATTCAAATGGGCCAAGAGAGACTGCATCTCTGATCTCCCTGCCTTCTCAACAACTCTATGTTTTTGCCGTGCATTGTATATGTGCTTCATCGTCGAGACATTATGAGGATTTCTCCGCTTTATAGTATTCAATATCTCTCTTGGCTTCACTAAACTTCCTGACAAATCAACCGTCATAATTTCCTCTTCGGAGGATAACCTACCAGCATACGAATGCCCCTCCAAATTAAGTGCACTTGGATGATTGTGCACCCCACATGTCACTCTCAACATCCATTCGTCGGCAGTAGAGAGCTTCACTCCCTGAAGTCTGAATGGGCATCCACACTTCTTTGTATTGGTATCTCTCTTCTTAATTTTTCGGCCCTTAATATCTATCCCATGCTTATTCACTCCATACTTTGCTGTGTTTCTGTATTCGCCACTGCGCTCACATGCCAAGATGAGCCTTGGCTTTTTATTTCCACCCGTCTGGGAGTGTTTGATCACAATTACAAGCCCATTCTGCCTTCCGACTTCTTGGGCCCACTGGATAAAAGTTGACCGGGAGTTAAAGATCTGGTAGGCAGCAAGAAAGCATAATAATCAGGGTACTTACCTTACAATAGATAACATGATGATTTTAAGTTAGCAAATATACCATAGGACTCGTGAAAGCCTCAGTAAAATCTCGTAATATAGCAGTTCCAACATTGCTATCGGCGGTAGAAGCATATATCTGAATTAACAAAGAATGTTAGTGAATTGACAATTGTCGATTTTTTAAAACCGAACATTAGGCACAGATTCGGTTTTTTAAAACCAAACATTAGGCACAGGTTCGGGTTTTCAAACCCGAATATAAATCGACTTTTAAAAAGCGAACATACTTTTATAAGTTCGATTTTTAAAAACCGTACAGGTTCGATTTATTAAAATCGAAACAAAAACAGTAATTCGGTTTTTAAAAACCGAACTATGCCGATGGGAAAGAAAAATGAGTACCAGAGCTGTCCGAGAGCCATCTTCTCCAGAGGCGTCTTCTGCAGATGCTTCTTCTCGAGAGGCGTTCTCTCCGACTACCGCGTCCCATAGCATCTTCTCTAGTTCGAGCACCTTCTCCCGTAGGTCTTCTCAGAGCTTCGCCTGGATTAGATGGATAGTGGGAGGTTGAGGAGGAAAACAATGTAGGGTAATGGAGGTGGTGATGAAGATATTGTTCGTTAGGGCTTAGAGGGAAGGAGATGATGGAGAGTTATAAGGAGATGATGGATGTAGGAGATGATATCCATGGCTGGGGTGTCCTTAGCAAAAACCTGAAGAAAAAGGATGAAGAAAGACGTTTGGATATTTAAGAGGGGTATTTAAGACATTAGTATGAAGGGTATTTTCGGTATTATCAGAAAAAAAATTTTGGGCGGTGTCCTTAGTCATTTGGTCGGTGTCAATAGACGCACCCATAATATATATAAAGAATACCGTATATTACATTAAATATTTCGGTAATTCGGTATTTACCGAATTTGAAAAATAAAAACCGAATACCAAATTTTTAACATATAAACAACCGAACCAAACCGAATATACCGAACCGAATTTTTCGGTTCGGTTCGGTTCTATGATTTCGGTTCGGTTTTGCTCACCCCTATCTATAATATTATCCTGATTGAAGATCGAGACCGTCCGATTGGAAATCGGATCACTATAGCACCTGGATCGTGTCCATCAACAATCGGACGACTGAGAACTCACCGGTGATGATCGACGGTGAAACGACGTCGCCGAAGGACAGGGAAGGTATAGGAAGAATCGTGGTGGCCTAAGGAATTCTCCAGTAAGCTCTGATCGAAGAATGAAGGTTCCCAGGTGGTAGAACGGAGATGGCAAGATCGGAGTAAGATGTTGGCTGGAATTGGATTCCGATGATCAGAGCTCCAATCAAGGATGGGGACGATTGCGGAAGGATCATGGAAGCTTGGGGAAGTGGTCTATGGGGTTTGATTGACGAATTGAGCTACCAGACGGCGGATTGAAGGTGGATGGTGATGGTCGGTGATGGGTAGGTCGATTCCGGTGATCCCGGCCCCAAGTCCTGGTTTTGATGGGTGAAAACCGATCGTAGTGGCAAGAGGAAGCTTCTGGAGGTGTTCTGGGGCGCTGAACGGTCGTGGATGATGGTGAAGACGATGGCCGCGGGGCTCACCGGCATCGGAGGAGAAGGTTTCGAGGGAAGAGGAGGACGGGAATGAAGAGGTGGAAGGTTGGCAGAGGTTTTGGGACTGGTTTGGAGGGATGAGGGCGACCGGAGAGACGGCGATGGGCGGTGGGTGGCGACGGCTCGTGGACGAGCCAATGAGCCGACAAGCCGTGATCAAAGAACGGAGTGGGAGGAGAGAGGAAAAACAAAGCAATTCAGGAAAAAAAATAGAAAAAGACATGGAAAAATTAGAAAAATTAAGGAAAATTCTACAAGAAAAGTCATAAAGCTGGGTTGCCTCCTAGGAATCGTGTAATTTTACGTCTTTCGCTAGACGTCCCTAAAAGAATAAGTTATACCACAAATCCGTCAGATTGACGAACTCGATCACACCACCCAGAATAATTTTCTCCACATAATGATTTAAACCATACCATGCCCTATAGTATGTTAAGTATTTGATGATGCAGACCTATTAATTCTTTCCTCCCAATAAGTGTATTAGAAACCCCACCCTCTATAAAAGATAAACCATCGTAATATTTCATCTTACAACTAAGTCTACAGTATGTGTCCCCCATAGTAATGGAATTATCATTGGGATGAACCGTAAGTGAATGGGTAGATGGTTTTATTTTCAAAATAGATGTTGAAAGTATAGACAGTGGTGCAGATATAGGTAAAGGAGGAGGTGGTGGTTCAACTTCAGAAGCTATTGACATCTCTATGCATAAATGTGTTTCAATATAATCAGCATAAAATTGTTCAGTGTCTAAGTCAACGTCAAACAAAGATGGATCGGAAATATAGTCAGAAATATAGACATTAATAACATCAACAACAAAGCAGTCATTATTTTCAGGAAAACATGCATCCTTAAATATATTCAAATGTTTATTCATGTTACCAAAAGAGACATCCATAACATCTGTACGACAGTTAATACAAGCATTCGCAGTAGTTAGGAAAGGATGACCAAAGATAATAGGCACATATTTCTTGCAAAGAACGCCGGGCTCCATGTCCAAGACAATGAAGTCAACTGGAAAGAAGAAGCTATCAACCTTAACCAGCACATCCTCCAAGATACCTCGCGGCGTCTTGAGGGACCTATCAGCTAATTGAAGGGTTACTGTCGTAGGTTTCAAATCATTCATACCAAATTTCTGATATAAGGAGTATGGCAGTAAATTAACACTAGCATCAAGATCAAGAAGGGCACCATCAATACGATAGTCTCCTATGCAACAAAAGATAGTTGGGGTGCCTTGATCCTTAAGTTTTGGTGGAGTGTCATACTTCAGGAACGAACTTACATGCTCAGTCAGAAAGATTTTCTTAGAGACATGAGATTTGGATTTGCGTTTTTGGGTACAAAGGTCTTTCAGAAATTTTGCATAGGAAGGGAATTGTCGGATGGCCTCTATAAGTGGTATATTGATATTCAGTCGCTTGAATATCTCTGTGATTTCCTCTACATATGATTTCTTATTGGGTCTAGAGGAAGGGTCCATAGGTGCATAAGGAAAAAGGTACTTTGGGCACATATCTAGCAGGGCCAGGCTCCCTCTGATCATCTGGACCCGCATCCATTTGATCGAGAGTGTTATAAGGCTGAGGGGACTGAGACCGACCGGTCGGACCAGAATCCGATCGTTCGGAATCGTTCCGACCTGTCGGTTCTGAGAGCGATCTATCGCTCTGGGCAGTGTCAGAACGTGTTTCCACTTGCTTACCGTTCCTTAGGGTTACTACAACTTGTGCACTTTCAAAGTTTCGGTTATCAATATGGTGCATGGCCCTCGGATTGGTCATATGTTGACTTGGTAAACAACTATCTTCTCTTTCAGACACCGTGTTAGCCAGTTGCCCTAATTGTGCCTCTAATTTGGATATGGATTGTGCATGAGAATTAACATCATTTCTTAGCAATAATTGCTCATTCCTCATCAAAGTCATTTTACTCTTAAGCTCAGACATGTTAGCATTCATGTTATTCATGCTAGCACTTATGTTTGCAAGAGTAGTTATGATTGTGTTCAAAGTCGGATCAGAAGGTGCTTGTGGAGGTGTAGGCTATTGATATGGTGCAGAGTACCCTGGGTTTGGGTTTGCAGATGGTATAGATGGGTACCGATTTGAGGGAGCATTAGGGGAATTACTCTGCCCTAGAAAGGTTCCTGACTATGGTGGTGTCCAACTCAAGTTAGGATGATTTCTCCAACTAGGATCAAAGCCATTGGAATGAGGATTGTGTTGATGTGAGGACCCGTTCCTCCATCTCGGTCCGACCGTGTTGGGTTGAGGGCTTGGCTTGGTTGGTTTTGGCCCGGTTGGCCTTGGGTTGCGATCGGTTGATCGCATCGCTGTTTTTGGACCCCAAGGGCAATTTGATAAATTGCGCCTTGGCGGTCAGTTTCACACCCGCGTAGTGCACACATGGCCTTGATTGATGTACATGATTGAATAGATCCAGTAGGAGCGTTCGGGATCGACAGATCCGGACGAGATTGCGACGAGATCGCAACTTGGAGTCAAATCGGATTCAGTCCAATCAGTTGGCTCGTCTGAACCGGCTACGCCACTTAAGTGACTTAACCCATCTCTCTCTCCCTCTCTCTCTCTCTCTCTCTCTCTCTCTCTCTCTCTCTCTCGCTTTCTTCCATTCATTCTCTCCCGTGCCCGACGTCTCCCCTTCTCCTTTCTTCTTCCCCGCTCACGACCGCGCCGGCCGTCTCCCTTCTCCGGAGCTCCTTCGCCACCGTCGCTGGCCGCCGTTCTCCCTCGAGCTCCCTCTCCTCAGATCCGGCTAGAACCTCCCTCCCGCTAGCTCTCTCTCCCTCCCGAGAACCCCAGATCCGAGATCCTCCCCACCGATCTCCCTTCTCCGGAGCTTCTTCTCCGCCGCCGCTCCTCTCCGAGCTCGTCCTCATACCTCTCGAGCTGCGGAACCCCTTCTCCTCTCAAATCCGACACCCTCTCCCCTCCCGAGCTTGCTGGAAGCCCTCTTCCTCGCCGACCAATGAGCTCCGCCAGCCACCTCGCGTCGCCTCTCCGCCGCCACCAAGCTCCAACGCCTGGAACAACGTCGGGAAGATCCGATCCGACCTTCACTCTTCTTCTCCGAGCTGTGAGGTAGGGTTTCCATTTTTTATTGCTTCTCTTCTAGATTGATCCATGATGCATGTTCTTCATCTGGTAGATGTTCTAAGGATTTGATTGTGATTTAATTGGGTTTTTAAGCATGTTTTTCCCGGATTTTCGTCGATGCTCTGTTCTTCGATGAACAGTCAGTGTCCAGCTCAATTTCTGAGCTGTGTGATCATGATCTCGGGAAACATTCTAGATGAAAGTTGTAGATCATCGAATCTACTTTCAATTGCCGCTGATTTCATAATTTTCGGAGTTTTCTATGATTTATGGTGATTTTTCTTCGGATCTGCGATGATACCGAAATTAGTGAATTCCGAGAAGATTAGCCATTAGATTAATCCAATTCTTGAGCTGGATGTTCCTCGTATGCTAATATACATTTTCCTAAGTTGGATTTCCAATTTGAGATCATTTGCACGTCGAATTGATAAGATTTCATCGCCTCTAATTAGGGTTTAATGTAGAAATCCAGAAATTACCTTGTTAGTGGATTTTCGATGTTTTATCGTGTTTGATTCTTCGGGATTCATGCGATTAGTATTCCTAGTGATCTCGAGGGCTAGCATGTCCTAACTGGTGGTTCTTAGACGATTAATTGTTTGATGCCGGCATGTTTAGTTAACTATAAATCGTTCGTGTTCAATTAGCAATTAACTGCATGTCATGCTCACTTACATCGTATTGTATACATGTATACTTAGCTTGAGGTTGAACCAAGGGAGTTGTGCCCCTTTAGATGTTTAGATAATTGTTTTGGGCCAAGGGTGTGCCCTAGTTAATATGTATTTATAATTGTTGTGTGTTGCGTGGCCGGGGTTGTGCCCCGTTGTAGAAAATGCGGTTGACGGCTGTGGACGCCGTCATAATGCCGAAATTTTGATTGAATGTATTGTTGCTTGTTTACGACCCGGGGGCGCCTTTATAATATTGTATTATTGTAATTTAGACCCATGCTATGATTATCCTCCGGCAAGCTTGATGCTTCGCCTAGCCCGTGTATGTTGTCTTGGCATATTGTTGCATGCTACTATTCATGTATTCCTGTGCCTGAGCATTGCAAGCATTTGATTTGCATTAGAAGCATTAGGCTAGGTGGTAGGCGATGGTTTTGATCGTCGATCCGGGGTTCTCGGGTAGCCCGGATCTAGCCCTAGGACCGGGGTTCGGGTAGTCGAGGTTTAGGACATGATTGTCATCAATGATTATGTTTGATATCATTCGAGAATTATTAGGTAGTTGGACTGGAATATTATATTGTTTGAGGTTTAGAGGTCGTGTCGGTTCTCCAATGCCAAGTGCTAAGGATGGTTGTCGAGGTCCCTGACGTGTGTCCCCAGGCAGTGGTTTCCTGCTGGGTAAAGGGTGTTCCTGCTGGCTCTGATTCTTGTTTCCTCCCAGCGTATTTGGTTGATGTTCCCAGCGTGGTCGGTTGAGAAGAGTAGGATCCCTTGGGGAATCGAAAGGGGTTATGAGACCCCGTGGCATCCTTTAGACTTAGGTGGAGAAACGACACTGTTGTTATTTTCCTCCCTTCAGTGTGCCGTAGAATAACGTAGAACCCTACTGAGCTTTGTTGCTCACTCCTACCTGGGCAGGTCGATGCAGTCCTTTCCTTTCAGGTGATCTTCTGGGTTTTGGCGCGCCGTTCTTGAGGTGATCGTGGACTTGGAGTTCGAGGAGTACTTGACGATCCTGGAGTTTTCCCTTTTGTTAATAGTTGTACATCTGCAGTTTTATTAAATGTATAATTTCCCTCTTCGAGAGTTTGATTATCTGTATTAATTTAGGTTATGAGGGTTGGTGGAATTATTGTATAAATAGATGATGTACAAGAACCTGTGTCAGTAAGTGAAATGATAATAGTAGAATTGTATTAATGTTGAATTTAGAATTGTTTTATTTATTGTTTTAAATCTGTGGTGAATTTGTAAACTGCACAGGGATCAAATTGAGGAAATACAGGGGAGACTCTAGCCGTTCGATTTTAGAAATGAGTTTAGGACCCTCATGCTCCGGCCCGGATGGGTTTTTTGGGTCGGGGTGTGACAACTTGGTATCAGAGCAGACTGTAGGTCCCAGGGATAGAATTAGACTTACGGTTAAGGTTTTGAGTGTGGAATGGGATAGTTTTAGGTCTAGAACATCCTTGCATGGTTGTTTGCGATTATGTGATATGTTTCCGCTTTATTGATTGTTGTTTGTTTTGTTCTTTTCCGGCTGTGACATGACGTCTCAGGGGGAGATGTGCATGCACGCCGGTGTTGTCCGTTCCCTCGCCTGACAGTGTCACCCCCCGTGCTGGAGATGAGCGAGTAGGGAATATGACATGTCGCCTTTATACTCTTGGAATCCTGAGAGGTGGACCCGTTGTGGTCCAGGGGCTATGTTGGAGATCCTTCGACAGTTGAGGACTGATTGAAGGAGGTGTCCCGGTTTCCGAATGTTTCGAACTTCCTGGAGTATCGCTTGCTTGGGAAGCCTTTGTTTTCTTGCCTTCCTAGGAAGCAATGTGTAGTGGCGCTTGTCGGGGCCACTAGGGACACTGTTGGTTGTGTGTTGAGAACAGTTTGTATACTGTTCTTTGGCACCTACCCTTGGAAGGTGGTGTAGTTGGGAGTACCTTCCTCTATTCTTGGTACTCGCACCGCGTGGCAGCACGCGGGTTGGTTGGATCACCTGGTTCGGTATGCTGGAGCTACAGCGGGGGATGCCCTGGACTGTGCTCCGGATACTGAGACAGATGACTTGAGGGTTGACACCAGACTGTTGGTCGGTGGTCGTGGTGAGTTTTCGGGTTGTCGTTCCTGCTTCTAGGGATGGCAGGGTAGCCGTTGACAGAGTTCAGTGGTTTCGGCATCAGCGACAGCCGTGGCAGCAGCAGCGTCGTGCCAGTCCTCGAGAGGTAGCCTGGACCGCCAAACTAAGAGGGAATCCACAGGGTGCTCGAGTGCTAGCCGCCGGGTGCCTTTCCGCCGACGGTGCTGGTTGCGAGGGGCGCGAGACGCCTACCGCAGAGCAGTCGAACGTGACGCACGGCGTGGGGCAGAGCAGTGGGTTGATACCTCAGTTGGGACAGGCACCTGGGGCAGAAGCGAAGAAATTCAGTTTCCAGATAGAGCCTTGCTAGAGGCGAGGCAGCGACCAGTCTTACCAAAGTTTCACGCACTTCTGGGCAAAGAGTAACTTCAGCAGCAGCCCGTTTCAGAGCCGCCTTCCTTCAGATTTCAGCTTCAGCCTTCAGCTTTCGGAGTGTCTTGCGGCTTACAGTTTCCTTGTAGCTCTGGGTTTTTCCCTTGTGACTCATCCCCGTGCAGCCGTGTTGGCTCAGGATTGGAGTCGGGTGTGGCTTTGGGAGTAGCCACCGATTTGGGACAATAGCTTGGGTTGGTTGCTCTTGTAAGGGCGTTTGCTAGAGGTTGGAGACCTCTAGGTGTCCGTCGCCAACGTGTGGGACACGTTGGGGTTCGACGGCTTCCTCGGTTTGCGCTGATTGGTCGCGCACCGAGTTGTGCTTCTTTGGCCGTGGGAAGGTGTCATGGGTACACCTGACTGCGTTGTTTTGCTCTCGTTGAAGGTCATGGGTTTGCGATCCTTCTGGTTGTCGAGAGCTGGGGTTTGTTCACCAGTTTGTGGTGAACTCCTCCCTCTTTTGTTTTGAGGGTGCTCAGGAGAGCAGGTTTCCCTCGTGTTGTTGTTTGTGCAGCTGTCCTTTTGAGGAGCTTCTAGGGTATTCCGCCTTCGCAGGATTGCCGAGTTTGGACTCGAGGTTCGTTCGGGGTAATTCAGCCAGTGTCTTCAGTGAGCGCGTCGCAGAGACCTTAGGGCCGAGTAGGCCGGGCTATATTTGGGGTAGAGGCGACCGTCGAGGACGGGTGTTCGCTCTTCCAAACCGTGGGCAGCTAGACCGCGTGCAGCAATTTCCGCCGTCTCAGCAGCTTCAGCAGTCACATCAGCAGGCCGTCCCCGAACCTTCCATTCTCCGTGTAGTATGTGCCCGTTGCAGTGCATCGTCGAGATACTCGTCAGCTCAGAGTTTTGTCGACCTTCTCGTAGGTCGGACTTCGCACCATCTACAATCAGATAAAGTTTCGGGATTGCAACATCCCGAGGGCAGCTTTCAGTACGAGATACGGATTGTGTCAGCGGCAAACAGCTTAGTTGATCCAGCTGAGCTTGCAGCAGATATGTGACGGTAGAGATTGAATACTGTATTCGAGATTCAGCAGAGGCATCTCCAGGACCGCGGGACTACTGACCAGATTGACCAGGAGACCAGAGCTCTTGTCTTAAAGCCACTACGCCAGTGCCTTTAAGGATGATAGCAACTGGTAGTTGCTAGAAAGGTCTTGACCTTTCAGGTATTTCACCTTTCAGTTTCGGCTAATACCGTAGATGTTACTTCGAGCAGATGGGCCAAAGAAATTGGAGCAACTTTAGTGGCAGTGACAACCCATCAGTGGCGGAGATGGAGGCAGTTATCCAATTCGGACAACACTCCTTACCACTCAGAGGATGTCAGCATTTCAGTCTAGAATGATGGTGATGTGAAGCGATGACACGAATCTTACGGAAGTTCATGCCCATATTGATGCCCAGCATGTAGATGAGAGTCAGACAACGTCAACAGGCAGTAGGTTGTGTTTCATAGGCCGAGCCTCAGTTTCCAGAGTTGTGCAATGGTGGCGTTCAAGCGTCCTACTCCTTTCCCTTGTTGGCCACCTCGGAGGCATGGTGGTATGTCGTGACAGTCATCAACGTTGGTGGCACGAGGTGCAGAGTTCGTCCCCACTACTTCACCTGTCAGGAGGTGAAGGTGGAGCATCCGCAGATAGCAGACCCGTTGCAGCTTTTCCAGTGTCAGCGAAAGTGAAAGCATAACATAGTGGATGTCGTCACCAGATTACCGAGGACTCAGAGGGGATGATCCAGATCTCGGAGGACATGCCTAGGGCATGTGTCTTCGATGCAGCAGGCAGTTGGAGGTGTACGTCATTTTGCTGGAGTCAGTCTACTTCAGTAGTCGTTAGTCCCGACTTACGTAGATAAGTGGCACTTGAATTTGAAGTAGCCATCGGCCAGGTCTTGGATGCTGAATTATCGGTCTTACCACTTGTATCGATAGATCCACTTTCATTTAATGCTGAGGAGATTTCTTTTCAATCAAATCCTGATCCTGATCTTCGAACTTTCTCTCTGCTTGAAGTCAAAACAAAGCTTGAACCAGGTCACAGGGAAAGCTTTTCTTGCTAATCTGGTGATATCGTAGTAAAGGTAAAGTAGCCAAGCCAAGAGGAATCGATGACGTAGTCCAAACCAGGCTCCAGGTAGATTTAGGAGTGGCCGGCAGTGAATGCCCAGTAGCAGGCAAAGGAAGAAAAGGACTCGGCTTAACTGAACTTGGGTTCGGTTTCCCGCTATGGGAATGATGGAATAAGCTCTGATTCCTCTTAGCGTTAGCGACTCTGAGCTCATAGGGAGCTGGGAATGAGCTTGGTTAGCTGAGACCAAGAAGGGATAGAGTTGAAAGAGAGGATTTGATTAGCGCGTCTTCTGCCTGTACTTTTGAGTATGCCTTTTTGCCGTCGATTACGGGATTTCCTGCTTGACTGCGTCGACTCTATGCCTTCCCGGCTTGCTTTCTTGGTGACTCTAACCCGGAGACTTTTGACCTTTACTCTTTCGGTATCGGTATGCCTTCGATGATTACTGCTTTAATGAATACCTTATCTTCGGCAAGTTAGGAAGCTACGAACTCTTCCCTCACCCGAAGGCGAGCGAGTGCACTACATTGAGTAGGAATTCGGAATAGAAAATGCTATTGGGAAGAGAATACCACGAATACACTATTTTGAGGATAAGGATTCGCATGCGGACAATTCGATGAGGACGATTTCTTGCAGAAAGAGAAACCCTTGACCCAATACCAGTCGATTGGGGATTGATTAGATGTGGACGATGATTTGGCTTTAAAAGATGAGAAGGATGATTTGAGAGCGAATCCGCCATTAATTACTCTTGTTACTGTTCTCGAATAGGCGCTTTTCGCTTTTCATTCCTCATGCACTGAGAAGTAGCAAAGCTTTCCTCATGCCAGCGTTCAGTTCAGTTCCTATTGAGGAAGATCTGCCATTGGTTTCAAAATGAATCTCAGATGTCGATGAATCCCAATCAATCCCTTTCGTACCATCTTATTACTTATTATAGGATGAATCTGATTAACTTTCTGAACCACCAGCAGTTGACTCTGGGCATGAATATGAGACTAAAGTCCCTCTGTGCATCCTACTACTAGCAGCTCCTTCTATGTCCCTTCTTATACTATGCATTATGCTCCTCGAAGCAAGGAAGCAGGACTATTTGATAAAAGCACTTTCTCTCTAACATGGCAACATGGGCTTTAGTATGTTATGTTCTTGGATAATGGTTTTTTTGTATTCCAAATGAAAAGTGAGGAAGCCTATGTTAGTTCCTTGGATTGCGGTCTTTATCATGTGGCGGATAAACTTATGATTGTCAAGAGATAGCAATTGGGGATGCAGCTTTCAAAGAGCACTTTCTCTAGTATGGAGGTTTGGGTAAAGTTCTAAAAAGTTCCATTCTTTTTATTGAGACAAGAAGGTATGTAATACCTAGGAAGCATCATAGGTAATCCGTTGTACTTGGATGGCTCTACTAGCACCATGCGGCTTTCTTCATTTGCTAGAATTTGTATCGGGATTCGAGCAGACAAGGAACTTCCAAAATTCTTGGTCCTTGATCTCGGACACACAAGACTGTGAGAGTGACACAGCGTCTGTAATGTCCGTGCTTATGGCAAATTAGACACTTGAAGGAAGGGCACTTTTTAAGATTCTCATTTCCTTCCGCACTAAAACCTAAATTATTAGTTGTGTCTGCTTTCATGAGAGGAAATTACCTATTTAAAAAGTTTTACGTAATGAGATGTGGCCTGCCTGACTAGGTCCCCTTCTAGGGATATGGGTCCCGGGGAGGGTATAGTATACAATTTTTTCCTTCTTGATCGAAGCTCTATGTCTCATTCAGTCCTTCGCAAGCTTCCTTCAAAGGGAGAGTCCATAGGCGCGAATACTCGGATTGGGCTTGGAAGTCCCCACTGAGCGGTCTGTCTATTGATGGATAGACACCTTTGATGCACTTCTATAGCCTGAGGCCTTTATAGTCAAGTTCACTCCTTTATGAAAGAAACCTCCTTATCTTATTTTAAGCAAAACGAATTGCCTTCTTCTTTGCTGCTACAACGAGAAAGATAGGCTTCTGATCTCGGTTTCAAGAAGACTTCTCAAAAGGGAGAACTCTAACCATCTCGATGGCACAACCATATGAGGCATAGTACGGCAGTTCGCGCCGTTCTTCCGATTGCTCAACAGAGGTTGTCAAAACATCACCCACCTTTCCAGACATCATCAGACAGTCTTCAGAGAGCTTAGCATAGATCAGACAGAGACTCCTAACGGCGCAGAGCAGACGAGAGAGCTACGCAGATTAGCGGCGATGACCTTTGGAATTTTTCAGTTGGTGATAGTGTTTCTGAAGGTCCATTTGCACAGAGGATTAGTTAGAGTTGGCAAAGAACAGAGAACGGACAAGGTGGGGGCCGAGGCAGCCCTACTCCGATAGTTTGCACCAGAGTCATGATGACGTGGAGCGACTACGACACAGAGCCTACGAAGATACATCATGGACTTCGTCATCAGCTTAGTTGGCATCGGTGCAGAGGTCAGAAAAGAGAGTTCTTTCCTTGTTACCTCACCAGTCAGGGGGCGGAGACGAAATGCCGATAGACAACATCGTTGTTACAGTCCTTTTCCAGTGCCAGAGTGGATGCCATAGCATGACAGACTTCATCCTTTGATCCAGATATCGTCACCCAATTTTCAGAAAATCAGCGCAGATCAGGTCAGAGTTGACAGAGGACTTTGTGCAAATCAGAAGCGATGACTGTTGGAGACACAGTTGGCAACAGAGTGTCATTTCAGATGATACAACACATAGATCCATTCAGTGTTGGCAGCAGAGGTGCCGAGAAGGCGTCGTTCAGTTACGTCGTGTGTCATCAGACGTGATGATTCGAGCTTGAGGCAGATACATTACACAAGAGGACAGTCAGTTCAGATGATTGGTAGGAGAGACAAGTTTAGAGAGACAGAACGGTTAAGTCAGCTTTAGTCCTCTGGAGGTGCAGAGGTGTTGTAGGGGTAACTTGGGAGCGCTAGAGGCGCATGTGCAGTTTGTCCCAAGTAGTTCTCACCCCGAGGTGTTTCTTTGTCTTGTGTGGCCATTGCGGGCGTTGGTGCCCGGTGGTTTGTGTTGCGGGCATTGATGCCCGGTGCCTTGTGTGGTTGCTCAGTTTGCGAGCTTGCTAACCCTTCTTGTCTTGTGCATGTGTGTTTTATTTTTGTTGTTTCCAGCCCTACTCTTATCGAATTTCGGGATGAAATTCCTTTAAGGGTGATAGGTTGTGAGGACCCGTTCCTCCAACCCAATCCGACCGCGTTGGGTCGAGGGCTTGGCTTGGTTGGTTTTGACCCGGTTGGCCTTGGGTTGCGATCGGTTGATCGCATCGCTGTTTTTGGACCCCAAGGGCAATTTGGTAAATTGCGCCTTGACGGTCAGTTTCACACCCGCGTAGTGTACACATGTCCTTGGTTGATGTACATGATTGAATAGATCCAGTAGGAGCATTCGGGATCGACAGATCCGGACGAGATTGCGACGAGATCGCAACTTGGCCTTGGGTTGCGAGTTGGCTCGTCTGAACCTGCTAAGCCACTTAAGTGACTTAACCTCTCTCTCTCTCTCTCTCTCTCTCTCTCTTCCATTCCTTCTCTCCCGTGCCCGACGTCTCCCCTTCTCCTTTCTTCTTCCCTGCTTTCGACCGCGCCGATCGTCTCCCTTCTCCGGAGCTCCTTCGCCACCGTCGCCGGCCGCCGTTCTCCCTCAAGCTCCCTCTCCTCAGATCTGGCTAGAACCTCCCTCCCGCGAGCTCTCTCTCTCTCCCGAGAACCCCAGATCCGAGATCCTCCCCGCCGATCTCCCTTCTCCGGAGCTTCTTCTCCGCCGTCGTCCACCGCCACTCCTCTCCGAGCTCGTCCTCACACCTCTCGAGCTGCGGAACCCCTTCTCCTCTCAGATCCGACACCCTCTCCCCTCCCGAGCTTGCTGGAAGCCCTCTTCCTCGCCGACCAATGAGCTCCGCCGGCCACGTCGCGTCACCTCGTGTCGCCTCTACGCCTGGAACAACGTCGGGAAGATCCGATCCGACCTTCCCTCTTCTTCTCCGAGCTGTGAGGTAGGGTTTTGATGTGCTGTCGCAGGCACTCAAAAATAAATCCAATACTCTTCAAAACAAATGTAGTAGTGTGAGTACGAGTCGATCCCACGAAGAGTGTTTAGCCTAGTTTTGTGCTAAGTGAACAAAGATAGGGGGGTTTTAAACGTGAGGAAAACAGTAAAGAAATAATCTAAAACGAAGAAACAAGTTGAATCAAGAGAACAAACCTTGGTCTGAGTCAACATCCACCATCGGAATCCAACAACTGATCATAGATGCAAGTATCAATCAATTCATATCATGAATATTCACCGTTCGAATGAAATCCGAATCTCTCCTCAATCATATTTAATTAGAAACAAGCGATCTAATCAACCCTAACTACTAAACAACCTAAGACAAGCGCTGTAGATTTAATCTAGTAGCAGCGTTAGGAATAGGGAGATCAATGAAGCTAAACAACACAAGCACAAGCGGTTGCATTTAATCTAGTTGCTTCACAGATTAGAGGGATCAAACAATTCCGGATTTGATATCCAACCTAGCAGTAGATCGCCATGTATAATAAACTAGTAGCGCTCCTAGCAATTAGACAAGACAATCATGAAGATAAACACAGAAGAACATTCAATACTCATCTATAAACTGAACAATAAAAATAAATTAGATCTCACAGTCTCATTGATTCCGAGGTTTCAGTCTCCTCAACCAAAGATCAAGATTTAGCCACACAGGGCCATCGAGAATAATCCTCAAAAGATTCCAATAAACAAGATAAAACCTAGAAAAAAATATAAAGGAGGAGAAAGAGCAGCCAAAAGTGTCCAAGAATCCCCCCTCAAACCCTAGAAAGAGTCCTATTTATAGCCTCAATTGTATCCACCCTCGGATTAGATCACAATCGTTGATTTTTGTTACTCAGAAAGTCCGATCGATCGGATCTTGGATGCTGGATCGATCGGTCTCATTAAAATCTTCAACTTCTATTCACGCCCGAGCCCGATCGATCGGAGTAAGGGAGTCGGATCGATCGATTTCGTAAAAATCCTTCGTCTCTGGCTCTTCCTGAGTTCGATAGATGGTCCGATCGATCGAACTGTGTTCCTCTAAAAAGCATACGTTCTGTCACCCTTTTATTCCCAAGTCCGATCGATCGAATTATGAGTGTTGGATCGATCGGTTGAGTAAAAATCCGCTGTTTTTGACTTTTTCCGAGTCCGATCGATCGGACCATTGGTGTCGGATCGATCGGACCCCATAGGAGCGATGGAGGGATCGATCGGATGCGTTGTGGCTGAAAAACGCATGTTCTGTCACGTTTTTGCTTGGTCCGATCGATCGGCGGATCGCTCGGACTTCCAGCTTATTTTCCTTTCTGCCATTCAGACTGCGCATCGGTACTGAAATTGCCGTAACTTCCTCTAGGAAACTCGGAATCACGAACCGTAAAATTGTCCAGAATCTAGACTTCAAGAGCTTTCCAACTATGTATGTCATATCCTCTGGTTCTTCATGAGCAGGTACAGATAAATCTTTAAAATTGATCCATGCACTCTTTTCAGCTTCTTTTCGACTTAAGGACTTCAATTGCATCCTAAATCAAAATATAAGAATAATGAGTGTATTTAGGAACTAAATAAGCATAGGAGACTAAGTATTAAGGGATAAAAATATAGCATTATGCATTCTCATCAGGTTTCCACCTAGGTTTTTGATTGCTTCTCTTCTAGATTGATCCATGATGCATGTTCTTCATCTGGTAAATGCTCTTAGGATTTGATTGTGATTTAATTGGGTTTTAAAGCATGTTTTTCCTGGATTTTCGTCGATGCTCTGTTCTTCGATGAACAGTCGGTGTCCAGCTCGATTTCTGAGCTGTGTGATCATGATCTCGGGAAACGTTCTAGATGAAAGTTGTAGATCATCGAATCTACTTTCAATTGCCACTGATTTCATAATTTTCGGTGTTTTCTACGATTTATGGTGATTTTTCTTCGGATCTGCGATGAGACCGAAATTAGTGAATTGATTAGTGAATTCCGGGAAGATTAGTCATTAGATTAATCCAATTCTTGGGCTGCATGTTCCTTGTATGCTAATATACATTTTCCCAAGTTGGATTTCCAATTCGACGTCGTTTGGACGTCGAATTGATAAGATTTCATCGCCTCTAACTAGGGTTTAATGTAGAAATCCAGAAATTAGCTTGTTAGTGGATTTTCGATGTTTTATCGTGGTTGATTCTTCGGGATTCATGTGATTAGTATTCCTAGTGATCTGGAGGGCTAGCATGTTCTAACTGGTGATTCTTAGATGATTAATTGTTTGATGCCGGCATGTTTAGTTAACTATAAATCGTTCGTGTTCAATTAGCAATTAACTGCATGTCATGCTTACTTACATCGTATTGTATACATGTATACTTAGTTTGTGATTGAAGCAAGGGAGTTGTGCCCCTTGGGATGTTTAGATAATTGTTTTGGGCCAAGGGTGTGCCCTAGTTAATATGTATTTATAATTGTTGTGTGTTGTGTGGCCGAGGTTGTGCCCCGTTGTACAATCTGCGGTTGACGACTGTGGACGTCGTCGTAATGTCGAAATTTCGTTGAATGTATTGTTGCTTGTTTACGGCCCGTGGGCGCCGTTATAATATTGTATTATTGTAGTTTAGACCCATGCTATGATTACCCTCCGGCAAGCTTGATGCTTCGCCTAGCCCGTGTATATTGTCTTGGCATATTGTTGCATGCTACTATTCATGTATTCCTGTGCCTGAGCATTGCATGTATTTGATTTGCATTAGAAGCATTAGGCTAGGTGGTAGGCGATGGTTTCGATCGTCGATCCGGGGTTCTCGGGTAGCCCAGATCTAACCCTAGGACCGGGATTCGGGTAGTCGGGGATTAGGACGTGATTGTCATCAATAATTATGTTTGATATCATTCGAGGATTATTAGGTAGTTGGACTCAAATATTATATTGTTTGAGGTTTAGAGGTCGTGTCAGTTCTCCAATGACAAGTGCTAAGGATGGTTGTCGAGGTCCCTGACGTGTGTCCCCAGGCAGTGGTTTCCTGCTAGGTAAAGGGTGTTCCTACTGGCTCTGATTCTTGTTTTCTCTCAGCGTGTTTGGTTGATGTTCTAAGCGTGATCGGTTGAGAAGAGTAGGATCCCTTGGGGAATCGATAGGGGTTTTGGGACCCCGTGGCATCCTTTAGACTTGGGTAGAGAAACGTCACTGTTGTTGTTTTCCTCCTTTCAGTGTGCCGTAGAATAGCGTAGAACCCTACTAAACTTTGTTGCTCACTCCTACCTGGGCAGGTCGATGCAGTCCTTTCCTTTCAGGTGATCTTCTGGGTTTTGGCGCGCCGTTCTTGAGGTGATCGTGGACTTGGAGTTTCGAGGAGTACTTGATGATCCTGGAGTTTTCCCTTTTGTTAATAGTTGTACATCTGCAGTTTGATTAATTGTATAATTTCCCTCTTCGAGGATTTGATTATCTGTATTAATTTATGTGATGAGGGTTGGTGGAATTATTGTATAAATGGATGATGTACAAGAACCTGTGTCAGTAAGTGAAATGATAATAGTAGAATTGTATTAATGTTGAATTTAGAATTGTTTTAAATCTGTGGTGAATTTGTAAACTGCATAGGGATCAAATTGAGGAAATACAAGGGAGAGTCTCGCCGTTCGATTTTAGAAATGAGTTTAGGACCCTCATACCCCGGGCCGGATGGGTTTTCTGGGTCGGGGCTTGACAGTTGAGGTTTACAAAAGCCATTTGTTGCATTAACGTGTTCCTGAACAAAGTCAGGGAAGTTGGGGGCCAAGTGACAATCAGTGATATAATGTTGAGGATTAGAGCAGAGGACACATGTTTTAGGTGGACTCTGAAACGATGTAGGAGCAAAAGATTGACATATTTTCAACCGATTCAAATCTTTAGTTAGGAAGGCTACTTGTGCGGAGAGATTTTGAATATCAGAAGTTTCATGAGTTCCCCTAGAATTACGAACAGTGGTAGGCCGATTCTTATAAATTGAGGCATTATGTTGTGAGTTCTCAGAAAGATTATTATATATGTCCCAAAGCTCAGTCCAAGACTTACTAAAAACAACACCCCCACAACAAGCTTTGACCATAGTTCTATCTCGATCATTGAGACCGTTATAGAATGAATGGGCGAGCTGCTATTCGAGTACCTCATGATGAGGACATCCTCTCAAGACGTCATTGAATCTTTCCCAAGTCTCATGAAAAAGCTCATCCTTGTTATGTTTAAAAGAGGTAATCATGGTACGATAATTTTGGGTTTTGATGATGGGAAACTATTTCTTGAGAAAGGCATCCTGAAGTTGGTCCCATGTCGAAATCGAATTTGGTGCTATGGTTTGAAGCCAATCTTTAGCTTTATCTTTCAATGAGAAGGGAAAAAGCTTTAATCTAAAGGCATCATCGTAAAAGTGCTCAAGTTTAAACGTGGAGATAATTTCAAGGAAGTTGGCTAGATGTCCATAAGGATCCTCATTCTCACACCCATAAAAAGATGGTAACGCTGTAATACAGTTGGGTTTAATCTCATAGTGGGTGGCAGTAATGACAGGTGGGTTAATACATGAGGTATAAGTGTAAGGTTCGGGCAGAAAGAGATTCCTAATAGGGACTTCTCTATTGTTATTGTGGTTCCCGTTTCCCCCAATCGTTTCCACTATTATTTCCTACAGCTAAGGTCATTGTGTAGAAAGAATCAGGAGGTAAATCAAGGATTTCAAGTTTAGGGTCAAAAGGTGTCAAAGGAAAACTCAGGGCCCTTCTTACCTTGCTTACAGGTTCATGCACACCCCAGAAAGAAAAAGAAAAAGAAAATAGAAGTTTCGGAGGAGAGGAGAAAACCCAGAAAACAACAATTGAAACAAAAAGTTCTGAAGCAAAAAGGCCTACCTGACTGCGCAGTTCTGATCTGTCGGATTCCAGTCCGATCAGTCACTCCAAGCCGCAAGCTCCTTCACTCGAAGTCCACTTCAAAGCAGATGACGCAGTCGACCGATCGGATTCAAGTCCGACCGGTCGCTCCAGGTGGTAGGCGAGTTGTGTTTTTCTTCAAGAAAAATTCGTTCCAATGCTGCAAAAATTCCAAACAATTGTCAGAAAATTCCTAAAAAGTGTAAAATAAAGAGATGGAGAAATAAGAAAGATAAAAACCTAACTAAGCAAAGAAAATGAGTTAAGAGAAAATCAATTAGTTAACTGTCGAATTCCCCGGCAACTGTGTCATAAATTGATGTATTGCGAACGTGTCGTTAAAACGTTGTAAATATTAAATTTATAATCCTTATTCAACCACTACACTACTAAGAAGAATAGCGGTGAAGTCCGGAGTCGAACCACAAGAAATTTACCTGGAAATATTGAATTCAATTCTTAAACTCTAAATTTAAGCAAAAGAAGCAATGATAAGTTTGAATTAACTAAAACTATCTAATGAAAGCAAGTAAAAGTTGTTAAACTAATGAGAGAGATACTTAGGGTTTACTCAATCCACCTTAGTTTCACTTTCTGTACTCTTCAGTTATCCTCTTATCTCTTTCTCTAAACATTATGGATCATACGGCTACAAGCTCACATGAATGCCTAAAATAAGATTTATGTTCCTAACGGCATAACCTATCTTTCTTGGCATAGATGATCTTCGGTCCTACAATTACTTTAAATTATACTACTCCTAATGAACTTGGCACAAGCTATCCTAGCTTAGCATAGCCTGTCTCACTAGCAAACCATAAATCAATTGAAAACCATCCTATGAATCTTTATAATCTATTAGCAAACCATAAATCAATTGAAAACCATCCTATGAATCTTTATAATCTATCACAGAAATCATGTAGGACTGAAAGTACGTCAAGGGAACTCTGTATCTTCAACTCTATTAACAATAAAAAGCAAATTCATAGGATCATGTCTTGAGAAGAATACAAGATTCAGATCAAAGAATACAACACGTCACACTAGAGTTTTATGAGATCCCTAAGTTTAGAAATTAGCTACTCATCTCTTGAGAAAGATCCATAGGTGTTGGGAATGAAGCCATCGATCCCCGCGGAAAGATCTCCGTCTTCAAACCCTAGCCTTCTCCTTTTTCTCTCTGATTGTTGTCCCCAAAAGAAAACAAATTCGGATGGAATAATCTTATTTATAGAAGAACTCCCAAAATTAGGGTTTTGGAAAAGTTGAACTTCTATTACAACTCGGATTTCCTTGATTAATTCCTGGCAGTCTATTTCGGTCGCAACTGGGTCCAATCCAGCCGGAATTTGAAAACTAGTCCAACATGAAAGATGTAGATTAGTAAGTCTTTCTGTCTGATCCCTAAAATTTCATAAAATTACGACTTATCTGGAATATTTGGTGAATAGTCTCCTGAACATTGACGGACCAGTTTCCCAGCATATGTTTATCTTCATAATCTTCAAAACTTCTATTAATCTTCCGGGAATCTCGAATCGTATCCAACATGAAAGTTGTTCGTCTTGATGTCTTCTAGAAATCCTCCAAATTTCAGGAATTTAGGATTTATCTGAAGAGTTTGGTGAATTCTTTTCAAATTAACAGCGAAGCGGCATAATTTCAACATATTAGCCTTTTTATGTATTTTCTAACTTCAATTTTCGTTAAACCTGAAATCAACTAACAAACTATCAAATACAAACACTCTCGGGCTAAAAAAGGTAATTTAAGGGGTTTAATTATGAATAATTAGTAACTCATCAAACAAATGTCCAAGCATCATTGCCTGTAGAAATGGTTGCTCCATTTCGAGGGCAAAACCGTATCCTACGTAGAATGTCTTAGCCGCCGTGGACTTTAACTTGAAGTTCACTTATGTGTTAGCCGGTTGGGAGGGTTCCACTCATGATGCTCTCATACTACGAGATGCCTTAAAAGGCCTAACGACTTAAAGATTCCTGAGGGTATATACCCTTCTTACAATCACGTCAATTACGACTTTTTAATCGTTAAACTAACATAGAACTTACAATTTTGTAGGTAAATTCTACCTATGTGGCGCTGGTTATGCAGTGAGATCCGGTATCTTATCTCCTTACCGTGGTGTCAAATACCACCTTAGGGAATGGGGTAGCCATAAGCCGTTTGATCATAAAGAGCAGTATAACTTTATGCATTCATCACTCCGAACCAGCATTGAACGTGCATTCGGGACCTTGAAGAATCGTTTTAAGATCCTTACATCTCGTCCATTTTATCCATTTCCTACTCAAGTAGATCTTTTTTTAGCATGTTGTATACTCCATAATTACATCTTAAGCAATGGTGGAGATTCTGTTGTCCCAACCAAGGAGGAATGGGTAGCTATGTAGATCATTTTTAGCATGTTGCATACTCCATAATTACATCTTAAGCAATGGTGGAGATTATGTTGTCCCAACCAAGGAGGAATGGGTAGCTATGTCTATTCCTACTGACATGTCTCAAAGAGAGCTAAGGGAGGATGCTAGAGAGTGGACGGATATAAGAGATATGATGGCACAAGAGATGTGGTCACAACGTTTATGTATTATCAGATAACTTTGTTTTCATGTTGTGGTTGTGTCTTCATAAGTGTGCTCTCTATCATTGATTTGTTGCGAACATGTCGTTAAAATGTGACTAACCTCAATCAAATCTTAAATTTATATCCTTATTCAATCACTAATACTACTAAGTAGACTAGTTGTGAAGTCCGGAGTCGAACCACAGAGAATTACCAACAAAAATCAAAATCAGTTCTCAAAACTTTAGATCTAAGCTAACAAATTCAATGATAGATTGATCTAACTAAAACTATCTAAGAAAGCAAAAGAAAATATTAAGGTTTTAATCAAATAGAAAAAAATGTCTTAGAAAATACACAATCCACCCTAGTTTCACCCTTAATCTTCCCTAGTTATCATCTTAATCATTTCTCTAAGCATTATGGATCGTATGGCTACAAGCTCACACGAATCCATAAAAGAAGGTTTTATGTTTCCTATGGCATAATCTATCTTTGTTTGGCAAAAACCATCTTCGGTCCTACAATTATCTTAAGTTATTATACTCCTAATGGCGTTAGTATGACTTATCTTCACGTAGCATAGACTATCTCAAACGTAAATCACAAACAACATGAAAACTATCTCATGAATCTCTACAATCAAGTACAAACATCATATAGGACTAGAGTTCCTTCAACTCTACAATCATTAGAATCATATTCAAGAGATTATACATAGAGAAGTTCAAAAAAATCCAACTAAGAAAGATCAAAAGTTACACTGGGGTTTCATGTTATTTCTAAGAACAATAAATCTAGCCACTAATCTCTTAAAAATCATCAATCGGTGTAGAAGATGAAGCCATTGATCCCCACGGAAAGATCGTCGTCTTCAAAACCCTAGCCTTCTCCTCCAAAAGTGGTCCAAAAGATCATAATTTTTAGCTGGAATAACCCCTTTACATATTAGAAACCCTTAATCTCGAAATTAGGAGTTATAATTGAACTTAAACTCTAATTTCCCTAAATTCTGTGCTTCTGATCCATCGCTCGAGTCTGTTTGACTAGGTCTTTACTGCCACGTCATTAATTAATTTCAGTCTTTCTCAAATTTCAGCTTTTATAGATCAAATTTCACTTCAACACGGACGCTAATATATAGAGAATTGCACAAAGTATTCAACATGAATGTTGTAGAACGTGAAATCGTATTTCATATCCCAGAATTTCAGAATATTTGAAGTTCTGTAGAATTTCTGGTGATTTATTTTCAAACAGTCGACAAAGCAGTCTTTTTGCAGAATTTAATGATTTTTGGCCGAATTTCTTGTATTTCTTCTCAAATTCTGCTTAAACCTGGAATCAAACAATAAGATATCAAATACACCTACTCTTAGTCTAACAAAGGTAATTTAAGGGGTTTAATTATGAATAATTAGTGACTCATCACACCCTCCAACTTATACTTTGCTAGTCCTCGAGCAAAGAAAAGATAAAAAGAAAGCACTAAATCTAACTGGCCACTTTCGTAGGTCTCATGATTGCATTTAGCATATACAATAAGCCTTTAAACCCCTCGATTACCCCAGTGGATGAGTTATAGTCTCCTGAGGGTTTTCAGCGATGACACCCAAAAACATCTATATATTCCCTTGAATATACCATTAGAAATCAATCACAATATTCATCAACTCTAATGCATAAAATAGAACTGTTATCCATAAATATATCCTTCAACTCATAGTCACGTAAAAATATAGTAAATTAAAACGTGTCACAACATATTTCCAATACTTCAACATATTTAATCATAATTAAACATAATTTTAACGCTCATGTGTGTGAATAGGATTTCATATGCTTCAGAGCATGAATTATATCGAAACACTTCAACTATTCAAGATCACATCATGGCTAAACACATATCTTCCACTTATCACATAACAATCTCTGTTTTTTTTATTTTTTTATTTTCCTTTTTCTACAGGAATTTCAACTGTTTTACGCAAACAACACACCTTGTTAGGCACCTTGCCTCGTTACTAAGTATGAAACCCTTATTGTTTTTTTAGGCATTTCAACTATTTTACGCGAACATCACGATGGTTAGGCATACTACCCGATTACTAAGTTGAAAATCCACTCTCTTTTTTATATTCAGATAATTGTATGTGTTCATGTATTTTCTGTAACATGATATAAAACAGAAAATCTATCACAATATTATGTTTAGAATCTAATCTCAACTCTTTAAGATGTGGAAGTGAACATGTGCATTATGATATGTCAAGCTATTCTTAAATCATGGTAAAAGTGTTAAAGTATAGAAATAATTTCATGCATAGGAAAAATTTACTATTTCTTATATGACATACAAGTCTCAAAATAATTCATAAAATAAATTTCTAAAACATGCACCTTTGTCAAATAATATCATAATTTCATTCTTTTGACATAATTCAAGAGATGTATAATATTTGATTACCATAAAAAAAAATATGAGCATGAAATTTATGAATATTACCCCCAACTTAAATGTAATTGTCCCCAATTACACTAAGTCAGAAAAATAAAACAAAGAATAAAGGGTAGAGATAACCAAAATGAAAGCCCCAAAAGTAGATTTCTCTCTCTTCCAATTTAAGTTTAGCCACCGCCATCATTGAATAAATACGTCCTTCCTCGCCATAACTTGTCACAAAAATACATACCTTTCCAGAAAGATCAAATATAACACAAATGTAGTAGAATCATAGAAACTTTCGGCAGAGTCTCCTTTGTATTTTCGTGCTATATTGATATGTGCAAACATTCATCCACACGATTGAAAAGAAAACATGAAAATACATTGAATCATCTATGCACAACATCCAAAATATTCAGAATCCATGATAGAAGATCAAGACCGTCCGATCGGAAATTGAAGCAATGTAGCATCTAAATCGGGCTCTGTGGCAGTCGAACGGCTGAGAGCTCGCCAGAGATGATCAACAGCGAAATAGCTTCGTCGGAGGACGGCGAAAGGACAGGAAGCATCGTGGAAGCTCGGGGAACTATCCTATGGTGTTTGATCAAAGGATTTAGAGCTCCAAGTGGCGGATTGAAAGTGGTCAGATAGGTTGAGACCGTCGGAAGTGTGATCCAATGATCCAGCCAGCAAGGAAGTATTTTGATGTTGGCGGAAGGTTCGTGGTGGCCTGAGGAACATTTTGCATGTGGTTCGGGGCAGTGGGGGGCCATGGATGTGGGTATCGACGACGGTCGAGGGGCTCACCGGCGTCGGAGGAGATAGTTTCGAGAGAAAAGGAGACCGTGGATGAAGAGCTGGAATGATGGTGGAGGTTTTGGTGGTGGATTGGAGGGGTGAGGGTGACCGAAGAGGCTGCAACGGGAGACGAAAGTTAACGGCTCGGTGACGAGCCGATGGAGCTGGGACGATGAGTCCGTCGCTCGTTGGTGAGTCGCAACGAGAAGGAGAGAGAAATATTGGGGAAAAGGAACGAAATTCCAGAAAAAAACAAAAAAAAACTGGACAACATATCATAGAAAAATCCTAAAAACTAAGGAAGAATCTAAAACTACAAGGTTGCCTCCCAACAAACACGTAATTTTACGTCTTTCGCTAGACGTCCCTAAAACTCAGTTATTGCCTGGATCTGTCAAAATAACGGACTCAATAATGTCTCCGTGTTGAATGTCCTCCACATAAGGTTTCAATCTATGTCCATTAACTTAAGTGATCTCATTTGTGCTTGGGTCCTGAATTTATATGGTACCATGTGAGAATACTTGCGTGATAATATAAAGTCCAGTCAACCTTGACCGTAATTTACTCGGGAAAAGATGTAATTTTGCATTAAACAACCAAACTTTCTGTCCGATAACAAGGGTTTTCCTTGAAATATGCTTATCATGAAATGCCTTTGTCCTATCTTTATAAATTTCGGAGTTTTTATAAGCATCATTGCGAATTTCCTCGAGCTCAATTATGCTCAACTTTCTGTGTGCGATTATCTCATTTGTATCAAAGTTCAATTTCTTGATGGCCTACAAAGCACGAGGTTCCCACTCCACCGGTAGATGGCAAGCTTTACCAAACACTAATCGATACGGTGACATATCAATCGGTGTTTTATAAGCCGTTCTATATGCCCAGAGTGCATCATCAAGCTTGTTTGCCCAATCCTTTCGATCTAGACGGACAATCTTTTCCAGAATACGCTTAATTTCCCTATTAGAAAGTTCTACATGGCCACTAGTTCGAGGATGATATAGGGTGGCTACCTTTTGAGTGATAGAGTACTTTTTAAGAAGGGACTTAAAGTGTTGATTTAAGAAATGAGAGCCGCCATCACTTATGATCGCATGAGGAAAACCAATTCAAGAAAAAATCTTATGTTGAAGGAATTGAATCACAACCTTATGATCATTCGATTTGGTTGTTATGACTTCAACCCATTTTGAAACATAGTCAACAACAACTAAAATGCATTGAAAGCCAAAGGAAGGTGGAAAGGGACCCATGAAATCAATACCCCAGATATCAAAAAATTTCGCAACTAAAATTGGTGTTGGTGGCATTTCATCACAGCGTGATAGGTTTTCAGATTGTTGACATGGAGGACAAGATTTACAGAAAGCATATGAATCTTTAAATATAGAAGGCCAATAAAAGCCGCATTGCAAAACTTTTGCAGCAGTTTTCCTTGCATAGAAGTGACCAACACACGCGAGTGTGTGACAAAATGTTAAAATGTCATGGATTTTGGATTCTAGTACACATCGTCGAAAAATTTGATCTGAACAATATTTAAAGAGCTCAGGGTCTTCCCAAATATAGTATTGAATCTGAGAAAAGAATCGATTTTTATTATGTTTAGACCAAGAGTCTGGAATTTTACCAGAAACAAGATAATTGACTATGTGTGCGTACCAGGGCTGCGAGATGCGAGTTATCTAAAAAAGATCCTCGTCTAGAAAAGAAGCACTAACAAGGATTCTATCAGTGATGTGTTCCAAAGGAAGCCGTGAAAGGTGATCAGCAACAACATTCTCAGAACCCTTCTTATCCCTTATCTCTATGTCAAACTCTTGCAAAAGCAAGATCCATGTAATCAATCTAGGTTTCGCATCCTTTTTGCTAAAAGGTACAGCAAAGCGGCGTGATCAGTGTAAATCAAGATTTTAGAACCTAAGAGATAGGGTCTGAACTTCTCTAATGCGAATATTACAACTAATAATTCCTTTTTCGATGTAGTGTAATTCAATTGTGATTCAGAAAGGGTCTTACTAGCATAATAAATCACATGAGGACTTTTATTCACCCACTATCCAAGAACAACTCCTATCGCAGAATCAGAAGCGTCGCACATGAGTTCGAAAGGTAAGGAGTAATCCAGTGTATGAACTATGGGAGAAAAAGCCAAAAGGTCATGGATTGTTTTGAAAGCATTTAAGCAAGCATCATCGAAGACAAAAGGAGCATCCTTGGCAAGAAGCACAACAAGGGTTTTGAAATTTTTGAAAAATCTTTGATGAATCGACGATAGAATCCTGCATGACTTAAAAAGGACCGAATTTGACGCACGGAAGAAGGTGGGGGAAAATTTCAATTAAATCCACTTTGGCTTTATCAACTTCAATACCCCTTTTAGATACAATGTATCCAAGCATTATTCCCTCTTGAACCATAAAATGACTCTTTTCCCAACTTAAAATCAAATTAGTTTCAATGCATCGTTCAAGGATTTTTGTCAGAATTGCAAGGCAAGTTTCAAAATAAGGGCCGAACAAAGAAAAATCATCCATAAGGAACTCTAAGAATTTATCAAGCATATCAGAGAAGATGGCCATCATACACCTTTGAAAAGTCGCATGTGCATTACATAGGCCGAACGGCATCCTTCGGTACGCAAAGGTACCAAAAGGGCAAGTGAAAGTTGTCTTCTCTTGATCTTTAGGATCAACTGCAACTTGATTGTACCCTAAATAGTCATCGAGGAAATAATAAAAGCTTTGACCGGAAAGACGTTCAAGAATTTGATCAATGAATGGTATAAACAAGTGATCTTTCCTATTGAGGGAGTTGAGTTTTCTATAATCAATGCAAACTCGCCATCCCGTAGTTTGGAGAGTCAGGACCTGCTCTCCTTTCTCATTCTCCACAACTATAAGTCCTAATTTCTTAGAAACTACTTGTGTAGGACTGACCCACTTACTGTCAGAAATCGGATATATGATACCCGAATCTAAAAGCTTCACCACTTCTTTCTTAACCACCTCTTTCGTGTTAGGATTAAGGCAGTGTTGCATCTCTCTAACGATTTTAAACTCATCTTCTAAATGGATCCTCTGCATGCAAATTGAGGGGTTGATACCTTTTAAATCAGCAACTGTCCAACCTATGGCTTTCCTATGATCTTTTAAAATCATAGCAAGTTGACTCTCTTGATCGGAAGATAATGTTGAAGAGATGATAATGGGGAAGAGTAGAGTTTGATCCTAGGAAAACGTATTTTAGTGTTGTTCGAAGTGGTTTAAGTTCAAGTTCAGATGGTGATTCTAGTGAAGTAGGTGCAGGGCTGGAAGAAAGAGGCAGAAGCGACTCAACCACCCAAGGCACAACCCCGTTGCAGTCCTCTACAACCAAACTGATCGGTCGGACCAGAGTCCGACCGGTCGAAACTGGTGCAATCGGTCATGGAGAGGAGCGATGGATCGGTCCAGACAGCATGTGTATTCCAATGTCATCAATTGATTGTGCAATGGTATTCTCAACATCATAATATTCATTCAGCATGCCATCTATATTATCAACAATCATAGCATGTGAAGATGTATCAACACAATTAGTCAACATATCAATAGCATAGCAGTCATCATCTGGCTCAGGTATATTTACAGTTTTAAAAATATTCAAACGCATACGTATGTTTGCAAAAGACACATCCATTACACAAGCTCGATAATTAGTACAAGCATTCGTCGTGGCTAAGAAGGGTCGACCTAAGATGATTGGCACATACTTTCTGCAGTGAATAGCAGGCTCCATATCCAAGATAATAAAATCAACAGGAAAGAAGAAGTTATCCACTTTAAGTATTACATTCTCTAAGATACCTCTCGGTGTCTTGATAGATCTATCGGCTAATTGCAGAGTCACATGTGTAGGTCTAAGCTCCCCCATACTGAATTGATTATAAAGTGAGTACGGTAAAAGATTCACACTGGCTCCTAAATCTAGGAGAGCACCATCAATATGATAATCTCCTATGCAGCAGGGTATTGTTGGGGTACCAGGGTCTTTGAGTTTTGGCAGTGTGTCATGTTTAAGAATCGAACTGACTTGTTCAGTGAGGAAAATCTTTTTGGATACCTTACCTTTTGATTGACGTTTGTGTGTACACATATCCTTAAGAAATTTGGCATAAGAAGGAATCTGTCGGATGGCATTTAATAAGGGTATGTTGATGTTAACTTGTTTAAAGGTCTCTAAGATTTCTTCTACAACTTTTTTCTTGTTATGAGTGGAAGAGGGATCCTTAAAAGCTTCAGAAAAGGGCAATTTATGTGTATATGTGCTAGGATCTGCCTGCCTCTGATCAATTGGATTTGGATCCACTTGATCAGGAGTGTCATCACGTGGTTGTGGGGACAGAAACCGACCAGTCGGACTAGAAGCCGATCGGTCGAAATCGTTCCGACTGGTCGGTTCTGAGAGTGATCCGTCGCTCTAGATAGTGTCAGAATGTGTTTCTACTTGTTTATCGTTCCTTAGGGTTACTAATGGTGCAGGGCTCTCGGATTGGTCACAAGTTGACTTGCTAAACGACCATCTTATCTTTTAGACACTGTGTTAGCCAGTTACCCTAATTGTGTCTCTATTTTGGATATAGATTGTGCATGAGAATTAACATTGTTCATCATCATAGTCATTTCATTCTTAAGCTCAGTTTTCATGCTTGCAAGTGCACTGATGATGGTGTTCAAGGCGGGGTCAGAGGATGCTTGTGGAGGAGGTTGAGGTGCAATTTGTTGATATGGTGCAGAGTACCTAGGGTTAGGATTTGCAGAAGATCTAGATGGGTACCAATTTATGGGAGCACTAGAGGGACTACTCTGTCCTTGCAAAGTACTAGACTGTTAGGGTGGTTTCCAGCTAAAGTTGGGATGGTTTCACCAACCTGGATTATACGTATTTGAATACGGATTATTTTCAAGTTTAGTGAAACCATACACCATGTTTGTTTGCTCCTAAACGAATTCATGAAAT
This sequence comes from Narthecium ossifragum, assembly GCA_963920575.1. Taxonomy (NCBI): domain Eukaryota; kingdom Viridiplantae; phylum Streptophyta; class Magnoliopsida; order Dioscoreales; family Nartheciaceae; genus Narthecium; species Narthecium ossifragum. The sequence continues at coordinate 7,549,370 of OY986968.1, forward strand.
GATAGACCTAGAGGACATTCGGTAGTGTGATGTTCAAGGCTAGAGCATAGTGCACATGTTTGAGATTGATCCTGACATGATGAAGGTGTAGGTGATTGACTCATTTCCAGTTTATCAAATCTTTTGTTAAGGAGGGCTATTTAGGTAGAAATGGCTTCTAATCCAGAAAGTTCAAAGGTTCCTTTAGTTGTAGGTGGACTCCTAGGGTTTGTGTATTATTATTGAAAATCGATGGAAATTTGTTCATAAAGGTTCCATAACTCATCATCATCTTTATCTAAATGAATACCCCCTCAACAAGCTTCATAGTTTTACATCTTTTATTAAAGCCTCTATAAATATTATGAGTTAAGTCCCACTTATCAATATCATGATGGGGACATTTTCTTAAAAGGTTTTTAAATCTATCTCATGCATCATGAAAAGACGCATATTCATATTGAACAAAGGTAAGGATTTCAATCCAAAATTTCTCAGTTTTAATTATTGGAAAGAATTTCCTTAAAAATGCCTCTTGAAGTTGGTCCCAAGTTGTGATTGAGTGTGGAGGTAAACATTGAAGCCAGTGTTTAACTTATCTTTCAAAGAGAAGGGGAAAAGTTTTAACTTAAAGGAATCATCATTAAAGTTCTCCATTTTTAGTGTAGCGATGGTATCGATTGTGAATGTGCTCATATGGGTCCTCATTACTTAAACCATGAAAGTGGGGCAACATGTGAATCGTTTGGGATCTAATCTCATAGTGTGAGGCTGTGATTGCAGGAGGATCAATGGAAGGAGTGTAAGTGTAGGTTGTTGGCAAGAAATGATTTCTGAAAGGAACACGTTGTACCCCTCCATTGTTATTATTATTATTACCTCCCCTTCCAAAATTAGCATTAGGGTTGATGACAAGTCCCTCATTTTCAACCATGGTGACAAAGGTCCCGTGAATAGACTGCAAGTTACTCAAGGCCTCCTGATAATTATTCAAAGATTGTTGACCTAAGGCTCTAGCTTTTCGGAGTGCGGTCTCTAGTTCTAAATCCAAAAGTTCTAGCGGGGTATTTAAGGATTGTCTACCTTACATGCAAGATCACAAAAAAAGAGAAAAAGAAAGCAGAAGATTCATAGGAGAGGGCAAAACCTGGAAAACAACACTTGAAACGAAAAATTTCAAAGCAAAAAGACTTACTTGACAACGCAGTTCCGATCGGTCGGTTTTAGTTCCGATCGGTCGCTCCAGGTCGCAGACTCCTTCACTCGAAGTCCAATTCAACGCAGATGGCGCAGTTTGACCGATCGGATTCAAGTCCGCACGGTCGCTCCAGGTGGCTGGCGAGTTGGTTTTCTTCAAGGAAAATCCTTCCCAATGCTGGAAATATTTCGGAAAATTGTCAGAAAATTCCTAAAAACTATAAAATAAAGAAAGGAAAAAAAATAACAAAGATAAAAACCTAACTAAGCAACGAAAATGAGTTGAGAGAAAATCAAATAGTTAATCATCAAACTCCCCGGCAACGGCGTGAAAAATTTATCTGTTGTGATCGTGTCGTTAAAACGTTGCTAACCTCAATCAAATCTAAAATTTACATCTTTATTCAATCACTAATACTGCAAAGTAGACTAGTGGTGAAGTCCGGAGTGGAACCACAGGGAATTACCAGGAAAAATAAAAATCAGTTAAACTCTAGATCTAAGCTAACAAATTCAATAATAGATTGATCTAATTAAAACTATCTAAGAAAGCAAAAGACAATATTAAGGTTTTAATCAAATGGGAAGAAAAAAATGTCTTAGAAAATACGCAATCCACCCTAGTTTCACCCTTAATCTTCCCTAGTTATTATCTTGATCACTTCTCTAAGCATTATGGATCGTATGGCTACAAGCTCACACGAATCCCTAAAAGAAGGTTTTATGTTTCCTACGACATAATCTATCTTTGTTTGGCATAAATCATCTTCGGTCCTACAATTACCTTAAGTTATTCTACTCCTAATGACCTTAGTATGACTTATCTTCACATAGCATAGATTATCTCAAAGGCAAATCACAAACAACATGAAAACTATCTCATGAATCTCTACAATCAAGTACATTCATCATGTAGGACAAAGAATACGTCAAAGGAACTCTGTTCCTTCAACTCTACAATCATTAGAATCATATTCATGAGATTATACATAGAGAAGTTCACAAAAATGCAACTAAGAAAGATTGAAAGTTACACTAGGGTATTCCTAAGAACAATAAATCTAGCTAGTCATCTCTTGGAAATCATCAATCGGTGTAGAAGATGAAGCCATTGATCTCCGCGGAAAGATGATCGCATACAAACGTTGTCGTTAAAACGTTGTAAACTCAATCAAATATTAAATTTATATCCTTATTCAATCACTAAACTGCTAGGTAGAATAGCGGTGAAGTCGGGAGTCGATCCACAGGGAAAACGTTGGAAACTGAAATCAATTCTCAAAACCCTAAAACTAAGGAAAGGAATCAAAGATAGAATAGAGTTATCTAAACTAATAAATAAAAGAGATAAAAGGTTGATCAATTTGAATCAATGGATAAGTGAGTTAGGAATTACTCAATCCACCCTAGTTTCGTTATTAGTCTTCTCTAGTGATCATCTTGTTCCCTTCTCTCAACATAATGGATCATATGGCTACAAGCTCACATGAATCACTAAAATAAAGTTAATGTTCCCAACGGCATAACCTATCTTTGCTTAACATAGATTATCTTTGGTCCTACGATTACATTAAATTATACTACTCCTAATAACCGTAGCACAACCTATCTTTGCGTAGCATAGCTTATCTCAAAGGCAAACCAATAACTTCATTAAAACCATCTCATAAATCTCTACAATCAATCACAGAAATCATGTAGGACTGAAAATACGTCAAGGGAACTCTGTTCCTTCAACTCTATTAACAATAAAACCATATTCATGAGATCATGCATCGAGAAGTTCACAAGAATCCAACTAAAGAAAAACCAAAACTACACTAGGGTTTCATGAATAATCCTAAGTACAATAATTAACAACTCATCTTTTGGATGAAAGCCATCGGGTTGGAATAGGAAGCTGTCACCATCCACATCCTCTCCGTCTTCTTCTTCTTCCTCTAAAGATTGTCAAAAAAATGAGAAATTCGGCTGGAATCACCCCTTAATATAATAGAAACCCTTAATCCCGGAATTAGGAGTTGTAGTTGAACTTAAACTCTAATTTCCCTAAATTCCGAGTTGCTGACGTCATCGGAGCGATCCATTGGACTCAAATCCGATCCATCTCTCCAGTCGGACTGGGTCTGCCACGTCATCAATTAATTTCAGCCTTCCTCAAATTTCAGCTTTCATACTTCTGACTTTGCTTCAATACTGGCGCCAATCTATAGAGAATCTCAGAAAGTCTTCAACATGAAAATTGTAGATCTTGAAGTCTTCTTTCATCTCCCAGAATTTCAGAATATTTGAAATAGTGTAGAATTTCTGGTGATTTATTTCCAAACAGTCGACGAAGTAGTCTTTTTGCATAATTTAGTGATTTTTGGTCGAATTTCTGGTATTTCTTCTCATATCCTACTTAAACCTGAAATCAAGGAATATGATCTCAAATACACCTACTCTAGGCCTAACAAAGGTAATTTAAGGGGTTTAATTAGGAATAATTAGTGACTTATCACACCCCCCAACTTACACTTTGCTAGTCCTCGAGCAAAGAACAAATAAAAAGAAAGCGATAAACCTAACTAGCCACTTTCATAGGTCTCACGATTGCACTTAGCGTGTGCAACAAGCCTTTAAATCCCTGGATTATCCCAGTGGAGGAGTTATAGTCTCCTGAGGGTTTTCAGGGATGACACCCACAAACATTAATACATTCCCTTGAATATATCATTAGAAATCAATCACAATATTCACCAACTCTAATGCATGAAATAGAAATAATATCCATAAATATACCTTTCAACTCATATTCACATAAAAACATAGTTAATCAAAACATGTCATAACATATTTACAACACTTCAACATATTTAATCATAATTAAAAATAACTTTAACACTCCTATGTGTGAATGGGGTTCCACATGCTTCAGAGCATCAATTATATCTAAACACTTCAACTATTCAAGATCACAATCCTATTCAGCGCATATTTTCCACTCATCACATAGCAATCTCTATTTTTTTTTCTTTTCTTTTTTTTTATGCAGGAATTTTAACTGTTTTACGCGAATACCACGCTAGTTAGGCACACTGCCCGGTTACTAGGTTGAAAATCCATTTTTTCTTCTTCTTTTTTTTGGGAAATTCAACCGTTTTACGCGAACACCACGCTGGCTAGGCACACTGCCCGTTTACTAATTTGAAGATCCCTTTTTTTTTATTTTTTTTTCGCATACTCAGATAATTGCATGTGTTCATGTATTTTCTGTGTCATGACATAGAATTGTAAACCTATCCTAGTATCATGCTTAGAATCTAATATCAACCCCTTAACATGTGGAAGTGCATATGTGCATTAGGATATGTCAAGATATCCTTAAATTATGGTAAAAGTGTTAAAGTATAGAAATAATATCATGCATAGCAAAAATTTACTATTTCTTATATGATATACAAGTCTCAGAATAATTCATAAGATAAATTTCTAAAACATGCACCTTTGTCAAATCATATCATAATTTCATTCTTTTGATATAATTCAAGGGATGTATAATATTTGGTTACCATAAAAATAATAAGCATGAATTCCTAGAATTCTACCCCCCAACTTAAATGTAATTGCCCCCAATTACACCAAGTTATGAATTACTTAGGAATTACTCAATCCACCCTTGCTTCACCTTCAATCTCCTCTAATTATCCTCTTGCTCACTTCTCTCAACATTATGGATCATATGGCTACAAGCTCACATGAATCCCTAAAATAAGATTTATGTTCCTAACTGCATAGCCTATCTTTTTTGGCATAGGTTGTCTTCGATCCTACGATTACTTTAAGTTATACTACTCCTAATGACCTTGGGACAACCTATCCTAGCTTATCATAGCCTATCTCACTAGCAAATCATAAATCACATGAAAACCATCTCATAAATCTGTATAAACAATCACAGAAAGCTTATACGACTGAAAATACTTCAAAGGAACTATGTTCCCTCAAATCTCTAATCATTAAAACCATATTTATAAGATCATGTTGAGAAGAAGTTTACAAGAATCAAACCAAAGAAAATCAAAAGCTACACTAGGGTTTCATGATCTCCCTAATTTTAGAATTAGCTACTCATCTTCTGAATAAGATCCAAAGGTGTTGGGAAGGAAGCCATCGATCCCCGCGGAAAGATCTCCATCTTCAAAACCCTAGCCTTCTCCTCCAAAAGTGGTCCAAAAGATGATAATTTTTTGCTGGAATCACCCCTTAATATAATAGAAACCCTTAATCCCGGAATTAGGAGTTGTAGTTGAACTTAAACTCTAATTTCCCTAAATTCTGGGTTGCTGACGTCATCGGAGCGATCGATCGGACTCAAATCCGATCCATCGCTTAAGTCGGACTGGGTCTGCCACGTCATCAATTAATTTCAGCCTTTCTCAAATTTCAACTTTCATACTTCTGACTTTGCTTCAAAAATGGCGCCAATCTATAGAGAATCTCACAAAGTCTTCAACATGAAAGTTGTAGATCTTGAAGTCTTCTTTTATCTCCCATAATTTCAGAATATTTGGAGATTCGTAGAATTTCTGGTGATTTATTTCCACACAGTCGACGAAGCAGTCTTTTTGCAGAATTTAGTGATTTTTGGCCGAATTTTTGTATTTCTTCTCAAATCCTACTTAAACCTGAAATCAAGTAATATGACATCAAATACAACCACTCTAGGCCTAACAAAGGTAATTTAAGGGGTTTAATTAGGAATAATTAGTGACTTATCACACCCCCCAACTTACACTTTGCTAGTCCTCGAGCAAAGAAAAGATAAAACGAAAGCAGTAAATCTAACTAGCCAGTTTCATAGGTCTCACGATTGCACTTAGCATGTGCAACAAGCCTTTTAACCCCTGGGTTACCCCAGTGGAGGAGTTATAGTCTTCTGAGGGTTTTCAGGGATGACACCCACAAACATCTATACATTCCCTTAAATATATCATCAGAAATCAATCATAATACTCATCAACTCTAAGGCATGAAATAGAAATAATATCCATAAATATACCCTTCAACTCATAGTCACATAAAAATATAGTAAGTCAAAACATGTCATAACATATTTCCAACACTTCAACATATTTAATCATGATTAAAAATAACTTTAACACTTCTGTGTGTGAATGGGTTTCCACATGCTTCAAAGATCTAAACACTTCAACTATTCAATATCACAATCCTATCCAAGCACATATCTTCCACTTATCACATAGCAACCTATGTTTTTTTTTAAAATTTTCTTTTCATTTTTTTTTATTTTCTGCAGGAATTTCAACTGTTTTACGCGAACACCACGCTGGTTAGGCACACTGCCCGGTTACTAAGTTGAAAATCCATTTCTTTTTTCTTTTTTTTTTTGTTCAGGAAATTCAACCGTTTTACACGAACACCACGCTGGCTAGGCACACTGCCCGGTTACTAAGTTGAAAATCTTTTTTTTTCTTTTTTTTTCGCATACTCAGATAATTACATGTGTTCATGTATTTTCTGTGTCATGACATAAAATTGTAAACCTATCCCAGTATCATGCTTAGAATCTAATATCAGCCCCTTAACATGTGGAAGTGAACATGTGCATTAGGATATTGATGTCGCTCAAATGTGTCACGCACAACGGTCGCGGTGCAGTACAGCATAAGAGAGGTCGAACCCACAGAGAGACAAGCAAGAAAGATCCAGAAAGACAGATAATAATATATTGAAGACAATCAAAAAAGCTAACTAAACTAAATTAGATCAAAGGATTAATTATAATGTAAGGTTAACTAAAGATATCAGGATTTTGATAAGGCTAGGCTTCAGGAATCACGTCACTCGGATTTAGGTTATTCTCTTCTCAATGGTTCATATAATACTCAGTTAAGGGATTCACATCCCAATCACCTTAACAGAAAGATATAGAATTATGAATCTGATAAAATATAAATGTCTCTTCCTATGATTGATTCTTCCTTGTTATAGCTTTAACTTCATCCAACCCACACCTAAGAATACACGATACCGGCTGTCACTACAGGCAACGCGCAGCAAAAGTTCGTCGGGACAAAACCCTAACTCTATCTAACCGGATCTCTAAGAATACACAATACCAACTCTCACAATCGGCAATGCATAGCAAAGATTCCTCGGGATAGAGCCCCAACCTTGTCTTACCAGATCCCTAAGAATATACAATACCAGTTGTCACTACGGGCAATGCATAGCAAAGGTCTCGCAAGACTCGGTGGGAAAATCAAAAGAGAAGACTATGGGATTATAAGATCATGAAAGAAGCATGACTGGATTCATAATATTAATCATCCACATAGAAATCTATAATCTGAAAATAATATTTGAAGATCCAATACATAGAAAAGAGTTTAACAATGAAGATTAAAAACTATGAACCATTATTGGAGAAGAAGCCCTAGTCCTCGCTAGATCATCCGTCCGCCATGCCCGCGGATTACTCGGCCATGGATGGAGATTCCTTCATCTTCTTCCTTTGGAAAACGTCCAGAAAAGAGCCTCCAAAAACGTCCAAGAAGTCCCCCTTGACTTACCCTAACTTTCCTATTTAAAGGGTCCAAAGATTAGCAAACTCGGGTTAAGTTTAAACCCGTTATACACCCCTGGCAGATCTGGCGGTCGACCGTGAGGTGCACAATTTATTTTGACAAGCTGCGGTCGATTTTCGCATCGACCCTGCGAAGTATTTTCCTTGAGAGAGGCTGACGGTCGATGCCACGGTCGATGCGACGGTCGACCGTGAGCATCTTACGGTCCACCGTGAGGATTTTCGGGCTCGACGGTCGACCGTGAGAATTTGACGGTCGACCGTGAGGATTTTTGAGCGCGACGGTCGACCGTGAGATCTGACGGTCGACCGTCCCTATTCACTCAGCACTGCGCACTGGTACGAAAAATGTTGTAACTTCCTCTAGGAAGCTCGGAATCACGAACCGTAAAATTCTCCAGAAACTAGACTTCAAGAGTTTTCCAACCATATATGGGACATCATTTGGTTCTTCATGAGCAGGTACAGTTTAATCTTTCAAGTTGACCCATGTAATCTTTTTAACTTCTTTTAGCTCCAATTTCCTGCATTTTCCAAACAACTATGTGAAGCACATAAATGTATAAAAGTAGTGCTAAAAAAGTTGATTAAGAGTGAAGATATAGCAATTGAGATGGTTTTAAGGTTGTTCAGAGTGCACTTTCATGCACTCATCACAGCCCCCAACCAGCTTATTGCTAGTCTCTAGCAATTCAAAGCGTATAAAATATAATTAAGCACACTAACGGTTCAAGGATGTAGACATGCATGATAAAAATTCTACCTTATCAAGTCAATAGTGTTTTACACAGTACAGAGCACGAAAACTTCTTATACTCATACACATACTACCAACATATGAAATCAACTTCTACACATCAAATATGCTAATCACCATCCAGATGACGTGACAAATAAATGTTACGTACAGAAGCAACTTCTACCCACCATTAGTCCAAACACACTACTATCTTCATGACCAATCATCCAACCCTCGCACTTTAAGTACAACATGCTCTTTTTGTTTTTGTTTTTTTTTTCTTCAACTATCGGACATTTTGCCTTTTTACGCGAGCACTCTCCGCTTCTTGAGGCGCAGAGACCCGGTTACTTAGCAAAACACTTAATAGTTTCTTTTTTTCAGTGGTTCTACCTTTTTACTCGAGCTTCCCGCTTCCTGAGGCAAGAACACCCGATTACTCAGTAGATCACCTAATAGTTGTTTAGGCACAGCTTTATCAAGCTCCAGAACTTTTTCTTCTTTTTTTTTCTCCATGCAATACTCAACACTAGCTAATACTGAAATCATGGTCTCGATTGACAATAGCATGCTCATTCCTCTAGTGAGTATAATTACCACTGCACATAAGGTGTTTGTGTGTGGATCACATGATGTCATACGTTCAGGTTATCACACATGCAATCAATGTATTGGTCAATCCATATGAAAGCAACATGCATAATAAGCATAAAAATTTCAGCTCAAGTACAATTTCTAGTAACATAATCAATTCAACACTACTAAACTCAATAAGGTAGCATGCATAAGGTCATGCATGCCTACACCCCCCAACCTGAAATTCACATTGTCCCCAATGTGTGCTAATCATGTAAATAAGTAGAAAGGTGTTGGCTGAATTTTCATATATGACATAACTAAGAATAGGAAATCGAAATAGGAGCGAGGCCACCTGATAGAATATCGATTATCTCCTCAAGGCTCCTCATGGTGGCCGAAAGCTACATCAAGGAAGACGAAAGTCCAAGCATCCTAAAAATATAAAATTGCAAACAAAAGCAAATGAGAACAAAAGCAAACAAACGAAAACAACCTAAGCTAATCAAAAAAGGGAAATGATAGATAGGAGAAAGATCATCCCTCATAGACAGGGTCTACGAGAGAAACGGTGTGCTCCGCAGGGTCCGCTTTCTCTGGAATCGGCTTCAAACGCTGTCCATTAACCGTAAACATCCTCCCATCCTTTGGGTCTTCAACTTCCACAGCCCCATAATCAAAGACTCTGCTAACAGTAAAGGGGCCTGTCCAACGTGATCTAAGCTTCCCAGGATGGAGATGCAGTCGTGCGTCATATAGATAAGCTTGCTGTCCGACTTTAAACGTCTTCCGCAGGATCTTCTTGTCATGGTAGGCCTTTGTCTTTGCCTTGAAGATCCTAGAACTCTCATAAGCATCATTCCTAAGTTCCTCCAGTTCAGACAGCGGGAGTTTTCGTTCCTGACCTGCAGCATCCAAAGTCAAATTTAGTGACTTAATAGCCCAATATGCCTTATGTTCTAATTCGACTGGACGATGACACGGTTTTCCATAAACTAGGCGAAATTGCGACATCCCCAGGGTAGTCTTGTAGGCAGTGCGATATGCCCACAACACATCTGATAGCCTCAAGGACCAGTCCTTTCGGTTGGGGCTCACTGTCTTCTCTAAGATTTGCTTGATCTCTCTGTTGACTAGTTCAGTTTGGTCATTCGTCTGTGGATGATAAGCAGTGGAAATCTTATGTGTGACTCCATACCTGCGCATCAAAGCCTCAAAGGAGCGATTACAAAAGTGGGATCCCTGGTCACTAATAATAACTCAAGGAGTACCAAACCGGGATAAAATATGCTCTTTAAGAAACTTGATGACAGTGGAATGATCATTATTCCGACATGCAATAGCCTCCACCCACTTAGAAACATATTCCACAGCCAACAATATATATAAATAGCCAAAAGAAGAAGGAAAGGGTCCCATAAAGTCTATACCCCAACAATCAAAAATCTCTACAGCTTGAATGGGGTTCAAAGGCGTCATATGTCTTCTAGATAAAGCTCCTAACGTTAGACATCTTTCACAGGATTTGCAAAAAATGTTAACATCACGAAACATGGTAGGCCAGTAAAAACCACATTGAAGAATTTTAGCAGCAGTCTTTTTTATCGAAAATTGGCCTCCACATGCATGAGAGTGACAGAATGTAATGATGCTTTCTGTTTCATAATCATGGACACAACGACACATAATCTGGTCAGGACAATACTTAAACAGACAAGGATCATCCCAATAAAATTTCTTTACCTCAATAAAAAATCTACGCTTATCCTGCGCACTCCAAAAGGAAGGGATCTCACATGTCGCTAAGTAATTAACAATGTGCGCATACCAGGGCAGCCGTGCAACTGAAAAGAGTTGCTCATCAGGGAAGTCATCCATAATTGGTGGCTCATTTTCCGCTACTTCCACCATCAACCTTGATAGGTGATCAGCGACAACGTTCTCCACGCCCTTTTTATCTTTGATGGAGATATCAAATTCCTATAAGATTAATATCCAATGAATTAGGCGCACTTTAGCATCCTTCTTTGTGAGAAAGTACTTAAGTGCGGCATGATCAGTGAAAATAGTGATAGGAGAACCAATCAAATAAGCACGAAACTTGTCTAATGCAAAGACTATAGCTAACAGTTCTTTCTCGGTGGTAGAATAATTCATCTGTGCAGTATTCAAGGTTCGGCTAGCATAATGAATAACATGAGGTTTACCATCTTTTCGCTGGCCTAAAACAGCTCCTACAGCAAAATCACTTGCATCACACATCAATTCAAAAGGAAGGCTCCAATCGGGTGGTTGCACAATAGGTGCGGAAGTCAATTTACTAATCAAGGCTTGAAAAGCCTCTTGACAAGCAATAGTCCACTCAAAAGAGGTATCCTTTATCAAAAGATTACACAAGGGACGAGCAATAGCAGAAAAATTCTGAATGAATCTCCTGTAAAAACCAGCATGCCCTATAAAGGATCTAACATCTTTAACAGTCTTTGGCATAGGAAGCTTTGAGATGAGATCGATTTTTGATCGATCTACCTCAATGCCTTTGGAAGAGACAATATGGCCCAATACAATGCATGAGGGCACCATGAAGTGACACTTTTCCCAATTAAGCACAAGGTGCTTCTCGTCACACATGATCAAGACTCTCTTTAATTTTTGCAAGCATGCATCAAAAGTATTACCAAATACAGTCAAGTCATCCATATATATTTCCATACATTCCTCAATCATATCAGCAAACATACTCATCATACAACGCTGAAAAGTAGCAGGAACATTACATAATCCAAATGGCATTCTACGGAAAGCATAAGTACCAAAAGGACAAGTAAAAGTAGTTTTTTCCTGATCCTCTAAAGCAATCTCAATCTGATAATATCCAGAATAACCATCAAGAAAACAATAAAAAGGATGTCCAGCTACTCTTTCTAAAATCTGGTCTAGAAAAGGCAATGGAAAATGATCCTTACGGGTGGCAGCATTCAATTTTCTATAATCTATACACATGCGCCATCCTGTCACCAATTTAGCGGGGACAAAGTCTCCACTTTTATTTTCAACAACAGTGACACCAGATTTTTTAGGCACAACCTGTGTAGGACTCACCCATTTGCTATCAGCAATAGGGTAGATGATCCCTGCATCTAATAATTTCTAGACTTCGGTTTTTACTACCTCTTTCATTGTAGGGTTCAACCTACGCTGAGGATCCCTACCAGGTACAGCCCCTTGTTCCTAATTAATCATATGGGAACATATCAAGGGACTAATACCTTTCAGATCTGTTATACTCCATCCAATAGCTGATTTATGCTCATTTAAAATGCTAAGTAATTGCTCACCTTGCTCTGCAGTTAATGCTGAAGAAATAATAACTGGGTATGTATCACCTGGACCAAGATAGGCGTGCTTTAAACCTTGAGGTAGCGGCTTTAGGTCCAGCTTGGGCAGCTCTATTGCTGATGGCGTTGGTGGCTGTCCTCTTTCTGGCAGTTCTTCAAACTTTGGATTCCATGGACCTGCAAAAGAACAATGTTCTAAATTTTTGCACATACCATCAACATCAACATTTTCATCCAAATCTAATTCAAGAGAATTAATTTCAGTGGTAGCAAACTCCTCTTCGGTGAGCAAATCAATCTGGTAAGTCTGCTGGCATTCATCATCCTCATCAGGCTGCTTAGCAACATTAAAAACATTAATTTCTAAAGTCATATTCCCAAAAGTTAACTTCATTAAGCCATTCCTGCAATTAATTATAGCATTAGCAGTAGCTAGAAACGGTCTACCTAAGATAATGGGAATCCTAGAATCAGTAGTTACTATAGCCTGAGTATCCAAGACTAAGAAATCAACAGGATAATAAAATTTATCTATTTGAACAAACACATCCTCTACTACTCCTCGTGGAGTCTTCTTGGATCTATCTGCCAATTGCAAAACCACAGATATCGACTTAATCTGTCCTAAACCAAGTTGCAAGTAAACAGAATATGGCATTAAATTGACACTTGCACCAAGATCTAATAAAGCTTGTCCTACTTCATGCTCTCCAATGAAACAAGACACAGTAGGACAGCCAGGATCCTTATATTTAGGAGGAATCCTATGCTGAAGCAGTGCACTAACCTGCTCTGTTAAAAATGCAGTTTTCTTTACATGATGTCGTCTCTTCATAGTGCATAAATCTTTAATCACTTTAGCATATGTAGGGATTTGCTTAATAACATGCAAAAGAGGAAGGTTTACCTTAACCTGCCGAAGATGCTCCAAAATCTCGCTGTTGGGCTCCATAGTAAATTTAGTGGATTTCAATGCCTGAGAGAAATGGACATGTACCTGAAAGTCACATGGTGTAGGGCCATCTGGATGATCGGTCTCTACATGGTCCTCCTCAATTCGGTCCTCCTCTTCAACAGCAATAGGAGGTTCAGCGGGCTCTTTTGAACGACTTATTGTTGTTTTCCAGCTTCTTGTAGTTATGGCGTTCATCTCCTTCACATTATTTTGCTCAACACTAGATACCTGCGTTTGTTGAGGTTGAGCTGGGAACTTCCCTCGTTCATGCACGCTCAAAGAGTTGATCAGCTTTGTGATCTGGCTCTTGATCTCTTGAATATCCTCCTTCCTTTCCTTAGATTCATGCACAATCATAAATTTCAGTTCCTGTAAATTGTCATTAAATGTAGGCCTAGGAAAACCAGATGTATTATAAGGAGGGTTAGAAAAAGGCTTATTAGGTGGCGATTGATGATGCTCGTTGCTCTGTGGAGCGTTCGACTTCCAGCTGAAGTTCGGATGCTCTCGCCATCCTGGATTATACGTCTCTGAATAGGGAGTGTACGGCCTCCTGAATCCGCCTACAACGTTGCAATGCTCGTCGTACACACCTCTCATCTCAGCATAGATGGGGCAATCATCAATCTGGTGGTCCACGCGTTGACAAATCGCACACGGCCCAGCCGGCCTTGTAGGTTCATTGTATGGAGAGGTTCGGGCAGCCATCATATCTTTGGTCTTTAATAGCTCCAGCTCCCTTGTTAGACTCTCCACTTTAGCCTTGAGTGCGTCTTCCTCGCGTAGCTGATATACTCCTCCACCTTGTTGTTGCGATGGTGGTCTGGCTCTGCTGGTATTATCTGTTGCGCTCGGCCCAGTCCATGTATGAGCTTTCTCAGCAAGCTCTGTCAAATACTCGATAGCTGCGTCAGGATCTTTTTGCAAAAATTCACCATTACACATCATCTCAACAAATTGGCTTTCTCTAACAGTTAAACCATCATAGAAATAACTAACAAGACGCCAACTTTCATATCCATGATGAGGACATAAATTCAACATGTCTTTAAATCGTTCCCACGCCTGATACAGAGTCTCGCTATCCTTCTGTACGAAGGTAGAAATCTGTCTCTTAAGTGCATTGGTCTTATGCTGTGGGAAATACTTGTTGAAAAATATCTGCGTCATTTCAGCCCAAGATCCTATAGATCGTGGCCTCAAGGAATATAACCAACTCTTCGCTCTATCCTTCAGTGAGAAGGGAAAGAACTTAAGTCGGATCATATCTAGTGCACCTGGTTGGCCATGGAAGGTCACTACTACTTCCTCAAACTCCCTAATGTGCACATATGGATTTTCATTTTCCAACCCATGAAAGGTAGGATGCAACTGAATCACGCCAGATTTAAAGTCAACATGTGCTGCATTAGGTGGAAACATGATGCATGAAGGTGTAGCAGTGCGTGTTGGATGCAAGTATTCTTGCAAACTCCTAGGAGCTTGTTGTTCCTCGTGCTCAGCCATAATGAAAGTATGATGTGAAGTTTGTGACAGTGAGTCAAGGAGATCAGCGATATATGTCTCACTATCAGAAGTTTCAGAATCACCCTCTGGGCGTCTAGCAAATCTGCCTAGTTCGTCTCTATATCGAGGCATACACCAACAAACACGCAATCCAAAAGATGCAAACCAACTAAAGAAAATAAGCAAAAATAATAATTGAAATTAAACTTACTAACTAAAACCGAATAAAAGAAAACAATCCTAATAGAGAAGAAAAATCAAAGCCGAAATAAATAAAAATAAAAAATAAAAACTAAAGAAAATGAACGAAGTTACCACTTTTGATTTCTACAATCACTGTAATCTTATTCTAGCGCTTTTCTGAACCGTCTCCCCGGCAACGGCGCCAATTTTTGA
Source organism: Narthecium ossifragum (assembly GCA_963920575.1). Taxonomy (NCBI): domain Eukaryota; kingdom Viridiplantae; phylum Streptophyta; class Magnoliopsida; order Dioscoreales; family Nartheciaceae; genus Narthecium; species Narthecium ossifragum. Next base: position 7,564,645 of record OY986968.1, read on the forward strand.
TGTCGCTTAAATGTGTCACGCACAGCGGTCGCGGTGCAGTACAACATAAGAGAGGTCGAACCCACAGAGAGACAAGCAAGAAAGATCCAGAAACACAGATAATAATATATTGATGACAATCAAGAAAGCTAACTAAACTAAATTAGATCAAAGGATTAATTATAATGTAAGGTTAACTAAAGATATCAGGATTTTGATAAGGCTAGGCTTCAGGAATCACGTCACTCGGATTTAGGTTCTTCTCTTCTCAATGGTTCATATAATACTCAGTTAAGGGATTCACATCCCAATCACCTTAACAGGAAGATATAGAATTATGAATCTGATAAAATATAAATGTCTCTTCCTATGATTGATTCTTCCTTGTTATAGCTCTAACTTCATCCAACCCAAACCTAAGAATACACGATACCGGCTGTCACTACAGGAAACGCGCAGCAAAAGTTCGTCGGGACAAAACCCTAATTCTATCTAACCAGATCTCTAAGAATACACAATACCAACTCTCACAATCGGCAATGCATAGCAAAGATTCCTCGGGATAGAGCCCCAACCTTGTCTTACCAGATCCCTAAGAATATACAATACCAGCTATCACTACGGGCAATGCATAGCAAAGGTCTCGCAAGACTCGGTAGGAGAATCAAGAGAAAAGACTATGGGATTATAAGATCATGAAAAAAGCATGACTGGATTCATAATATTAATCATCCACATAGAAATCTATAATCTGAAAATAATATTTGAAGATCCAATACATAGAAAAGTGTTTAACAATGAAGATTAAAAACTATGAACCATTGTTGGAGAAGAAGCCCTAGTCCTCGCTAAATCATCCGTCCGCCATGCCCGCGGATTACACGGCCATGGATGGACATTCCTTCATCTTCTTCCTTTGGAAAACGTCCAGAAAAGAGCCTCCAAAAACGTCCAAGAAGTCCCCCTTGACTTACCCTAACTTTCCTATTTATAGGGTCCAAAGATTAGCAAACTCGGGTTAAGTTTAATCCCGTTATACGCCCCTGGCTGATCTGGCGGTCGACCGTGAGACCCTGACGGTCGACCGTGAGGTGCACAATTTATTTTGACAAGCTGCGGTCAATCTTCACATCGACCCTGCGAAGTATTTTCCTTGACAAAGGCTGAGGATCGATGCCACGGTCGATGCGACAGTCGACCGTGAGCATCTTACGGTCGACCGTGAGGATTTTCGGGCTCGACGGTCGACCGTGAGGATTTGACGGTCGACCGTGAGGATTTTTGAGCGCGACGGTAGACCGTGAGATCTGACGGTCGACCGTCCCTATTCACTCAGCACTGCACACTGGTACGAAAAATGTTGTAACTTCCTTTAGTAAGCTCGGAATCACGAACCGTAAAATTCTCCAGAAACTAGACTTCAAGAGTTTTCCAACCATATATGGAACATCATCTGGTTCTTCATGAGCAGGTACAGTTTAATCTTTCAAGTTGACCCATGTAATCTTTTCAACTTCTTTTAGCTCCAATTTCCTGCATTTTCCAAACAATTATGTGAAGCACATAAAAGTATAAAATATAGCAATTGATAAAGAAGTTGATTAAGGGTGAAAATATAGCAATTGAGATGGTTTTAAGGTTGTTCAGAGTGCACTTTTATGCACTCATCAGATATGTCAAGTCATCTTTAGATCATGATAAAAGTGTTAAAGTATAGAAATAACATCATGCATAAAAATTTACTATTTCTTATATGACATACAAGTCTCAGAATAATTCATAAAATAAATTTCTAAAACATGCACCTTTGTCAAATCATATCATAATTTCATTCTTTTGACATAATTCTAGGGATGTATAATATTTGGTTACTAGAAAAATAATAAGCATGAATTCTTAGAATTCTACCCCCAACTTAAATGTAATTGTCCCCAATTACACTAAGTCATAAAATTAAATCAAGAAGTAAAGGGTAGAGATAACCATAATGAACGCCTCAGAAATAGATTTCTCGCTCTTCCAATTTTAGTTTAGACATCACCATCATTGAATAAATATTTCATTCCCCACCATAACCTGTCACAGGAATATATAACTTTCCAAAAAGATGAAATAGAACAAATAAAAGTCCAAAAAGGTATTAGAATCATAGAAAATTTCGGCAGAGTCTCCTTTGTAATAGCATGATATATCAATCTCGTACAAGCATTCAATCCACAAAAATTAAATTATAGACATGAAAATATTAAAATACAGGAAATTATCCATGCACAACACCAAAAATATTCAGCATCCATAATAGCATCCTGATTGAAAATCGGGACCGTCCGATCGGAAATTGAAGCTATGTAGCATCTGGATCGTGTCATGTAGTAGTTGGACGGCTGAGAGCTCGCCGGCGATGGATCAACGGTGAAACGTCGTCGCTGGAGGACGGGACTGGGGAGTATAGATTCGTGGAAGAGCAAGGAACACACCAGTATCGTCTGATCGAGGAAACAAGGCCTCAGGCGGTGGGTCAGAGCTCGGAGGAAGTGACGACCGGAATTGAATTCCGACGATCGGAGCTCAAATCAAGGACGGTACCGATTGAGAAAGGATCGTGGAAGGCCAAGGAAGTGTTATATGGGGTTTGCTTGAAGAATGAGGCTTCCAGGCGGCGGATAGGAGGTGGTCGGCGAGGTGGATACCGCCGGGGTCGGACACAGTGATCCAGCCAGCAAACAATGGTTTTGATGGTGGAGGAAGCTTCGTGGTGGCCGGAGGAAGCTTCTGTAGGTATTTTAGGGTGGTGAACGGCCGTGGGTGATGGTGAAGACGATGGCCGAGGGCCTCGCCGGCGTCGGAGGAGAGAGTGTCGAGGGAAGAGGAAGACAGGGATGAATAGGTGGAGGGTTGGCGGAGGTCTCGGTGGTATTTTCAAGGGTTGGGGATGGCCGGAGTTGCTGCGATGGGCGGCGGTGGTCGTCGGCTCGGGGACGAGCCGACGAGCCGGGACGACGAGCCGCGGGAGAAGGAGAGAACGGGAGGAGAGAGGAAAATCAAGAACAATAAGGAAAAATAGTAAAAAGGGAAAAAAATGGGAAAAATCATGGAAAAATCCTAAAAACTCAGGAAAAATCCTAAAAATTAAAAAGAACTCCTAAAAACTGGGTTGCCTCACAGCAAGCGCGTAATTTTATGTCTTTCGCTAGACTTCCCGAAAAGGTCAGTTATAGTATAGATCCGTCAGATTGACGGACTCGATCACACCCACAAGTATAATTTCCCCGTACAATGATTTAAACCATACCCGTCCCCATAGTATATCAAGTATTTGATGATGTAGACCTATTAATTCTTTCCTCCCAACAAGTGTACTACAAACCCCACCCGTTATAAAAGACAAACTATGATCATATTTCATCTTACAACCAGGTCTACGGTATGTGTCTCTCATAATGTTGAAACCCGGAAGTGAACATGGAGGGGATTTCGATCACAGAATGGGTGTAGGCAATGACGATGGTGCAAATATAGGTAAAGGAGATGGTAGTGGCTCAAGTTTAGAATATACTGACACATCTGTGCAAAGGTGTGTGTCAACATAATAAGCATGAACTTGCCCAGGATCTAAGTCAGGTGCAGGAGTAAGAGATAACGGTGGAAGGGGCTCAACCACCCAAGAAATAGTTTTTGACTCTACAGTGTGTTGATCGAGTGACTGATCAGGCAAGATGTGTGATTTAATGTCATCTTTCAATTGTGCAGTGTCCCAATTAACATCATCATCAGAGTCAGAAGCATAGGCATTCAAAATATTAGACAGGATGTCATTCTTTAATTCAACATCATCATCCTCAGAATCATACTCATCCCATATTGTAGGCAATCTATCATCATGCAATTTAGCATCATTATCATGATTAAATTGTCCAGTATCCAAGTCAATGTCAAATAAGGATGAATCAGAATTATAAACCCAATCATTGATAACATCAATAGCAAAGCAGTCATTATTTTCAGGCACACATGCATCCTTAAATATATTCACACGTTTTTTCATGTTGCCAAAAGAGATATCCATAACACCCGTACGACAGTTAATACAAGCATTCGCGGTAGCTAGGAAAGGTCGACCTAAGATAATAGGCACGGATTTCTTGCAAAGAACAACATGCTCCATGTCTAAGACAATGAAGTCAACCGGAAAAAAGAAGTTATCAACCTTAACCAGCACATCCTCCAAAATACCTCGTAGTGTCTTGATGGATCTATCAGCCAACTGAAGGATTACTGTCGTAGGTTTCAAATCATTCATTCCAAATTTCTGATATAAGGAGTATGGCAGTAAATTAACACTAGTACCAAGATCAAGAAAGGCACCATCAATATGATAGTCGCCTATGTAACAAGAAACAGTTGGGGTGCCTGGATCCTTAAGTTTTGGTGGAGTGTCATACTTCAGGATCGAACTTACATGTTTAGTCAGAGATATTTTCTTAGAGACCTGAGATTTGGATTTGCGTTTTTGGGTACAAAGGTCTTTCAGAAATTGCACATAGGAAGGGAATTGTCGGATGGCCTCTAAAAGTGGTATATTGATGTTCACTCGCTTGAATATCTCCGTGATTTCCTCTACATATGATTTCTTATTGGGTCTAGAGGAAGGGTCCATAAGTGCATAAGGGAAAGGTACTTTGGGCACATATCTAGCAGGGTCAGGCTCCCTCTGATCAATTGGATTCGCATCCATTTGATCGGGAGTGTCATCATGCTAAGGGGACTGAGACCGATCGGTCGGACCAGAGTCCGATCGGTCGGAATCGTTCCGCCCGGTCGGTTCTGAGAATGATCCATCGCTCTGGGCAGTGTCAGGAAGTATTTCCACTTGCTTACCGTTCCTTAGGGTTACTATAGCTTGTGCACTTTCAAAGTTCTGGTTGTCAATGTGGTGCAGGGCTCTAGGATTGGTCACAGGTTGACTAGGTAAATGACCTTCCTCTCTTTTAGACATTGTGTTAGCTAGTTGCCCAAGTTGTGTCTCTATTTTGGATATAGATTGGGCATGAGAATTAACATCGTTTCTTAGCAATAATTGCTCATTCCTTATCAAAGCCATTTCACCCTTAAGCTTAGACATATTAGCATTAATGTTAGCAGTAATGTTTGCATTCATGTTTGCTAGTGCACTCATAAGTTTGTCCAAAGTCGGGTCAGAGGATACTTGTGGAGGAGGGTTGGGTGCAGTTTGTTGATATGGTGCAGAGTACCCTGGGTTTGGATTTGCATGCGGTATAGATGGGTACCTATCAGATTGTTGAGGTGGTCTCCAACTAAGGTTGGGATGGTTCCGCCACCCTGGATTATATGTATTTGAATATGAATTATTCTCAGGTCTAGTAAAACCATAACCCGCATTTGCTTGTTCCTGAACAAATTCAGGGAACAAGGGAGCCAGGGGACAGTCAGTAATGTGATGTTCAAGGCTAGAGCATAGCGCACAAGTTTGAGGTTGATTTTGGAACAGTGGAGGGTCAGGTGTGTAACGCCCCGGCCCTCCACTGGGCCCCGGCCTGCGGGCACCCGGTCCGACCAGGATCCACCCGAGGGCCCCACTCGACACAATATTGTCCGCTTTTGGCTCACCGCAGAAATCTGGGAAAACTTCCCAGAAGGCACCCATCCCGGGACCGCTCCAAGGCAAGCACGCTTAACCTTGGAGTTTTATGACGGATCACTGCCAGCACGGCTTTAAAACGCGTTGTCTCTATTAAGGGCTTACTATATACTTATATCAAACCCCGGACCATACTCAGGCGTTGTGGGATTGCTTACCCGGCTACCCGACTCAGCCCCGCCCTCCAGGCGCAGGCTTCTTGTCCCACGGTAGACCCAGCGGGCCTCACAATCCACCCCCCTTTGAGGCCCAACGTCCTCGCTGACACAATTTCCGGCTGGGAACCGGCTCTGATACCATACTGTAACGCCCCCGGCCCTCTACTGGGACCGGCCCGTGGGCACCCGGTCCGACCAGGATCCACCCGAGGGCCCCACCCGACACAATATTGTCCGCTTTTGGCTCACCGTAGAAATCTGGGAAAACTTCCCAGAAGGTCTTTGGGCTGTTTGCGGCTCGAGAGCGATCGATCGAACTCGAGTCGGTGCCTTTTTCTCCTTCGCGAGGACGGCGGTCGGCCGTCGCTCTCTCTTGTCAGAAGGGGAGGACTTTCCCTCCCCTCCTTCCCCTTTCCTCCGGCTTTCCCGGCTTTCCCCCGGGCTTTCCTTCCCCTTCTTCCCTTCTCTTCTCTTCTCTTCTTCTTCTTTCTTTCTCTTCTTTCCCGCGGTGCTCTGTCTCTTCTCTTCTTCCGCCGGTGAGCTTCTTCTCTTCCGTTCTCCCTCCTTCGGCCACCGTTTTTGGCGTTCCAAAGCTTGTTGGATTCGTGGTGACTAGAGGAAGACCCCTGGTGTGGTTTGGAGTCGTGTTGGTGATGGGTTTGCGAGGGATCAACTGAGGAATGCGCAGTTCGGTGGGTTCTTCTAGCTACATGTGTTCTTTAAAGGGTTTCTCTAGATCTAGCCGTTTGATCTTGTTGATCTTGGTGCTGTTAGCTTCCTCTTGCTTAGTAGAATTACTGATATAAGTTTCATGATATTTAGTTGAGATTTGAGTAGGATTTATGCATGATTAATCTCGGATTTTCCGGTTTTCTTCTGTTCTTGAAGAACAGCTGGCTTGCGGAGCGTTTCCGGCTTGTACGTGTATCATCTTGGGTTTTGATAAACATAAGAGTTGTAGATCTCTTCGTTAGCTTTCCATTCCAACTGATTTCATATTTTTTCAATTTTTGTACGAATTGTTATGATTTTCGCACTGGAGGGCTGTGTTGCAGCAATTAATTAGAAAGTTAGTTTGATTAACGGTTTTGATTAGTGTTTTCCCGTTAATCCAACCATTTGATGATTATGGATTTTGGATATGTTGATCCTGGTATGTAGCTGTACTGGTGGCTAAGTTGGATCTTGAATCCGACGTCGTTTGGACGTCGGATCGACCAGATCAAGTAGCCTCTAGTAGAGAACTTTTGGTGTTTTAAATATAATATTATATGTCAAATTATAATATTATATTTTTACTGTTCATCAGCGGTTTTCGGGGTTGCTTCCTGTTGCAGGAGTCTGCGATCGACGGTCGTGGTACCATCGTAATGCCGGGACCCGCTGCGGATCGGCTAGCAGCGGTCGGTAGTACCGCTGCAGCGATCCGGTTGACTTATATTATGTTTGTCATACTGTTGTATGCTTTACTTCTTATCTGTGTATGTCATAGCAAGCATTATTGATTTGTGCATTAGTTGCATTGGTTAGGGCGTGGGTGATCTTTGGGCCGCCGTCCCGAGGCTGGAAGCTCGGACTTAGCCCTAGGACCGGAGTTGGGTAGTTTGGACCCGGTTTGAATTGTAGTGTCCAGTCAAACTTGATGATAGGCCTAGATGACTGGTGCACTTATTTGCTTGATGATTGTAGAGGTCGCGTTGACCTCGAGTCGGATGCTGAGGTGTAGCCGATGTCCCACTGTGCTGACCCGGGAGTAGTGAAGTTGCCTACTTAGCTTGTGTGTCGACAGTGTTGGAGTGCTGCCCCTGGGCCTCAGGGACACGCGGTGGGGTTATGGGACCCCTGTATACACCCAGGTCTTGCTTGAGGGCGACACTTTTGCGTTTCCCTCTTCCTTCTGTGTGTCGTAGTGTAGATCCCTACTAAGCTTAGTGCTCACACCTACCCGGGCTGCGTTTTGCAGGTGCAGGCGTCAGTTCTTCCTCTGTGGCCCCTACCGGGTAGTTGGTCGGCGGTGCGGCGGCGCCTGGTGGACTTTGAGAGGTGGCGATATTTACTGCTTTTACCTTTGGTTAGTTAGTCTCCTACGGAAGTAATGTTGTATTTTGGATCTTCCCCTCTCCGAGGATTTGTATATTAAACACTTTGAGTTTTAAATCTGTGGTTCGATGTTGTTAAATTAATGTCTTTTAATTGACGGTGCTTTTGGTGAATTGTTAGGGAGACCAATAGGTTAGAGGGAACCCTCGCCAGCTTTTCTTCCGCGTTTTGTTAGGTTTCGGTTCGCGTCGCCCGGCCCGGTTGGGCTTTCACGGGTCGGGGCGCGACAAGGTGCTTGTCTCATTTCCACTTGTCTCATTTCCAATTTATCAAACCTTTTATTAAGGAGGGCTATTTGTGCAGTAATGGCTTCTAATCCAGAAAGTTCAAAGGTCCCCTTAGGTGTAGGCCGACTCCTAGGGTTTGTGTATTGTTGTTGGGAGTCAATGGAAATTTGTTCATAAAGGTTCCAGAGCTCATCATCATCTTTGTCTAAAGGAATACCTCCACAACAAGCTTCAACCCTAGTTTTACATCTTTCATTAAGGCCTCTATAAAACTTATGCGTTAACAACCACTTATCAATATCATGATGGGGACATTTTCTCAAAAGATCTTTAAATCTATCCCAGGCATCATGGAAAAACTCATCATCATATTGAACAAAGGTAATGATTTCAGTCCTGAATTTCTCAGTTTTAATTATGGGAAAGAATTTCCTTAAAAATGCCTCTTGAAGTTGGTCCCAAATTGTGATTGAGCGTGGAGGTAAACGTTGAAGCCAGTGTTTCGCTTTATCTTTCAAAGAGAAGGGAAAAAGTTTCAACTTAAAGGCATCATCATTGAAGTTTTCCAATTTTAGTGTAGTGATGGTATCGATAAAATTGTGAATGTGCTCATATGGATCCTCATTACTTAGACCATGAATGTGAGGTAACATTTGAATCGTTTGGGGTCTAATCTCATAGTGTGAGGATGTGATTGCAGGAGGATCAACGGAAGGAGTGTAAGTGTAGGCAGTGGGCAAGAAGTGATTTCTCAAAGGAACACGTTGTACGCCCCCATTGTTATTATTACCATTTCCCCTTCCCATATTAGCATTAGGGTCGATGACATGTCCCTCATTTTCAGCCATGGTGACAAAAGTCTCTTGAATAAATTGCAAGCTATTCAAAGCTTGTTGACCTAAGGCTCTAGCTTTTCGGAGTGTGGTCTCTAGTTCTAGATATAAAGGTTCCAGCGGGATATTTAAGGATCGTCTACCTTGCATGCAAGATCACACACAAAAAGAGAAAAAGAAAACAGAAAATTCAAAGGAGAGGACAAAACCCAGCAAACAACAATTGAAACGAAAAGGTTTGAAGCAAAAAGGCTTAGCTGACTGCGCAATTCCGATCGGTCAGTTTCCAGTCCGATCGGTCACTCCAGGCCGCAAGTTCCTTCACTCGAAGTCCACTTCAAAGCAGATGGCGCAATCCGATCGATCGGATTCAAGTCCGACCGATCGCTCCAGGTGTCTGCCGAGTTGTGTTTTTCTTCAAGAAAAATCCATTCCAATGCTGCAAAAATTCCGAAAAATTGTCAAAAAATTCCTAAAAAGTGTAAAATAAAGAAAGGGAAAAATAAGAAAGATAAAAACCTAACTAAGCAAAGAAAATGAGTTAAGAGAAAATCAATTAGTTAACCGTCGAAATTCCCCGACAACGGCGCCAAAAATTGATCGCTCGCAAACATTGTCGTTAAAACGTTGCTAACCTCAATCAAATCTTAAATTTATATCCTTATTCAATCACTAATACTACTACGTAGACTAGTGGTGAAATCCAGAGTCGATCCACAAGGAAAATGATGGAAACTGAAATCAATACTCAAAACTCGAAATCCTATGCGGAATAATCAGGATTGAATGTAAAATTATCTAATAATTACCTAAGAAAGCAAGTAAAGTGATCAGGATTTGAACCAAGTTATGAATTACTTAGGAATTACTCAATCCACCCTTGCTTCACCTTCAATCTCCTCTAGTTATCCTCTTGCTCACTTCTCTCAACATTATGGATCATATGGCTACAAGCTCACATGAATCCCTAAAATAAGATTTATGTTCCTAACGGCATAGCCTATCTTTCATGGCATAGGTTGTCTTCGATCCTACGATTACTTTAAGTTATACTACTCCTAATGACCTTGGCACAACCTATCCTAGCTTAGCATAGCCTATCTCACTAGCAAATCATAAATCACATGAAAACCATCTCATAAATCTGTATAAACAATCACAGAAAGCTTATACGACTGAAAATACTTCAAAGGAACTATGTTCCCTCAAATCTCTAATCATTAAAACCATATTTATAAGATCATGTTGAGAAGAAGTTTACAAGAATCAAACCAAAGAAAATCAAAAGCTACACTAGGGTTTCATGATCTCCCTAAGTTTAGAATTAGCTACTCATCTTCTGAATAAGATCCAAAGGTGTTGGGAAGGAAGCCATCGATCCCCGCGGAAAGATCTCCATCTTCAAAACCCTAGCCTTCTCCTCCAAAAGTGGTCCAAAAGATGATAATTTTCGGCTGGAATCACCCCTTAATATAATAGAAACCCTTAATCCCGGAATTAGGAGTTATAGTTGAACTTAAACTCTAATTTCCCTAAATTCCGGGTTGCTGACGTCATCGGAGTGATCGATCGGACTCAAATCCGATCCATCGCTCAAGTCGGACTGGGTCTTCCACGTCATCAATTAATTTCAGCCTTTCTCAAATTTCAACTTTCATACTTCTGACTTTGCTTCAAAACTGGCCCCAATCTATAGAGAATCTCACAAAGTCTTCAACATGAAAGTTGTAGATCTTGAAGTCTTCTTTCATCTCCCAGAATTTCAGAATATTTGAAGATTTGTAGAATTTCTGGTGATTTATTTCCATACAGTCGACGAAGCAGTCTTTTTGCAGAATTTAGTGATTTTTGGCCAAATTTCTTGTATTTCTTCTCAAATCCTACTTAAACTTGAAATCAAGCAATATGACATCAAATACAACCACTCTAGGCCTAACAAAGGTAATTTAAGGGGTTTAATTAGGAATAATTAGTGACTGATCACACCCCCCAACTTACACTTTACTAGTCCTCGAGCAAAGAAAAGATAAAACGAAAGCAGTAAATCTAACTAGCCATTTTCGTAGGTCACACGATTGCACTTAGCATGTGCAACAAGCCTTTAAAATTCTGGGTTACCCCAGTGGAGGAGTTATAGTCTCCTGAGGGTTTTCATCAAAATTCGAACTGAGAGCTTCGAGGTCTATCCATGATATAAGCTTTATATAATCAATAAAACCCAGATCAGAATTATATTTGATTAGATTGTATAAGATCGATTCTTTAATAACTTCGCTGATAGAAGTAGATACTATATTGAAGTGAAGAAGTAAAGCGTTCCAATATGATCTTTGTTTTACTAAGCACCTGAAATCTTGACTAGCTCATAAATAGTCAGGTAGCCCATAGCTCGGATGCTGATGATAAACTCATACTACAGGGCAGAAGACTTGTGATTAAGTTGGACCACAAGAAAAATTCCAACTAACCTGGAAGATTAAGGTAAGGTGTCAAGTTTCAACTTAATGAGTATGTTTGTTCATCATCCAATAAAAAAAAGATAAATGGAGCCAATCAAATATAAACGTGGCTGCATCTAGATGTTCATTGCACATAAAATGACCCAAATCAGCTTCTACTTCCAAAATGCTTCCAATATCTTGAACAAATACAGACCCAGCAAGCAACATACACACTCTGAATGGTCTCCCGTTACTTTAATGCCGAACTCATTGAAAACAGATTTTGTATCTTTAAACTAAACAAGCAAGTAATATAAGAAGTCGAACTCGAGGGCCCACAGGGAATGTCGCGCCCCGACCCACGTAGGCCCAACCGGGCCGGATGACGCGAAGCGGAACCTAACCTACTGCGAAAATTTTGATAAGGTTTCCCTCTAATCGTAGTAGTTACCCTAGCAATCACAACCATCCTGTATTATACAAATATTACAAACTTCAAAGACTGAAACTGGATATTTATATACAATCCTCAAACAGGGAAATTATACATTTATCACTCCCGTAGGAGACTATCTATAACAAAAGGTGTAAAACTGTAAGATCGCCACCTCTCAAGCACCGCCAGACGCCGCCACGTCACCAAACACCGGCCCGGTAGGGGCGACCGAAGAAGAGCTAGCGCCAGCACCTGCAAAACGCAGACCAGGTAGGAGTGAGTGATGAGTGCATGAAAGTGCACTCTAAATAGCCTTATAACCATCTCAATTGCTAGATTATTATCTTTAATCAACATCTTTATTCCTATTTTTATATCTATGTGTTGCTTCACATGGTTGTTTGGAAAATGCAGGAAAAAGGAGAAAAGAAGCTGAAAAGAGTGTATGGATCAACTTCAAAAATTAATCTGTACCTGCTCATGAAGAACCAGATGATGTGCCACATATGGTTGGAAAGCTCTTGAAGTCTAGATTCTGGAGAATTTTACGGTTCGTGATTCCGAGTTTCCTAGAGGAAGTTACGATAATTTTAGTACCGATGGCGCAGTCTGGATGGCAGAGCAGTGAATAAGCTGAACAGTCCGAGCGATCCGACACCCCAGGTAGGATCGATCGGACCATGCAGAATCGTGACAGAACATGTATTTTTTGGCTGAACTTGATCCGATCGATCGAACCATCCCTCCTATTGAGCCAGATCGATCCGACTCCTAGAGTTGGATCGATCGGACTCGGAAAATGTGAGAAATTGCAGATTTTAATGAGCCAAATCGATCGGACATCTAAAGTTCGATCGATCGGACTCAATAATAGCCAGAGAAGATGGATTTTTACGCATCCGATCGATCCAGCGCTTATAGTTCGATCGATCGGGCTCGGGCGAAGCCAGGAATTGATGTTTTTAATGAGACGGATCGATCCAACACCTAAAGTCCGATCGATCCTGCTTTCCCAGTGAAGAAAATCAACGGTTTAGATCTAATCCGTGGATGGAGACACTTGGGCCTATAAATATGACTCTTTTTAGGGTTTGAGAGGACTTTTTGGCAGCGTTTGGAGGCGATGAGAAGGGTTCCAGGCTTGGTTTTCATTTCTTATTTCTTCTTTATTTCTTCATTAGTTTTGTTGCCCTCATGGTGAACATAAGTGGCTAGTTTCTTTTCTAAGGTACCGATGTAGCCCTAACTGAATCATTCTATGTTATTGGATCATGATTATTTAATCAGTTTATTTTCCTTGTTTCATTCATTATTATAACTGAGATCTTAAATACCTTTATCTGGCCAATAGAAGTATTATAGATTGTTGTATGTGAGATTGGGCGAGGGTTCATTCCCTAATCTTGCAGGATCCATGAATGAATGAGTTTATGTCGAGGTCGGGTTCAAGCTAAGAGTATTCTTGGTTCATGATTGTTCTTCAGAGCTTAATGGATTCTTGATTAACACTTAGTTATGGGTTCATTAGCTAGGGTTAATTGAGGGTACTTGGTGAAGACCGCGGCCGAACGGATCATCATACCGGAAGAACGAGCCCTTGGAATTAAACTGAAACTTGATTGATTCAATGCATAGAATGAGGATGTTATGGTGAAATCGGAATCTTAGTATTCATCCATCATATTTCCATCGTTTTCTTATTTCGTTATTAGATCTTCTATTCTCAATACTTCATATTCTTATTTTCCCTTCCATATTTTCTTTCTTTTCTGTTCTTTAGCGTTTTACTCTAATAATCTCTACAAATCTCTGTGGGTACGATACTCGTCTTGCTACTATACTGATTGCACCGATTCGTATACTTACAAGATATAAAATTTATTCATCAGTGAGCACTAAGCTCAGCAGGGACACTACACTACGACACTCACAAGGGAGTGAACACAACAGTGCCACCCTCAAGCAAGACTTGGGTGTGCAGCAAGGGTCTCATAACCCCACCGCGTGTCCCTAATAAGGAGACTCCAGTCATGTTCTCCATGCGAACTGGTCACATACTGGGTCACCCTCAGCGAGGCAGACCAAGTCTGCCATCTCACAGGCAGGCACCCAACACTGCCAGGCGGGCTACCAACACCGCTGAGTAGGCACTACCTCTACCTATAAGACAAAGAACCGGACACCGGTTACACCCACAACGTCTGACTAGAGGCCGGCACGACCTCTATAATCATCAAGCAACATGTATTCAAGTCAAACTAACCCTATCATCGAAAACGACTGAATACTACAAATCGAGTCCTTGACCAAGCTACCCGCAACAGTCCTAGAGCTAGATCCGGGCTACCCGAAAGCCCCGAATCGGCAACGCCCTACACAGATGCAACTAATGCGCAACACAATGCATGTTATGGACATGCGCAGGATAATACAGATAAACATGCAACAGTATGTGATAATATATCAAACAAGGTCTGGGCACGGCACCCTGCCGGCCCGGGGTGGTGAGCAGGTAAATAAGGTCTAAGGAGCTGCTGCAGTAGTACCACCACCAACTGCCAGCAGTCCACCACACACCTGCACCGGGAAGCAGCCCCGCAAACAACAGCTTACAGATAATACAGATAAAGCCCTCAGCGCACGCCGACATGCAAGGCTAAGGAAAGCTGTAGGGCTACCCGCCCGCTTATTCTAAACATCCCGGGAGTCATCACTCCCCCGGTTCACCACTGCCCTATTATAGGGCTAATATGCTTAAACATATGTACAAGGTATTAAAACGGTAAAGAAAACCATCATACAAAGCCCCACGACAAAACAAGATGCATTTCCTCTCTCTGCCATAGTCGGATCGATCCCTTCCCAAGGGAAGGATCGATCTCTCTAATGGCAGGGAGCAAACTCTCCCTATCGCGCAAAGTCCGATCGATCCGTCCTCCCAGGACGATCGATCCGACTCGCGATAGGGAACGTCCCATGCTAACCAAGGCACCCGGATCGATCGCCCTTACTCGGGCCGATCGATCCGGTTCGGGACGGATCGATCCCACTCGCGACGAGGGGATCCCATGCTACCCAAGGCACCGTGATCGATCGCCCACACCAGGGGCCGATCGATCCTGCTCGGGTTCAGCATGCCCAACAAGAAGGGATCGATCCATCTCACAGACGGATCGATCGGTTGGGTTCTCCAGTAAGCCGACGGCGAGAAATACCGTCGAAAAACTCCACCAAAACCTAGGATCTAGTAGTACGAAGCATCACGAATCCAAAATCGGCGGAAATACTACAATCTAACATGTATACAATGAGTTCTAAGCATAAGAACATCGACAGCCGGAAAAACCTCCAAAAACCCGAAGAAAGTAGGTAGGAATCCCTACCGGAGCAAGAGCAGCTTCAATCCCAGCTGCTATGCCTTGGATCGTCCACGAACTCTTCGAAATCCAGAGAAAATCTCAGCCAAGAAATCGGATTTCCAAAGAGATCTGAGGAAGAAGGTTCTGTTTGTTTTATAGGCAAACGAACCGACTTAGCAGTATCGATCCGTCCAAGGAGACCGATCGATCCAGCCAAGAGAGCGATCGATCCAACCAAGGAGACCGATCGATCCAGCCAAGGGAACGATCGATCCAACCAAGAGACCGATCGATCCAACTCCGAGTCCGATCGATCCGTCCCAAGGGACCGATCGATCCGACTCAACGATCCATGCTCCTGTCAAAGACCAATCGATCCTTCTAGCAAGGAAGGATCGATCCGTCTTTCGCAAAGAGCTGGTCTTGGGTTAAAACTTAAACCCAAGTCCGGATCTTTCGATCCAGGGTCCTACTAACCATTCTAGCCAACAATACCACAAACATGATCAGTGTGTGCACGTGCGAGTGTGAAACAAACCGACAATACGTAATTTACCAAATTGCCCTTGCGATCCACGACGAGCCACAGGAGTAGAGGGACGGGTCCTCACAGGAAAATTATGGTGATGAAAATTAATAACACCATAGATGGTAATATGCACTTAACTTTGCTCCCTTCTCATTTTAATGCAATTGTCATAACAGCTTCAAATTGTTTGCCAAAAAGGACCCCCATAATTTGTTTTGGCACTTTCAAACCCTCCTATCTTGTTTCTTTGCATCCTAAGACCCCTTTTTCATTTTTACATAAATACCCCCGCGCACATGGTGCATTTAATGTGGTGCACGATGTTGGCATTTATTGCGTTTTGTGCGCGTTTTATACGTGCGCGGAAGAAATTTTATTTGCTCAGATCCATGAGCATAAAAAAATTCTTCTCCCAAAAACTGTTAGCGCTAAGATAAAAAATTTTCCTGCGTGTATACAAAACGCAGGAGCAGAAAATCTTATCAATGATAAGAAAACATTTCTGCTTGGAAAACACTATTTTAAATGCCCCTCATGGTGCAAAGCATTAAATACACCATGTGGCCAGAGACATTTACGTAATAAATGAAAAAAAAGGTCCTAAGATGCAAAAAAAAAAAAAAAAAAAAAAAACAAGTCATTTAACCCTAATAACAGTTTCACTACTCTGCACCTTTTTTCCATATTCTTACCCATGTACTAAAGTCGACTCCCTAACTTAGAACACATACTCATCTTTAAACTGTCTTAAGAGTGTACACAGATGCATGCTATAGAGATAATTGATTGCAACAATATGCATATAAAGTATAATCTAACATAAGCCAAACCCGCAATGCATGCTGACAATTGCATAAAAAATATGATCCCTTCAATCAAGTATAGATATGAAAGCCTGCTTGCATAGTTTATGTTCTACAACAGCTTAGTTGTCATTCGCACTCAGTTTAGATACTTCTCAATGCCAAAAATGGAGAGTTTTTTGATCTTTATGTTGTCCACAATTCATGCAATACAAGGAACCAAAAACCCCTTCGACAGAGCATATCTAAGACATCAAGCCCAACGCATAAAAGATGTTCTAAATCACTGAAGAAATAGTAGAAAACCAATTCGTAACAAATATCAAACATCATCATAACAATAAGAGTTATGGTAAACCCCCCACAAACAAGTCCAAGGAGATCTTCCATCAAAGATATCTATCAGGGCCGCCAAGAATTGGATCGAGACAAGAGAAACATGTCGGATTCATACCAACATCCTCTTCACGGTGTGAAGGGAGGGGAAGCAACTCTCAAAAACAGTCGGTATGGGTGGTCTTGGGAAGCATCCAAAACCCATCTCATATAGGTCTCACAAGAAGCTTCCTAAGCCTCCCATTCCGATAGGTTTTCAAAGTTCATACTTTTAACACCCATAAAAAGCACAAGAGAGGGGAAGGAGTGACTTGAAACTATCGGCATGGGCGGAGTTGGAAAATACTTCAAACCCCAGACCCCTTTGTTTAAGAGATCTTGAGGAGAGAACAACATTCCACACCACCCAATCCTATAGTTTCAAGAGAGCACTTCCTCTCCCATGTCTTCTTCTTGCCGGTTGCTCTGATAGAGTGGAAGATGGATGGTGGACATCTGCATATGAGGAATAGAAGCGGATTTCGACAAGAGTTGCGGCTAGGGCTTCTTAATTTGGAAACTCAGCTGCCAACAGTTTAGAGGTTCTTTGATTGTCGTCTCAGCCGTTGATCTCAGGATCCAACGGTTGAGAATACAAATCTGTTTAGTTCCGTATAGAAGTCTCGAAAAATGGTAACCTAATCTAAGTTATTTAAAGGATCATAATTAGGCGCTGATTGGTGTACATGGTGACGTCATATTTGCATTACACATGCCGAATCGGTAGTAGACTACCCATTCTTTCATGTAGTCCGATCTACCGATGGACTAGATCAATGAATCGGTAGTCCACTGCCGATTGAATTATTCATCTAGTCCATCGGCAGTGAGATACCGATGAACTGTATCAACCAAACGGTACCTCACTACCGATATAATTCAATCAGTAGTTCACTACCGATTCATTGATATAGTCCATCGGCAGTGCTATCGATGGACTACATGAACGAATCGGTATTAAATTACTGATTCGGTGGCATGTGCATGTACACAAAAACATTACTCATCATATTTTAGATATCTTTTACTATTTATATATACGCCACCAAATTCATGTCCCAACAGTTGTCGGGGAAAGTGTTTCATTTTCGGTGCGATGTTGATCCAAAATTGAAAATTTGAAATTTTCCTAGTCCAATATTTTTAAAACTAAACCAAACCAAAATAATGTATAAAACCGAAAATAATTCATTTGTGTAGTTATGTTGTCTCAGTGGTGGGGCAAGCCCCAACTCGGTCCTCGAAAAGAAAAAAAAATTATACGTGGCTCGGTGGCTGTCAAACTTAAAGTATTATATTAGAAGTTTATACTTTTAGCTTTTGAGTCTTGGGCGGTGGGCCTCTTGGCTTTTGCCCTTTTGGAACCTGCATCTCATCGACAAAGGAATGGACGCCCCCCCCCCCCCCCCCCCCCGGCCTCTCCTCTCTCGCACGCGTATGACGGTGAGGATCGGCGATCACCGGAATCGACACCGCCACTCGCTGCACCAATGATCCCAACTCCTAAGGTGACTAGGTGAGCGCAGAGCACTCCTTAGTCTATTTTCTCTATTATGCATTCATAATTTGGGTGATTTAGTGGTGGTTCATATTATTTCATTGAAGGGGGGCCAAGGTTTTAGCAAATTTTAAGGGGGAGGGGCCAGGGGAATCTTCAATAAGTGGGATCCCCAACTTTTATTCATTTGCTTTGGTAAATATGAGGGCCCCTTTTGACTTAATCATGTGTTCTTTGAACTAAGCTAATTGGTTGATTGGGTTTTGGGATGGTAGTAATACAGTGGTTCTGCACTACTGTGAGTGTGTTAATAGGAGAAATATAGCTTTTGGGATGTCAATGTGACTGTGATTGATTAGTTCAGGATGTCTGAACTAGTAGCATTCATGATGTAATAGATGCAATCAAAAAAAAAAAAATTGGTTGATTGGGTTTTGGAATGGTACTGTGAGTGTGTTTATAGGAGAAATGTAGCTTTTTTACCGATTCTTATCGATAAGCAATTCCAAATTTTGGTGTTGCAGTGTTGGAAATTGGCCTTTGAAACAAGATCAAATTCGATTTAGATTGAAGTGTTTTGTTCATGTGGAGATTTCTAATTACATTTGTTTCCTACATACGGGAGGATTATTAGTCTATGGATTTATAGTTTTATATTGAGCTTGAAAGGTTTTGATAGATATGAGGGCTTGCACTACAAAAGAATGGTGAGTTCTAAGTGGTTAATGTGCATTGCTGAATTTTATCCTCTGGAGTTTTCTTCTTGTGATCTTGTGATTCTTAAATATCAACTTGAGACTTATTTGTTTGATGTCCAAGTTGATAGTGGGTTTTTAAATCTCAATGATATTTCTGTGCTAGCTAAGGAGATGGTTGAGACAAAAAGGGATAAAATGTATCAGCATGTTTATCAACTCATTGAATTGGCGTTAATCTTACCTTTTGTCACAACAAGTGTTGCGTGAATGAATGACAACTTGGTTGTGTATGTTGAAAAAGGAGATTTTTAAAACTATTGATGATGAAGTTATTTTGCAACGCTTTCATAATATGAAGCCCCGTAGGATGCAATTATCAAGATTAGTGACGACTTAGTTTGCTTATTTCTTTTATCATGTATTTTTGTTAGTTATTCTTATACATTGGTATTTTGGTATTTTGTGTGAGTGAATGAGCTGGTCAAGGTACATTATGTAACCAGGCATTCCTCCGCTTTTTGAGTGAGGCTTGAAAAAATTTTGAGCCCCCACTTACTTAAATTTCTAAATCCGCCACCGTAGTCTATAAAATAAAACATGACTACTTGATAAAAAAAATTCCTATTTTAGTTTTAACCAAACTTAATATGAAAAACCGAAATTGAACCAATACTTTAAAGGAAAAAAAACGAATGAAGAATGAGCTAAAAGACCGAGCCAAATGGATCGAAATCGTTAAGTGTGGTTTGGTTTTTAGGTTTACAGTTGGTTTTGATCACCCTACCGCTCAGTCAATCTCCACATGCTATTTTAGCTTAGGATTAACATCATATTTCACACACAAAACCTTGTAAACATTGAGCAAGTTTCAAGTAGGGCCGTAATCGAACCGGGCTTTAATCGGGTAGCTTGGGCTTGAGCTCAAATTAGCTCGGCTTGAGTTCGATTAAGCTCAAGCTTGAGTCAAGTTCGAACCACCAATAAGTCTCGATTCTTTATCGATCATCCTTGGGTTCGGTTAGAAAGCTCACGAGTTGAGCTCGACTTTTTATATATATTATAATTTATTAATTATATGTGATGATTATTATACCAGCCGGCAGAGTGCGTGTCACCCGGTATTGACCTAGCCGGTGGCTCCCTCGGCTTGAAAAACCCCATGATACTGCTTTGGGGGTGAATCGGGGGTATGCCGGTCAAAACTCTAAGGTTTCGGTCGGTACTCCACGATTCATACCAGTTTCGGCATGTACATGTCAAAAACAAATGCAAAAGAAAAGAAGAGGGGAGGAGAAGAGGGGCTGCCACCGTCGTCGGGAGAGAAGGAGAGCCAGCGCTGCCATCAC
The DNA here is from genome assembly GCA_963920575.1 of Narthecium ossifragum. NCBI lineage: Eukaryota > Viridiplantae > Streptophyta > Magnoliopsida > Dioscoreales > Nartheciaceae > Narthecium > Narthecium ossifragum. The sequence continues at coordinate 7,585,086 of OY986968.1, forward strand.
ATGTCGGGGAGAAGGAGCTTATTAGGGTTTCTTTTTTAAAAACTTTTGTATATAAGTTAAAAGCCCGCTAAAAAACTCTCAACCAGTTACCGGTTAAGCCTTTTAACTCAAACATGTTAATCCAAACCTGACCCGTAATTCAAGTTACTAAATATACATTAAAAAAACTCTAATCTAACCTAATCCTCCACCTACTGCCTTTGCCTCTTCTCTTCCATGCCGACGACGGCTCTCCTCCTCATCTCTTCTCCTCTTCCCCTCTTCTCCTCCTATTGTCCCTCTTCTCCTCCTCCCCCCTTCTCCTTCCCTCAACCCCCTTCTCCTTCTCTTTTCCTCCCTTTTTGGGGGCCTTTAATATTTTAATTGAAACAAGACCGGCAAAGGGCATGCCGGTCCAGCAAGGGGTGTGTCGGTAGTACATACCGTGTCGTTCGGTGACCGGAACGGAGCGTACCAATGGCAAGAAAATCCTTGATTATATGTATACATTATATAGGCTCGATTAGGCTCGAGAACACGGCTTTGAGGCTCGCCAGTCAAGCTCGAGCATAGTCTCCTCTATTACGAGCCGAGCTCAAGCTTTGAAACTCGATTCAAGATGGAGCTCGAGCCTGAGCCGGACTAAAAATCTTGAGCACGAGCTCGAGTAAGTCAAAACTCGGCTCCGCACAATGACAGTCTTAGTTTTGAGGGTGAAATATGAAATTAATCCTTTTGTGTAATAAAATTATTTCCGTCCTTATGTTAATTTTTTTCAAAAAAAACTCTCATCTTCCTTCAATATCCCGTGAATCAAACACCACGATCACCACTTCTAAAACCCCATCTAAGCCTTGTTGGGGTCTACGCGCATTAGTGGAAGCGATTTTCGAGCGTAGCTTGTTGTAGATCAGAATCCCGGATATGGTAGGGCTTCTATCCCCCGCTCATCTTCTATAATGTTTTCCTCACCAAAGCTTAAGGTAGGATGATATTACAAGAACATCACTTCTCGTTCACAGCACATGAACTCGACCTCTAGCACTCACAACACTCACATATGGAGACATGAGAGAGGAGAGTAAGGAGCCGTCACAGATGCCTCACACATCCATTGAAAGAAACCCTAGGATTTCCTATATTTATAGAGGACTGTCCGTCGCGCCCCGACCCGCGAAAGCCCAACCGAGCCGGGCGACGCAAACCAGAACCTAACGAAGTGCGGAAAAATTGGTGAGGGTTCTCTCTAACCTATTGGTCTCCTTAGCAATTCACCAAAACACCCTCAATTTAAAACAACAATTTAAACAACATCGAACCCAAGATTACAAAACCCAAGTGAATTTAATATACATATCCTCGGAGATGGGAAGATTCAAATACAACATAACTCCCGTAGGAGACTAATTAACATAGGTTTAAAGCTGTAAAAAGATCGCCACCTCTCAAACTCCGCCTGGCGCCGCCGCACTGCCGACCAACTGCCCTGTAGGAGCCACCGAAAAGGAGCTAACACCTGCACCTGCAAAACACAGCCCGGCTAGGAGTGAGCAACTAAACTCAGTAGGGAAATTACACTACGAATGTCGCGCCCCGACCCGCGGACGCCAAACCGGGCCGGGACACGAGGGGGAAAACCTACAACTACTAGCCTCAACTGACGGAAACAGTTGAAACTAACACACAGCTGGCGGAAACAGCTGACAACATGCACAAGGCGGAAGCAAACTTAACAACATCTATTAACATCTATTACAAAACAGATATAATAGAGTTCTAATACAACAAGTTTATAAGGGATCAACAACAGTCCCCAAAAAGCTACAACACCCACCGGGGTCTCCGCAAAGGCACAAACAAAACCATCCTGACCCTCAGACATGGTCAGGAGCCGACGCGGTACCACTAGACGACCGACGAGGAAGCACCGGAGAGGAGCGGAGACCTGCACCTGCAAACAACACAGTTCAGGTAGAAATGAGCAACAGCTCAGCAGGGTCCTACTCTACCACTCTCGCTAGGAAGGCAACACCCAACGAACCAACTCTGAACCCAAGTACTGAAGCTTGCCAAGGATCCCATAAATCCCGTCAATAACCCGAAGGGCTCCTGTCCCAAGTACGCCCCTCCGACAACCGCTGCTCAGGGGTGGGCAACTCCGACAATCCCTGACACAGGGTGGACATGACGCTACTAGTATGACACCCTTCTCCAAGCGGGATCCCCACACTTGGCGGAACGACCGTGGTTAAGACTATCATCTCTCAGTACTCCAAGCAGCAGAGCCAACACGACCCCTAACTCCCGACCAAAGACTAAGTCTAGCCAGGGAGTCCATCGATCCCATCGATGCTCTCCCCCCCCCCAGGGTTCCTGTCCAACATACGTCCCTCCGATAGCCACTGCTCGAGGACTGGGATACCTCCGACGATCCTTGACACAGGGTGGGCCAGATGATACCTGTAGGACACCCTTACCCGTGCTGGACAGCAGCAAGGGGACACAAGTCGGGGTAACGGCATCCACCACTTAGCCTTTGATCACCGAAGTTCACGGGTCAACCCCACCCAGTATAACCTAGCATGTCTAATGCACAGGAAGCAGGGCAGGATATGAGTAGGGAAAGCAGTAACAAACAACACAACAAGGGCACGCCTTCGGCCCATTTATACTATCACTCCCGAGGGTCATGACTCCTTCGGTTCACCACAAAGCGGGAAAAAGGGCATAACCCATGGCCCAATTATACTAAGCATTCCCGAGGGTTCATTACTCCCTCGGTTAACCACAAAGCAGTAAACAATAAGCATGATAAGCAGCATGTTAAGCCCCGAGGGCAAAACCGTCAAAACCACTTGTATGCGCAACCTCGTGGGCAAAACAGCATTTAAAACAAGTAAAAACCTTCTCTGCACCGAAGGAAATCGATCTCATATAGCAATGAGATCGATCTGCCTCGAGGCTAGAAGCACCCGTCCTGGCCACCAAACGGGATCGATCTCCACCCATATGAAGATCGATCTCGTATGTGACCCTTGACGCGCTGATGCCAACCGCCAAGAGATCGATCTCCCTCCCAGGGAGATCGCTCTCGCTCGGGCGGGGCGTGCCACCCCAAACGAGATCGATCTCATCCCATGAGATCGATCTGGATGGGTTCACCGGCGGCCGGGCGGCGAAGAATACCGCCGGAAACCTCAACCACACCTCACCAAACTAGGTGGGCTGGTAGATCCAAGTGTCACGAAGCTACTCAAGGCTTCAAAACCGGAAAACATCAACTCCACAAGGAGATCCATTGAAATCAAAACCGGATTTCAAACCTTCAAAAGCCACCGCAGTCTTTGAGTAAGAACCCTACCTCCACAGAGCTGCTTCAATCCACGAAGCCTAGCCTAGGATCTTCCTCACGCCGACACGGTTCCAACGAGCCTTCAAGCTCCGAGAACGGTGGCCGGAGGAGGGAGAACGGAGGAGGAAAGGGTTGCCGGAACAGGGGAAGAAAACAGAGCTCTCGCCAGGAAGAAGAGGAAGGAAAATCGCAGCCAAGGAGAAGGGAAGGAAAAGGGGATAAGGCGGGAAAAGCCGGCGAAGGCGGGGGAAAGCCGGCGAAGGCGGGGGAAAGGCGAAGGAGGGGAGCAAAAGTCTCCCCTCCCCTGACAGGGGAAGCGACAGCCATTGCCGTGGCCGTCCTTCGAACGCCACCGCCAACGACTTCCAGGCACAGAGAGATCGATCTCCATGCCATGCAGATCGATCTCCATTGCCCAGAACGGCAACCTTGGGCTGACACTCTGGCCCAAGCCCAGAACTTCCGGTCCCGGGTCCACCTAACCTTTCTAAACAAACACAAGCACCAAACAAGGTCTGTGTGTGCACATCCAGTGTGAAACGACAGCCTAGGCGTAATTTCCCAAATTGCCCTTGGGTCAACAACAAGCCAAAGGAAAAAGAGGGGCGGGTCCTCACATCCTAAAACCCTTAAAAGAAATCTCGTCCTCGAGATTCGATCAAGGAAGTGCTCGGAAACGAAAACAACGCTTAGCAGGATACTACAAAGCGGTAAAAGTTACCTCTAGAGGCGGGTGGTGCTACGGTCAGTGGAAGCGGGTGCTGAGACAGGTAGTCCTGATAGGACGGTTGTACCTCTTCTGCGTAGAGGCTGTCGGGTAGGGCAAACACATGTCCCCCATCATCCGCTCTGGCTCTGCCTCCGCTGCAGCCTTGCCCGGCTCCACCTCTCTGCCCACGCCCAGCCCAGGCCTCTCCGCCTCGACCTCCCGACGGTGCCGCACCCTGCGAGCTCCGCCGCGGACAGTCCCTGCGGAAATACCCCGGCTGCTGGCAGTGGAAACACAGCACTGGCCCACGCTCGGACTACTGTCCTCTGCCTCCCTCCCAGGGAGTCTGCTGTGTGGGTCCCGCTGTCAGGAGGAGCTGGTCGCCCTGAAATGCGGCGATCAGTCTCCTGATCTCCTCTCCAAGTGGTATCTGTCCAAAGTACGTCCCTCCAACAGCCACTGTTCAAGGATTGGACTACCTTCGACGATCCTTGACACAGGGTGGACAAGACCAGACCGGTAGGACAGTGGTACCTGATCAAAGTACGTCCCTCCGACAGCCACTGTTCAAGGATTGGACTACCTCCGACGATCCTTGGCATAGGGTGGACAAGACCATACCGGTAGGATAGTGGTACCTGACCAAAGTACGTCCCTCCGACAGCCACTGTTCAAGGATTGGACTACCTCCGACGATCCTTGACACAGGGTGGACAAGACCATACCGGTAGGACACCACCTCCCTGAGAGCTCCAGCATACCGTGCTGCCACCAGCACCAACAAAAGAAACACGAGTCCCACTCGTCACAAGCCGCAAAACAAAGCAGCACAACAGAAAGCGGAAGAAGAAACAATCACATTCAGCTGAAAAGAAAGCAAGCAAACAGGGATGTTCTAACCCCAGAACTACCCCAACCCATGCACATCTCAACAGAGACCCGATCCAGATCCCTGGGATCTACAACCTATGCTCTGATACCAAGCTGTCGCGCCCCGACCAGCGGACGCCAAACCGGGCCGGGACACGAGGGGGAAAACCTACAACTACTAGCCTCAACTGGCGGAAACAGTTGAAACTAACACACAGTTGGCGGAAACAGCTGACAACATGCACAAGGCGGAAGCAAACTTAACAACATCTATTAACATCTATTACAAAACAGATATAATAGAGTTCTAATACAACAAGTTTACAAGGGATCAACAACAGTCCCCAAAAAGTTACAACACCCACCGGGGTCTCCGCAAAGGCACAAACTGACCCTCAGACATGGTCAGGAGCCGGCGCGCTGCCACGAGACGACCGACGGGGAAGCACCGGAGAGGAGCGGGGACCTGCACCTGCAAACAACACAGTCCAGGTAGGAATGAACAACAGCTCAGCAGGGTCCTACTCTACCACTCTCGCTAGGAAGGCAACACCCAACGAACCAACTCTGAAGCCAAGTACTGAGGCTTGCCAAGGATCCCATAAATCCCGTAAATAACCCGAAGGGCTCCTGTCCCAAGTACGCCCCTCCGACAACCGCTGCTCAGGGGTGGGCAACTCCGACAATCCCTGACACAGGGTGGACATGACGCTACTAGTAGGACACCCTTCTCCAAGCGGGATCCCCACACTTGGCGGAACGACCGTAGTTAAGACTACCATCTCTCAGTACTCCAAGCAGCAGAGCCAACACGACCCCTAACTCCCGACCAAAGACTAAGTCTAGCCAGGGAGTCCATTGATCCCATCGATGCTCTCCCGCCCCCCCCCAGGGTTCCTGTCCAACATACGTCCCTCCGATAGCCACTGCTTAAGGACTGGGCTACCTCCGACGGTCCTTGACACAGGGTGGGCCAGACAATACCTGTAGGACACCCTTGCCCGTGTTGGACACCAGCAAGGGGACACAAGTCGGGGTAACAGCATCCACCACTTAGCCTTTGATCACTGAAGTTCACGGGTCAACCCCACCCAGTATAACCTAGCATGTCTAATGCACAGGAAGCAGGGTAGAATATGAGTAGGGAAAGCAGTAACAAACAACACAACAAGGGCACCCCTTCGGCCCATTTATACTATCACTCCCGAGGGTCATGACTCCTTCGGTTCACCACAAAGCGGGAAAAAGGGCATAACCCATGGCCCAATTATACTAAGCATTCCCGAGGGTTCATTACTCCCTCGGTTAACCACAAAGCAGTAAACAATAAGCATGATAAGCAGCATGTTAAGCCCCGAGGGCAAAACCGTCAAAACCACTTGTATGCGCAACCTCGTGGGCAAAACAGCGCTTAAAACAAGTAAAAACCTTCTCTGCATCGAAGGAGATCAATCTCATATAGTAATGAGATCGATTTATCTCGAGGCTAGAAGCACCCGTCCTGGCCACCCAACGGGATCGATCTCCACCCATATGAAGATCGATCTCGTGTGTGACCCTTGACGCGCCGACGCCAACCGCCAAGAGATCGATCTCCCTCCCAGGGAGATCGCTCTCGCTCGGGCGGGGCGTGCCACCCCAAACGAGATCGATCTCATCCCATGAGATCGATCTGGATGGGTTCACCGGCGGCCGGGCGGCGAAGAATACCGCCGGAAACCTCAACCACACCTCACCAAACTAGGTAGATCCAAGTGCCACGAAGCTACTCAAGGCTTCAAAACCGGAAAACATCAACTCCACAAGGAGATCCATTGAAATCAAAACCGGATTTCAAACCTTCAAAAGCCACCGGAGTCTTTGAGTAAGAACCCTACCTCCACAGAGCTGCTTCGATCTATGAAGCCTAGCCTAGGATCTTCCTCACGCCGTCACGGTTCCAACGAGCCTTCAAGCTCCGAGAACGGTGGCCGGAGGAGGGAGAACGGAGGAGGAAAGGGTTGCCGGAACAGGGGAAGAAAACAGAGCTCTCGCCAGGAAGAAGAGGAAGGAAAACCGCAGCCAAGGAGAAGGGAAGGAGAAGGGGATATGGCCGGGGAAAGCCGGCGAAGGCGGGGGAAAGGCAAAGGAGGGGAGCAAAAGTCTCCCCTCCCCTGACAGGGGAAGCGACGGCCATCGCCGTGGCCGTCCTTCGAACGCCACCGCCAACGACTTCCAGGCACAGAGTGATCGATCTCCATGCCATGCAGATCGATCTCCATCCCATGCAGATCGATCTCCATTGCCCAGAACGGCAACCTTGGGCTGAGACTCAGGCCCAAGCCCAGAACTTCCGGTCCCGGGTCCACCTAACCTTTCTAAACAAACACAAGCACCAAACAAGGTCTGTGTGTGCACACCCAGTGTGAAACGACAGCCAAGGCGCAATTTCCCAAATTTCCCTTGGGTCAACAACAAGCCAAAGGAAAAAGAGGGGCGGGTCCTCACAACGACACACAGAAGGAAGAGGGAAATGCAACAGTGTCGCTCTCAAGTAAGACTTGGTGTATATAGAGGCCTCATAACCCCACCCCGTGTCCCTGACGCCCACGATCATGGTCTTGCAGAAGAACTGGTCACATGTCAGGTCACACTCATTAAGCAGGAACTAACACTGCTGGCCCACAAGCAGGGAACGACACTGCAGGCGGGAAATGACACCGCAGAGTAGGCAACTCCTCTACTCAAGGGTCAACACAGTGGGACATCACCTACACCTCAGCATCCGACTCGAGGCCGACACGACCTCTACAATCATCAAGCAACAGGTGTACCAGTCATCTAGGCCTATCATCGAATTGACTGTACACCACAATTCAAACCGGGTCTAAACTACCCAACCCCGGTCCTAGGCCTAAATCCGAGCTTCCAGTCTCAGGACGGTGACCCACAGATCGCCCACGCCCTAACCATGCAACTAATGCAACAACAGAGATGCATGCGATGAACATACACATAAAAACAGTTAAAGTATGCAACAATATGTGATGATAGCATAACATGGTCTGGGCTCGACACACTACCGCCCCGGGGTGGTGAATATGATATTTTAGGTCTAGAACTGCTACAGTGGTACACCACCAACTGCCAGCCAGTTCACTAGCAACCTGCATCGGGAAGCAGCCCCGCAAACAACAGAGACAAACCACCCAGGTAAAAGCCCTCGGTGCACGCCGGCATGCAAGGCTAAGGAAAGCTGTTGGGCCACTCGCCCGCTTATTCTAAACACCCCAGTAGTCATCACTCTCCAGGTTCACCACTGCCCCTAATATGGGGCTAACATGCTTAAGAGTATGTACCCGATATAAAACTATAAGGAAAACTGTACATACAAAGCCTCGCGGGCAAAACCAAGAAAATCCCTCTCTGTCCTCAAAGGATCGATCCTTTCCCTAAGGAAGGATCGATCTTTCAATTAACAGAGAGCTTTCCCTTCCTGTCGAGCCAAAGAAGATCGATCCTTCCTCCCAAAAGATCGATCATTCTCGCGACAGAGGGCACCCTCTTGTCACGCCAAGGAAGATCGATCCTTCCTCCCAGGAAGATCGATCCTCCTCGCGACAAAGGGGATCCCATGCTACCCAAGGCACACGATTGATCATGTCCAACAAGATGATCGATCCTTCATTGGGTTCAGCATGACCAACAATAAGGATCGATCTTTCTCCAAGAAAGATCGATCTTGTTGGGTTCTCCGGCGAACCTCCGGAGAGAAATACCGTCGAAAAACTCCACCAAATCCCACAAAACCCTGTGATCTGGTAGTACGAAGGACCACGAGTCCAAAACCGGTGGAAATACTATAAACTAACATGTATTCCGTGAGATCTAAGCAAAAGAAAGCACAAACAACTCAAAACTCACAAAACCGGAAACCAAACGTAGGTATGATCCCTACCTAAGCAATAGCTGCTTCAATCCCAGCTGCTAGGCCTTGGATCGTCCCAAATCTCTTCAAAATCCGACAGCTCTGAGCTCAAGAAGGCGGATTTCAAAAGGGATTCAAGGAAGAGAGTTACGTCCGTTTTATAGACAAATGAACCGGCCTATAAAAGATCGATCCTTCCCCGAGGGAAGATCAATCCTTCATGACGATCACACCTTGACTTTCTGGCATCAAAAGATCGATCTTCTAGCAAGGAAAGATCCATTCTTTATGTGCAGAAAGCTAGACTTGGGCTAAATTTCAAGCCCAAGCCCAGATCTTTCGATCCCGGATCCACCTAACCTTTCTAATTAAACACTAACACAAACATGGTCAGTGCGTGCACGCGCGGGTGTGGAAAACCCCAAGAATGCGCAATTTACCAAATTGCCTTTGCGGTCTACAACGAGGCCATAGGGGTAGAGGGACAGGTCCTCACAATCCCCAAGAGTACTGATCCAATTATTAGTCTAATTGTCTAATCCAAGCAAAATTAGTAACCATTTAATTAGGTCACTTAATCGGTCGAACCACCAATAGATGCATGGTTTGGATCCAACAATGATCCAAATCCTACATCTCTCACTCGTATATGTTGGGTTCGACTCTGTCACTTCTCTCTTGATCTTACTTTTAGCTGTAGTGCAAGTTCATATTGGATTTAAGGCTTCCAATTAAAGGGGTAATAAATATTAAACATATATTTTATCATTTAATGTAAATTGGCATCATCAAAACAAGGTTAAGATCAACAATCCCCCTTTTTGATGATAACAACCCTTTTAAATGTGATGACAAAATATTTAAGCTTCCGCTTAATCTATGCATCCATTACTTTCATGAAAAGTGTTCTAAAGTGAATTCTAAAGATGCACACAAGTCATATATCTCTAAAATGATATGAAAAGTTCTATTTAAGATATAATGACAAGATAACTTAGATTTTAGCATATTCACTTCTTTAAAACAAGTATATTTCAGCTTTCATGAAGTGATACATATGGAAATATTAGATCAACAATGTAACTAACAATGTCCAACAACTTTGTAATACAACTTTGTAATTTATTCAAAAGATTCCAACACTTTGCATTACAAAACCTTCATTTCAAAACATGGTTTTCAAAATACAAAATGCAAGAGTTAAAATATAAAAATGTATGGCATTTTCTTTCATCATTCATCACAACTTTTTCTCCCCCTTTGGTATCATAAAAAAGAAACAAGGAATGAGCTTTAGGATCAATCAAGTGGACTAGTGGGAGGGGTAAGTCGGAATTTGTCCTTGAAATAGGTGAAGATGTCTTCAAGTTGTTTGGACACCTTCTCTTGATTTTCTTTGAACTCAGTTTTGATTTCATCAAACTGTTGGGCTTGACTTACTTCCATCCTTCCCAGTCTTTCTTCTAGCTCATCCAGTCGTTGTGTCGTGGTGCGACGAGCGTGGCTATGAGAGGATTTACCTTGATGTCCTTGAAGTTTAGGCTCTCCTTCCTCTTCCCCTATATTTTCTTCATCATGTTCTCCTTCCTCAAAAACAAGCTCCAACGACTCCCTGCAACTCTCCAATGACTGGTTTTTTTACTTTGCACGTTGCTAGCGGTCGACCCCTACATAGTCCGTCACATCGTTCGCCAGGTACAAAAACTCAGCCTTCTTGAGCCACGATCAATAGATACCGCTTAAATGTGTCTCGCACAACAGTCGCGGTGCAGTAAAACATAAGAGAGGTCGATCCCACAGAGAAACAAGCAGAAAGGATTCAGAAACACAGATAATAATTTATCGAAAATAATCAAAAGCGTAAGAGTTAAGAAAGTTAGATCGAAGATATAATGATAATGTGAAATTAATAAAGAAAATCAGGATTTGGATGAGGCTAGACCTCATGAATCCTTCACTCGGACTTGGGTTCTTCTTCTATCAAGGGTACATGTGATACTCAGTCGAGGGATTCACATCCCAATCACCTCGACTGGAAGATATGGAATTATAAATATGATAGAAAATAAATGTCTCTTTCTATATTTTGTTCTTCTCGTTATAGCCCTAACTCCGCCCTACCATAACCTACGAATACACGATACCGGCTGTCACTATAGGCAACGCGCAACAAAAGTTTCACGGGACAAAGCCCTAACATTGTCTTACCATATCCCTAAGAATACACGATACCAGCTGTCACTACGGGTAATGCATAACAAAGATTTCACGAGACTAAGTAGGAGAATGAAGAGATTGTTGTCGGATCACAATATCATAAAAGAAGGATGCCTGGATTTATAATAATGTTCAACCACATAATGATCTATGAAAATCCAATACATATATAGAGTTTAAACATTAAAGATTTAAATATGAACCAATCATAGAGAAAGAAACCCTCGTCCTTGCTTAGTCATCCATCCGCCATGCCCGAAGATTACTCGTCCATGGATGGTGGATTGGTCTCCTTCCTCCTCTAGAAAAGTCTCCAAAAAGTTCTCTTTGAATAACTGTAAGTTGCCTATTTATAGCCTCCAAAAGATTCCCCAAAAAGCTCTCTTTGAATAACCCAACGTTGCCTATTCATAGCCTCCAAAAGATTCTCACTCGGATTAGATCTAGACCTTTGATTTTACTCAGCCGCCATATAATGATCGATCATCACATGGGAAGATGATCGATCATTTCATTATGTAGAAGTGTCACGCCCCGAGAATGATCGATCATTTGAAAGCAAATGATCGATCATTTGCATTGTCAATTTTCTCAATTTTCTCAGCTGCAAAGATGATCGATAATTTCAAGGGAAAAGATCGATCCGAGTAAACATAGCTCACTGTCATCTCTGGGTGAATGAATGATCGATCACTATGGGGGAAGAAGATCGATCATCTTTCCTACGTATTTTCTCATTTGTCATTTAGACTGCGCCATTGGTACTAAAAATACCGTAACTTTCTCTAGGAAACTGGGAATCCCAAACCGTAAAATTCTCTAGAAACTAGACTTCAAGAGCTTTCCAAATATACGGAACATCATCTGGTTCTTCATGAACATGTATGGTTTAATATTCCAAGTTGACCCATGTAATCTTTTCAGCTTTTTTTAGCTCCAATTTACTGCATTCCTCAAACAACTATGTGAAGCAACATATAAATATAAAAATAGTAATAACGATATTAATTAAGGATAATAATCCAGCAATTGAAATGGTTATAAGACTGTTCAGAGTGCACTTTCATGCACTCATCATCAATCCACCGTGAGATCGTCCGTGAGCCTCTGTTGGAAAAAGCTTACTCCAGGGTCGATGCTCCGATCGATCGTTGCATCTTCAATTTCCATCATCATATTCCATGGTCGACCACCACATCGTTCGTGAGCCTACAATATTTAAAATCACAATATCCAAACTCCATGGTCGCCCGGTCCATCGACCGTCGCATCGACCTTCAGTACAATAATTCCTCAAATATTGAATTTAAGGCTTCCAATTACATGGGTAATAAGTATTAAATATATATTTTATCATTTAATGTAAATTGACATCATCAAAAAAGGTTAGGATCAACATCAACCTCTCAAAATAAAGAAACAAATGTTAGGAGTCTTATATACCCCAGATCTATTCGGATTTACCGGTTCAAGCATCTCTAATCCCTTAAAAAGCATTGTGAGGACCCATACCTCCAACCCGGTCTGACCGCGTTAGGTCGAGGGTCTGTCTCGGTTGATCGATTGATCCCAAATGCCCCAAGGGCAATTTGGTAAATTGTGCCTTGGCAATCGGTTTCACATCCATATAGTGCACACACAACCCTATGAATAATAAATGTTCTTATTAGAATCTTAGGCAGGCTTGGGATCGAAAGATCCTTGCTCGGGCGCGACAACTTGTCTTTAGGACATACAGGTGTCAGCCCAGGAGAGATTGATGTCAACACCGACATTTAGGTGTCCCTTCTAGAGACACTGAACCCATAAACCGATCGATTGATCAAGGGAGCGATTGATTAGACTTGGGTAGTATTAATACTCACGAATCCTCTGTTTTCTCTTTTTTTCTTCTTCTCTCCACCACAACTAGGGTGTCTCGAGGGGTGGCTGTTCAAGAGGTTTGGAGACGTCGCCAGCAATAGGAGGAGCAGATCCATACCCACAGCTTAATTAAGGATTAATCACGGATTAGCCTAGAAAGGTAGGATTCTTCACTTAAACCTTTGTTTAGGTGTTCTAGTTTTTTTGAATGCTTGCTCCTTTGCTTTCTTTGTGTTACATGATGCTCCTAGGTGTGTTGAATAACTGATTGAAGTTTGGTTGGAAATGTTTTGGATATATACCAGATTTAATCATCGTTTTCCTATCTAATTTTCAGATTTTCTTTTTTAATTAAGACAGCTATTTCTTAGCTTGATTATAGAGTTGTATGAGCATAATCTCAGTTTATCTTCAACATGAATGTTTTACTCCGAGTCTTCTTTTAACTCCAACTAGTTTCATATTTTTCGAATTTATGTACGATTTTTGGTGAATTAAATGGCGAGACTGTGCTGAACAGGGCCGTGAGTTTAATTGGAGAAATTAAGTGGAATTTCGTTATTGAATTGATTTTGATTTTTATATATGATGATCTCAGTGACCTTTGAGGTTGATCAGCAAATTTTGGCTTTAATCTGAGAAACTTTCGAAGGGATTTTGAGTCATTTATCAAATCTAATTTGAAACCGAAATTATAGATTTTTGTCAATTTATTTTCATCCATTTGATCCAAATTTCGGATATGTGATTTGCGGTATGTCAAGTTTGACATCAATTGTATGTTTAGATTGGATGTTATGATTTTTCGAATTTAGTACTATCATTGATTTAAATTTAATAACTTGAACTTTGAATAATGTTATATATATATATATATATATATATATATATATATATATATATAGAGGAATTATCTAGAACAAACCAGTTCTCTAAGTCTTATTGAGAGAACTGGTTTGTGGACTGTCCGATCTCCATCGAACGGTCATGATCAATGATCAGATCATGACTTAGTCCCCCCATCCAGCCCCCTTCCCCCCCTATCCGGTTCCAGCCCCCCCCAGCCCCCCCCCAGATTTGGTGCCCTAAGCGCCGCCGCCTTCCCGAGCTTCTTCCCCACAGCCTCCGGCGAGCTTCTTTGCCACCTCCTCCGGGCGAGCTTCTTCGCCACCGCCTCCCCCGAGCCCAAGCTTCTTTGCCACCGCCTCCCCCGAGCCCGAGCATCTTCGCCATCGCCTCCCCCTCCCCCGAGCTTCTTCGCCACCGCCCCCTCGAGCTCGAGCTTCTTCGCCACTAGATCCGTTTGGGAGGTTTTTGACCTGTGGATCAATCCAACCAGTCTCGGATCGATCCAACCAGTCTTGGATCAATCGGACTTGGTGTGTTGGATTGATCGGACTCGGAGTTGGATCGATCGGACACTGTAGCTTGTCGGTGGAATTACGAGGACGACCGTCGTGGTCGTCGCTCTCCACTGTCAGGGAAGAGGAGACTTTCTCTCCTCTGCTCCCTCTTTTCCCCGGCTTTCCCCTGGGTTTACTTCCTCTTCTCTTCCCTTCTTTTCTTCTTCTTCCGCAGCTCTGTTTCTTCCTCTGTTCTTCCCGGCTACCACCTTCTTCTTCGTCGTTCTTCCTCCTCCGGCCACCGTTTTGGGTGTTCCAAAGCTCGTTGGATCCGTGGGGGCTTGAGGAAGATCCCTGGTATGGTTTAGTTACTTGTTTAGCGCCCGTTTAGCGGGGAATCAGTCGAGGTTTAGCGTTTCAGGTAGGTGTTCTACCTACGTGACTTGTTTAATGGGTTTCTCTTAATCTAGACATTAGATCTTGTTGTATTTGTGTGGTTGGATGCATGTTGCTTAGTAGAATTTATGGTATGAGTTTCATGAACTTTGGTTGAGATTTTAGTAGGATTTATACGTGTTTAATCTCGGATTTTCTGATTTCTGCTGTTCTTGAATAACAGCTGGTTGCGGCGAGGTTTCCGATCAGTACGTGCATGTTCTTGGGTTGTCATGAACATAAGCGTTGTAGATCTCTGAGTTATCTCTCAAACCCAACTGATTTCATATTTTTCTGATTTTCCTACGATTTGTTATGAATTGATTTCTGGAGGGCTGCGTTGCAGCAAGTACTTGGTAAGTTAGTTTGATTAGCGGTTTTGATTAGTGTTTTCCCGTTAATCTAGCCGTTGGATGATTCTGGATTTTGGATATGTTGATCCATGCATATAGATCTTCTGGAGACTAGGTTGGATCCCAAATCCGACGTCGATTGGATGTCGGATCGACGGATCACATAGTTGCTATGTAGAGAATGATTTCTTGTTCTTGGGCTTTCCGAGTGGGATCGATCCGACTTGCAAGTCCGATCGATCGGACTACTTGTGGTAAGTTAGTTTGATTAGCAGTTTTGATTAGTGTTTTCCCGTTAATCTAGCCGTTGGATGTTTCTGGATTTTGGATATGTTGATCCATGCATATAGATCTACTGGAGGCTAGGTTGGATCCCAAATCCGACGTCGATTGGACGTCGGATCGACGAATCAACTAGCTGCTATGTAGAGAATGGTTTCTTGTTCTTGGGCTTTCCGAGTTGGATCGATCAGACTACTTGTGGTAAGTTAGTTTGATTAGCGGTTTTGATTAGTGTTTTCCCATTAATCTAGCCGTTGGATGTTTCTGGATTTTGGATATGTTGATCCATCCATATAGATCTACTGGAGGCTAGGTTGGATCTCGAATCTGACGTTGGTTGGACGTCGGATCGACGGATCAACTAGTTGCTATGTAGAGAATGGTTTTCTTGTTCTTAGGCTTTCCGAGTTGGATCGATCGGACTAGTAGTAGGATCGATCCATGCAAGTTGGATCGATCAGACTTCAGGTAGGATCGATCCATGGGTATGTTGGATCGATCCAGGTTGCATCTTCCAAGATGGTTTGTTCATTGAGGGTTGTCGGATCGATCCATGGGTATGTTTGGATCGATCCAGGGTTTCCCAAGAACAGTATATGAGGGTAGCAGAGAATGGCATGTTAGTGATATTGCTATAACTATTGTTTGTTATCGCTTTGTGGTTGAACCGGGAGTGTGAGGACTCCCGGGGTTGTGTAGTATAAATGGGCCATGGGTTATGCCCTTGATCCTCTATCGCTTTGTGGTTAACCGGGGGAGTCATAAACCCTCGGGAATGCTTAGTATAAATGGGTCATGGGTTATGTCCTTGATCCTTTATCGCTTTGTGGTTAACCGAGGGAGTCATTGACCTCGGGAATATTTAGTGTAAGCGGGTCGTAAGTATGCCCTTTGATTGTTGCTTGTTTATACTGTTGCATGATGAGTGCATGAAAGTGCACTTTGAACATGACTAAGAGCAGCTTATTTGCTTAGTTTTCATGATTAATATAGATGATTTCATTCGTATATGTTGCTTCACAAAGTTATTTGTATTATGCAGGAAATTGAAGCAAAGATGGGTCTTTAACGCCAAAACTGTATCTTCTCGGAAGAAACCAGTTGATATGTCATATATGGTTGGAAAGGTCTGGAAGTATAGTTTCAAGAAGTTTTTACGGTTCGTGATTTGGAGTTTCCTAGAGGAAGATATACTATTTTGAGTACGAGAGGTGCAGACAAAGCAGTTACGGAAGAAGAAGATTGATTTGATGCTCAAAGGATCGATCCTTTCTCGTCCATGGATCGATCATTTTATGCTATAGAGAGTTGACAGAGAGCTAGTTTTAAGAAGATCGATCATTTCCCCCATGAAGATCGATCTTAGTCGGGGCGACCCAAATTACAGCAAATGAGGAGAAATACAGTTTCGTCGACTGGTAGGAAAATATTCATAACATATTCTCTAGAAGTCCAAATATTCTGAAATTTGAATACATGATAGACGGCTCAGATATCTACAACTTTTATGTTGGACATTTAGTGAGATTCTGGACGGTGTGATAGCAGATTAAAAGAATAGATGAAGTTAGACAGCTGGAAAACTGTTCTGTCGAAGCTGAGGAGAATATTCGTCAAATATTCTATATAACTCAAAATATTGCGAAATCTTCTGGATCTGGTAGAAGACTTTCAAATATACAACTTTCGTGTTGAACAAGTTTCCAAATTCCGGCTGGATTGGACCCAGTTGTGACCAGAATAGGGCTGCCTTCAGGAAATCCGAGTCCAACTCAACTAAAACCCTAATTTCGGGGTTCCCCTATATGTTTGCTTCACGTGAAGTGGCCGGAAGTCACTTTTTTGAAGTGACTTCCAAGCCACTTCAGGTGTTTGGTTGCTCGGAAGTGCACTTCCAAGTCATTGTAGCCAAAGCTGCCACTTCCCATTTCGACGTCCGGTTTTTTTGGCCTAAAGTCATTTGAAGTGACATTTGAAGTAGCATTTGAAGTGGAAAATAATATTAATAATATTATACTGTAATAAAATATTAATATAAGTAGGTCTCACATATCACGTATCACCTCGTGATTGATCCACGTCATCCAAAATAATATTATTTCTAATAATTTAATTTTAAAGTTATTAAATTATTAATATTTTAAAATTAAAATATTTTTTTAATTTTTTAATTTTAATATTTTAAGCGGCAAATAATGTTAATAATATCATTAATATTATACTGTAATAAAATATTAACATAAGTAGGTCTCACATATCACGTATCACATCGTGATTGATCCGCGTCATCCAAGATAATATTATTTCTAATAATTTAATTTAAAAGTTATTAAATTATTAATATTTTAAGATTAAAATATTATTTTAATGTTTTAATTTTAATATTTTAAGTGGCAAATAATGTTAATAATATCATACTGTAATAAAATATTAATATAAATGGATCCCACATGCCACGTGACACCTTGTGATTGGTCAACGTCATCTAAAATAGTATTATTTTTTAATATTTTAATATAGGGAAATTATTAAAATATTAAATAGTTGGGGGTGACCATATTCCACTTCAAATATCAACCAAACACCAAAACTCAGAAACCCCCCAGAAGTCACTTCACTTCACTTCATTTCACTCCCCATAAGTCACTTCACTTCAGCTCACTTCTCAGCAACCAAACATGCCCATATATGCATATTTAATCCGAAATTTGGGAGGTCTCAAGGGGGTTTTCTACAAAGCTTTGGAGGGGAGAAAAGCAAAGGAGGAAGATGAAGAAATATCCATCCATGGCCGAGTAATCTGCGGGCATGGTGGACGGATGACCTAGCATGGATTAGGGTTTCTTCTCCAACGATGGTTCATGTTTTAAACTTTATTGTTAAACTCTTCTCTATGTATTGAGTCTTCAAAGATTATTTTCAGATTATAGGTTCCTATGTGGATGATTAATATTATGAATCCAGTCATGGTTCTTTCATTATCTTATAATCCCATGGTTATCTCTTTTGATTCTTCTATCGAGTCTCACGAGACCTTCGCTATGCATTGCCCGTAGTGACAACTGGTATTGTGTATTCTTAGGGATCTAGTAAGACAAGGTTGGGGCTCTATCCCGTGAAATCTTTGCTATGCATTGTCGATTGTGAGAGTTGGTAATGTGTATTCTTAGAGATCTGGTTAGATAGAGTTAGGGCTTTGTCCCGATGAACTTTTGCTATATGTTGCCTGTAGTGACAGCCGGTATCATATATTCTTAGGTTTGGGTTGGACGAAGTTAGAACTATAATGAGGAAGAATCAATTGTAGGAAGAGACATTTATATATTTTGTTAGGTTTATAGTTCCATATCTTCCGGTTAAGGTGATTGGAATGTGAATCCCTTGACTGAGTATCATATGAACCATTGAGAAGAGAAGAACCTAAATCCGATTGAAGTGATTCATGAAGCCTAGCCTTATCAAAACCCTGATATCTATAGTCAATCCTACATTATCATTAATCCTTTGATCTAATTTAGTTTAGACAGCTTTTTTGATTGTCTTCAATATATTATTATCTGTATTTCTGGATCTTTTCTGCTTGTCTCTCTGTGGGTTCGACCTCTCTTATGTTGTACTGCACCGCGACCGCTGTGCGTGACACATTTGAGCGATATCATTGCAGCGTGACACATTTGAGCGATATCATTGCATGCATTGTAGTTAGTGCTATTAGTCTGCTGTTTGGGGTAGTGTTAGCTCTGTTGCTTGGAGTACTGAGGGTTGGTTGTCATAACCATGGTTGTTTCGCCAAGTGTGGAGGTCCCGTTTGGAGAGGGGTGTCCTACAGGTATCATCCTTGTCCACCTTGTATCAGGGATTGTCGGAGGAGGTCCACCCTAGGTAGTGGCTGTCGGAGACGTACTTTGGACAGGTACCCTTCGGGTTATTGACGGGATTTATGGGGTCCCTGGCAGGCCTCAGTACTTGGCACGGAGCTAGTTCAGTTGCAGTTTCCCCTTCTTTGTGTATGTCGTAGAGTAGAACCCTACTGAGCTTAGTGCTCACTCCTACCCGGGCGGCGTTTGCAGGTGCAGGTACCAGCTCTCCTGTGGTGGGCCCCAGTTACTGTTAGTAGATGTAGGAACCCCCCCTCGTGTCCAGGTCCGGGTGGGTCTTCTGGGGCGGGGCACGACAACTTGGTATCAGAGCATAGGTTGTAGATCCCAGGGAATAGGATCAGGATTCGGTTGAGATGAGCGTGGGCTGGGATGGTTCTAGGGTTAGAACATCCATGTTTGCTTGATTTGCTTCCCCGCTTTATGTTGTGATGCTTTGTTTTACGGTTTCGTACGAGTAGACGCTCGTTTGTCGTTGGTGATTGCGCAGATGTCAGGAGCTCGAGGGCGACCTTCGATTGCTGGTCGGGGTGGGGCACGACTTGGTCGACCCGCCCGACCAGACGGGGTAGCACCTGTCAGGACGGTCAGAGCTAGACGGACTGAGTCGCCGCCAGCGACAGTTTCGGTCGCACTGGAGGAGGCCCTTCTCGCCGAGGAGAGGGTTCCCCCTCCTGTCGACACGCGGACTGCTGCGGCAGTCTTGCTGGAGTTTCAGCAGTATGCAGCTAGGTTCTCCAGGCTCGTCAGGTTCGCCGGTCCAGTGGCGGATGACCCTCTTGACAGAGCGCGGCAGTTTCAGTGGGGGCTACGGCCCGAGATCAGGCTTCTGATGGCAACACGGTATGCTGAGCTCTCAAGGAGGTGGTGTCCTACAGGTATCGTCATGTCCACCCTGTGTCAGGGAATGTCGGAGAATGTCCACCCTTGAACAGTGTTGTCGGAGGGACGTACTTTGGACAGGTACCACTTGGAGAGGCGATCAGGAGGCTGATCGCCGCGCGCCAGGCAACCATCTACTCGGCGGTGTTGGGTGTTGCGTTGGCAGTGGAGCCTCGTTGCCAGGAGAGGCCGAGGGTTGTCCAACCGGTACCAGTAGCAGGTAGGGGAGGTGGTGAGGAGTCTCACAGGTCTCAGGGTCGTAGAGACCAGCGCAGGAGACCCGCACCCCAGCAGCAGCAACCCGACCAGGGCGACCAGCTTCTTCTGACGGCGGGACCCACACAGCAGGTTTCCTGGGAGGGAGGCCAGGGGCGACAGTCGGAGCGTGGACGGACCAGCACTATGTTTCTACTCCAAGCAGTGCAGACACTTCCGCAGAGACTGTCCGCTGTGGAGCGCGTAGAGTGCGGCACCGCAGGGAGGTCGAGGTGGAGGGTCTTGGGCTGGGCAGGGGCAGAGAGGTGGAGCTGGGCGAGGCCGCAGCGGAGGCAGAGCCAGAGCAGATGGCGGGGGTCAGGTGTTTGCCCTACCTGACCGCCCCTACGCCGACGAGGTGCAGCCGTCCTACTAGAGCTACCTGTCTCGGCAGCCGCTTCCACTGACCGTTTTACCGTCCGTCTCCAGAGGTATATTTTTTTGTCTTTTCATGTCTTCTAGTATAGCTGTTTTGTTGTTTCCGAGCCCTACCTTTATCGAATCTCGGGACGATATTTCTTTTAAGGGTTTTAGGATGTGAGGACCTGTCCCTCTATTCCTGTAGCTCATTGCTGATCACAAGGGCAATTTAGTAAATTGCGCCTTGTCGGTTAGTTTCTCACCCGCGTGCGCGCACAGCCTCTGATGGATGGTTGTGTTTGACTAGATCCGTTTGGGAGGTTTTTGACCTTTGGATCGATCCAGCCAGTCTCGGATCGATCCAGCCAGTCTTGGATCGATCGGACTTGGTGTCTTGGATCGATCGGACTTGGTGTGTTGGATCGATCGGACTCGGAGTTGGATCGATCGGACACTATAGCTTGTCGATGGAATTGAGAGGACGGCCGTCGTGGCCGTCGCTCTCCACTGTCAGGGGAGAGGAGACTTTCTATCCTCTGCCCCCGCTTTTCCCCGGCCTTCCCGGCTCTCCCCTGGCTTTACTTCCTCTTCTCTTCCTTCTCTTCTCTTCTTTTCTCTTCTTTTCTTCTTCTTCCGCGGCTCTGTTTCTTCCTCTGTTCTTCCCGGCTGCCACCTTCTTCTTCGCCGTTCTTCCTCCTTCAGCCACCATTTTGGGTGTTCCAAAGCTCGTTGGATCCGTGGCGGCGTGAGGAAGATCCCTGGCATGGTTTAGTTGCTTGGTTAGCGGCCGTTTAGCGACGAATCAGCTGAGGTTTAGCGTTTCCGATAGGTGTTCTACCTACGTGACTTGTTTAATGGGTTTCTCTTAATCTAGACGTTAGATCTTGTTGTATTTGTGTGGTTGGATGCATGTTGCTTAGTAGAATTTATGGTATGAGTTTCATGAACTTTGGTTGAGATTTTAGTAGGATTTATACGTGTTTAATCTCGGATTTTCCGGTTTCTACTGTTCTTGAAGAACAGCCGGCTTGCGGCGAGATTTCCGATCAGTACGTGCATGTTCTTGGGTTGTGATGAACATAAGAGTTGTAGATCTCTAAGTTATCTCTCAAACCCAACTGATTTCATATTTTTCTGATTTTCCTATGATTTGTTATGAATTGATTTCTGGAGGGCTGCGTTGCAGCAAGTACTTGGTAAGTTAGTTTGATTAGCGGTTTTGATTAGTATTTTCCCGTTAAGCTAGCCGTTGGATGATTCTGGATTTTGGATATGTTGATCCATGCATATAGATCTACTGGAGGCTAAGTTGGATCCCGAATCCGACGTCAGTTGGACGTCGGATCGACGGATCAACTAGCTATTATGTAGAGAATAGTTTCTTGTTCTTGGGCTTTCCGAGTTGGATCGATCGGTCCGATCGATCCAACTACTTGTGGTAAGTTAGTTTAATTAGCGGTTTTGATTAGTGTTTTCCCGTTAATCTAGCCGTTGGATGTTTCTGGATTTTGGATACGTTGATCCATGCGTATAGATCTACTGGAGGCTAGGTTGGAACCTAAATCCGACGTCGGTTGGACGTCGGATCGACGAATCAACTAGCTGCTATGTAGAGAATGGTTTCTTGTTCTTTGGCTTTCCGAGTTGGATCGATCGGACTTGCAACTCCGATCGATCGGACTACTTGTGGTAAGTTAGTTTGATTAGCGGTTTTGATTAGTGTTTTCCCGTTAATCTAGTCGTTGGATGTTTCTGGATTTTGGATATGTTGATCCATCCATATAGATCTACTGGAGGCTAGGTTGGATCCCGAATCTGACGTTGGTTGGACGTCGGATCGACGGATCAACTAGTTGCTATGTAGAGAATGGTTTTCTTGTTCTTAGGCTTTCCGAGTGGGATCGATCGGACTTGTGAGTCCGATCGATCGGACTAGTAGTAGGATCGATCCATGCAAGTTGGATCGATCAGACTTCAGGTAGGATCGATCCATGGGTATGTTGGATCGATCCAGGTTGCATCTTCTAAGATGGTTTGTTCATTGAGGGTTGTCGGATCGATCCATGGGTATGTTTGGATCGATCCAGGGTTTCCCAGGAACAGTATATGAGGGTAGCAGAGAATGGCATGTTAGTGATATTGCTATAACTGTTGTTTGTTATCGCTTTGTGGTTGAACTGGGAGTGTGAGGACTCCCGGGGTTGTGTAGTATAAATGGGCCATGGGTTATGCCCATTATCCTTTATCGCTTTGTGGTTAACCGGGGGAGTAATGAACCCTCTGGAATGCTTAGTATAAATGGGTCATGGGTTATGCCCTTGATCCTTTATCGCTTTGTGGTTAACCGAGGGAGTCATGGACCTCGGGAATGTTTAGTATAAGCGGGTCATAAGTATGCCCTTTGATTGTTTCTTGTTTATACTGTTGCATGCATTGTTGTTAGTGTTGTTAGTATGCTGTTTGGGGTAGTGTTAGCTCTATTGCTTGGAGTACTGAGAGTTGGTTATCATAACCACGGTTGTTTCGCCAAGTGTGGAGGTCCCGCTTGGAGTGGGGTGTCTTACAGGTATCGTCCTTGTCCACCATGTGTCAGGGATTGTCAGAGGAGGTCCACCCTAGGCAGTGGCTGTCGGAGACGTACTTTGGACAGGTACCATTCGGGTTATTGACGGGATTTATGGGGTCCCTGCTAGGCCTCAGTACTTGGCACGGAGCTAGTTCTGTTGCAATTTCCCCCTTCTTTGTGTGAGTCGTAGAGTAGAACCCTACTGAGCTTAGTGCTCACTCCTACCCGGGCTGCGTTTGCAGGTGCAGGTACCAGCTCTCCTGCGGTGGGCCCCAGTTGCTATTAGTATATGTAGGAACCCCCCCTCGTGTCCCGGTCCGGTGGGTCTTCCGGGGCGGGGCACGACAGCCGCGCCCCGTCCACCCTCGCAGCTCCTGCCATCTCCGCTGACTTACTCCTATCCCGATCCCCATCGTTGCCGCCCCTATTCCGTTGATCTCCACCACACCCTGTTTAGATTTCTGCTATTTTGCGTAGGGCACGGGAGATAGAGGGTGGACGGCGGCGACGCTGGGAGATGGTGGAGGGTGGATGGCGGCGGCGCTTAGGGCATGAGAGACGGTGGAGGTTGGACGGCGGCGACGCTTAGAGCACGGGAGATCGCGATCGACTGAATGGGAGGGGGGGAGTGGAGAGGGTGGGAGGGGAGGGGCGAGGTTGAGGGTGGATGGGGCGAGGGAGGCCGGGGCAAGGTCGTCGGCGGCAAGCTGGCGGCGATGTCGAAGAAGCTCTGGACGGCGGCATCGCTTAGGGCACGGGATCGGGGAGGGGGGGAGGGAGCTGGAGCCGGATAGAGGGGGAAGGGGCTGGATGGGGGATTAAGTCATGATCTGATCATGACCGTCCGATGGGGCTGTCCGATCCCCATCGGACGGTCCACAAACCAATTCTCCCTACAAGACTTAGAGAACTGGTTTGCTCTAGATAATTCCTATATATATATATATATATTTGAGGCATGTGATTGAACCAAGGAGTCACACCCCTTGGGATGTGTAGAATAGATTGTTATTGTTGTTAATTGTTGGCTAGCTGGGTTGTATCTCATTTGTAGAATTTTGGTCGACGGTGCATGTGTGTCGTCGTAATGCCGAAATTTATATTGAATTATATGTTAGATTGTTTGTTTAGTCTCGCGGAGACTTGTAGGTTGTTGCGTCTATTTATTCGTTTTATCTAAACCATTGCTATGTTCACTCCCTTGGCGAACTATATGCTACGCCTAACCTTGTATATTATCTGGCATATTGTTGCATGCCTGAAATCTTATTTATGTGCGTGTGAGCATTACATGCATTTGAATGCATTTGAAGCATAAGAGTTAGGACGTGGGTGATGGGTCGATTGTCGATCAGAAGGTTCGGCCAGCTCGGATCAAGCTTTAGGACGAGACTGGGTACCAAGGTTTAGGACGAGATTATTACTGTAATCATTGTTTTATCGAGATAAATATTTAGCTGGTTACAGATCATAGTGTTTGAGGTCTAGAGGTTGTATCGTTTCTCTTGTGCCAAGGTTTAAGGTGGTTTATTTACTGTTACGCCTTGGGGCAGTTTGTTATCTGCTGTAGAGTTGGGAGTGCATTGGAGATCCCTGCTTGCTCTACCTTGTTCACACTTTGATGAGCGCTTAGAACCAGCGTGATCCTTATTATGGCTGGTCACACTTCCAGGAGCGCTTAGAGCCAGCGTGATCATCGTCGTGGTTGTTTACTTTTCTGCTGATGTAGTTAGTTACGCCTTAGACGCAACGCGTTTTAAAGCCGTGCTGGCAGTGATCCGTCAGAAAAACTCCATGGTTAAGCGTGATCGACCTGGAGTAGTCACACGATGGGTGACCTACTGGGAAGTTTTCTTAGATTTCTGCGGTGAGCTAAAAGCGGACAATATTGTGTCGGGTAGGGCCCTCGGGTGGATCCTGGTCGGACCGGGAGCCCGCAGGGCGGGGGGTGTTACAGTATGGTATCAGAGCCGATTTCCAGCCGGAAATTGTTCCGGCGAGGAGGCTGGGCCTCCAGGGGGGTGGATTGTGAGGCCCGCTGGGTCTACCGTAGGACAAGATGCCTGCGCCTGGAGGGCGGGGCTGAGTCGGGTAGCCGGGTAAGCAATCCCACAACGCCTGGGTATGGTCCGGGGTTCGATATAAGTATATATTAAGCCCTTAATAGACACAACGCGTTTTAAAACCGTGCTGGCAGTGATCCGCCAGAAAACTCCATGATTAAGCGTGCTCGACCTGGAGCGGTCCCGGGATGGGTGACCCACTGGGAAGTTTTTCCAGATTTATGCGGTGAGCCAAAAGCGGACAATATTGTGTCGGGCGGATCCTGGTCGGACCGGGAGCCCGTGGGCGGGGGCCCAGTGGAGGGCCGGGGCGTTACAGACTTGGCAGAGAGAGATGGCACAGTTTGTAGTCCCCTTTCTTTGTGAGTGTCACAGGATAGAATCCTACTTAGCTTATCGCTCACTCCTACCCGGTCTGTGTTTTGCAGGTGCAGGCATCAACTCTTCATTCGTAGTACCAGCTGGACAGGCTCTTGGTGGCGCGTCGACCTCGGAGGTGTTTGAGGACTTGGGGCTCAGCGTTTCCTATTGGATTAGATAAATGTATAATTTTCTTCTGTAAATATTTTTGAGATAGTTATACATGTCTTTTGAGGATTGGTTTTGTATCAGAAACCTTGTTTATATTTGATGTTTAGTGATTTTCAATAAAATATTAGAGATGATCATTTTGACCCTAGATCAATTGTTTTAATTAGATTTATTATTTTATTATAAATGCACCATGTATGGATTGAATAGATTTGGAACCCTCACACCTCGGATCGGATGGGTTTTCTAGGTCGGGGTGTGACAAGCATGCTTAACCTCTCGAGACTTTTGCTCCTATATTCATACTTAGTCGTTATACACACAAATGACAAAGTTGTGCACATGAAAATAAAGTGGGATGATCTGGATGGTCTTCCCTTCGTCCTCATGCCATTAGGCTAAAAAGTAACCACTTTCCTAAACATGTTCCAGATAAATCGAATAATTCATAGCCATAGGAAACATGCTAAAGTAGCAACATTAGCCCTTTACTTCTTGACATAGTCAAAGGTCAAAGAGCACGATCGATAAATACTAGACATGTAAAAATGACCTGGAGGACTCACAGTGTGGAAGTATGGACCCATTCTCTTCATTTCCCCTATAAGTCCAGAGCGCATGCAATATGAAGTACATGAAGTACATGCTACAGGGATAGCTCATTCAAAAAAGAACGCATGCCCTATCCACCGTACAGATTTAGTCTAGTCGTTCTTCAAGCGCATAGCCCGAGTTCTCATTTGCTTGCCTTTTGAGGCGCCAAAATAAGATCTCGCATCTTACTTACCATAACAGGCATAACAGACACTGGGCATGACTGTTATTGACCTTATAACTTCAGATCTCATCCTATCTACCAATAGGGCGACACTCTGATCTCATCCTTGCTATTTCAAGCTCCAAGGGTGATTGCTCATGTGAGTGAGCCAATCTTGCATGTTTGATATGCTCGTCATGTGTGTGCTATCTCAACGAGACTCAATAATCATGCAAGTACCTATAACCACATAATTGGAGTTAACTCAAGTGATTTATATATGAATTAAGGAGTGATCAACTACTTTGGAGCGCATGACAAGCTTATAGAGTCCTAGAGCCCTGACATAAGCTACAAGCCTCTCAATAATGGGCTTTGACAGAGGATTCACAATCATATTACTCGTATCAAGATCAGGATCACCTCCTTGATGCAATCATGTCTTTAGTGGAGTGACATCCCATATCGAGATGTTTGGTATTCTCAAAAACATATAAAAAACCATCGCATAGGCAACCATACCATAAATCATCACTACACCCCATGTGTATGTGATGACTCATAATGCTGAAGAATCACACTAACCAAACAACTCCACAATCAGCAGCAGAGCAAGTCTCAAACCATTTGTGATGGCATTAGAATATGGAACATGGGACATTTTTCACAATGCAAGGTCTTTTCTATGCTAGCAAGGGATGAGAAGGCCTCTCTAGTAATAGGCTCTCCATCATCATGCGGAGCAGTTATGAAAGTCCCCCTCTCGATCTAAAAAAAAGACGACGAAGGATAACTCTATATTTGCTTCTACGTAATTTCGTGTCCTGAGAATCATCAACCAATAGACCTAAGCCATCAGTGATCAAAGCCGCAACCACTGTTTCTAGCTAGGAGATAAAAAAGCTCATCCTTATTCTCAACTAGACTAATTGGTGCGTAAGTAAAGTCGCTCCCACTATCCTTGGGAGGTTAAGGAGTTTCCTACTCATTCTCAACTAGGCTAGTTGGTGCGCCTTTCACTAGATTCTCTATCTCGTAGAGTCTTTGATCTCGGGACACATCTCTTCTGCTAGAAAATTCCTCTATGAGGAAAAATACTACATCATGTGACTCAATCTCAGTTACACTCCCATTAGGAACCTTGTGGCTGCAAATTACCCAAAATAGGCTCTTCGTCGATCCTCAGAATAAGTGGAGTGAATTTTGACATTGGAAACGCGTGGCTAAGGATACAGGCAGCAATCAACAAGACAACAACACATCCCAAAAAATAGAAACATGTGCATGCGCTATCATCCACCTGACCATGTTTAACAAGATGCAATATCATATCTCCGCCACACCTTTTTGTTGCAGAGTAAGAAACAACTAACTATTTGACTATCATTTTCTTCACGGAGCACCTCCAATTGCTTGAATAGATACTCGCGATATTGATCACCAAGAGCCGAAATGCTCTTGCCTAACTGATTCTCAACCTCAAAGATAGGAAATCTGAAACAAACCAAATGCTTCGGACTCATGGGAGATCAGGTAGATACGATCAAAATGTGTTAGTAATCTCTAAACATGATAGAAATAAAACGCACCATGTTGTCTCCATATATAATAGTCACATATGTTAGAATAGTCATACTTGCAATTCTATTACATGTCCATTTGGCTTTGCCAAATGATTTTCTAATTATCTTTTCCAGAAACCAACTTCCCAAATGGGCAGGATGACTTGCGAGTGGGCTAAAAAAAACTTCAATCCAACAAATACAATCGATTTCTCGAACCCAATATGACTTGATCGAACACAACCAACTGTAGAATCACTTTGAGCATCACCCAGGACGCATCATAGGCTAATTCTTTGGCAAAATAAGGCTAGAGTAGTCCGTAAAATCATTTGCGATTGAGCCAAAAGCTAGAGTTCCCTGTAGTCTAAACCAAATAAGCTAACAACTGATAATAGGTCCAATATAATCGATAAACATTACAAGCCATAAAGGGGAAAAACTGCGCATGTGTTTTAGGTCTAGTCTATGTGTCTCTAAAGGCAATATATGGTAATTGTTTTGCTGACTCTTTATAATATGGAACTGATCATGCGTTCTTACTTGCATGCAGATCTTTAAAAGTCGACAGTCTCTTATTCAGTGGGCCCAAGAGGTTGGAAGACAGAATGGACTAATTATAGTGACATAGAGTTCTGAGGTTGGAGGATTTAGTAGAAAGCCAATGATCACACTTGCATGCGACATGAGTGGTGAGTATTGGAGCTCGGCTAAATACCACATGAACAATGAAAAGCGCAAAGGGTCTAAAAAGCAGGAGTCAAAAAAGAAGAAGAAGAAGGTTAATTTGGGTACAAAGAAATGTGATTGCCCGTTTAAACTTCAAGGTGTGAAGCTTGCTTCTGGTGATGAGCGGATGATGACGGTGCTTTGTGGGGTGCACAACCACCCAAATGCACTTCATCTTGAGGGCTAGTGACAGAGCTTGAAAAGTGTCGTGGCTTAACAAGTCTATTCAAAATTAGAAATTTATAATCAAACTTCAAACTAACTACTTTAGGGGTAGCTAGCAGTGAGTCCGAGTCGAATCCACATGGAATGCGTAGAAAAGTAATTAAACTACTAAACTTAGTCTAAGTATTCCTACCAATAAGTTGAGAAAAGATTCAAATTGAAATTAAACTAACTTTATACTAAGGATTGATAAATACGAGAAAAGGTACCAGAGAATTCTTAATCGATAACTAGGATTCTACCATGTCTTCCTAGGATTAGAACGAGCTAACCAAACTGAATGGTTTTCCTAATGGTTGATAGGTGAATGGCTAGTTCTCCCTATCACTCAACAAGTTCCGATTATGATCCCTTGTCAGTGAGAGCAATTATCTAAAAGTTAGTGATCTAATGATTAGTTATGATCACTGCTAATGAATCCTCTGATCAGGATGAATTCATCACGAGAAAATAGTAAAATATGGATTTAGGTATAAGATCAAGATGATTCTAGCACCTTGAGATCGCCAAATAGAATGTATCAATGATTAGTAGTTAACCTAGTGGTTCTAGCACTGGTGTAGTGGTACTAGCACTTACGAAATCCCTAATCTTGAATTAAGATGAATAACGAATTAAGAGTTGGTCATAATGGTTCTAGCATTACGTGTAATGGTCCTAGCATCACAAGACTCTTAATCTCGAGAAAAAGATCCTCACATCCATGGTTCTAAGATGAATGTTTTAATGAGAGTCTCTAATCTGAAGCCCTAACATCCTCAAGACCTAGATCTAGGGCATAAAGGAACAAATCATTCATCCACTAATAGTAAAATCATACCAAGTTCATATAGAAATTAAGATAAATCCATACAAACCATTCAAATAGGTACACAAGTCCTAAATCTTAGGAATCCCCAATAGAAACACTAGTTACATCATAAGAATCCCATAATAAAAAGTTTAGCTATTCATCTTTTGAGTTTGACCCATAGATAAGGGTTGATGAAGCTTTTCGGCTATGGATTTTCTCTCAAAAGATTTTAAAAAGAAAAGTTAAAAAGAGAAAAAAAAACTAAGAAAACTGTTCTTCACGTCCAAGAGAGAAGACTCCTAAAACCCTAAAAGATGCCTATTTATAGCCTAGGTTACACCTTCTCTCGGATTAGATCTGGGCCATTGGTTTTCTTCATGGATAAACAGATGATCGATCATCTCTTCTTCAACTGCTGGCTATGTCTCGTAAAGGATCGATCATCAAGGGAATAGATGATCGATCATCCTCTTATGCTGAGGGTGTCACCCCATGGATGATCGATCATTTCATAATGGAAGATCGATCATTTGAAACTTTGCTCTCTGTCACGTTGTTGTCATGCATGCATGATCGATCATCCAAAGGGTGATGATCGATCATTTTGAATAATGCTCTCTGTCAGGTAATGCACTCACATGATCGATCATCTAATGATGATCGATCGATCATTCATTCCGGAATTGCCCAAATAAGCTTGTTTTAACTCCAAAACTTGATGTAACTCGTCATGAGATCTGTTATACCTGAAATGGGATAACTATAGTCAGTGAAGCATAGTTCGGAGACCAACAAAGCTAAATTATAAGGGTGATTTGTGCACTTTTCAAGTCCTATCAGCCAACCCTACGCCGGTAGATTGTCGGAAGAAGAGAACAGTACGTTGATTGAGATGTATACAAATTTAGTGAAGCCAAGAGAAATACTTAATACTATAAAGCATATGAATGAGATGAACGTCTCGACAATAAAGACCATCTATAATGCAAGATAGAAGCACAGATTGGTCGAGAGAGCAGGAAGATCGGAGATGCAGGAATTACTAGGCCATTTGAATCCTTAGGCCCCCCGGGTATAGGCCCACATGTATCCTCCGGCTCCTCTAGGTCGGACTCATCCATCGGTATCGTATTGCTCAACGGCACAAACTCCTCGGTCTCCTCCTCCGCCTCTGGTATCAGCTCGATGGCCCGCTGGCAATTACGCACCTTTCTATTGGATGCAATAGGCCAGACATGGCCAGAGGAAACACCAGAAATACTCCCGCCGTGCTCCATTTCCACCGTACTCCATTTATTTAGTGAAGATTCTATCAGCTAACAAATGCTGCGTAGGAATGCGAATAAGAAAGCGACCTACAATGTGAACAATATTTCATTATTTAACAAATGTTGCGTAAATCCATGATGAGTACGACAATAAGCTCCCGAACGGTATGCAAATAGGATGGGAACTAGATACCGAACAATGTGTACATCGGAAACTATACTCCGGTTTCTATGAATCAATATCGATGACAGGTTTCCAACAAATGTGCATGCCAGAAACTATAATCTGAATGTTACGAATAAAGGTCCGTAAGTAGATTCCGTGTATCCTTGTCCTTAGATTGAAAACTAGACTCCGTGTAGCCTTGAGTGCATATGATAATCAATTACTAAACACGTAGTTAGGATTTCGGACTGGTTCCGTCGAACTAGTCGGGATGAACAATGTAATACAACCGAGGTTAGAGGGGATGGCTGATGGTCGGAAAACTTGAGAAAACAACAATAGCCATGACCTAATGGAAGGAAAACTCAAAAAAAAACTCGAAAACACAACAATAAACCCCAGATTTATAGTAGTTGAGCATCAATGTTACCGTTGGAGGGGATCGTCTGAGGTGTTAGAGGATCGTTGGAGGTTGTTGGAGCAGCCTCTTGCCGGAAGAACCACCGTCGGAGATCCACCGTCGAAATTGATCGGTAAGAG
This sequence comes from Narthecium ossifragum, assembly GCA_963920575.1. Taxonomy (NCBI): domain Eukaryota; kingdom Viridiplantae; phylum Streptophyta; class Magnoliopsida; order Dioscoreales; family Nartheciaceae; genus Narthecium; species Narthecium ossifragum. The sequence goes on from OY986968.1 coordinate 7,616,971, forward strand.
ACGGTGGTCGTATGCCAAAGGACACGACTATGGGATATCAAGTAGTTGGAATAGTTGGCAGGACATCAAAGGGTAGTATAGGAATTTTTTTGATAAATGTCGTAGTGCCCCTAGTAATAATAAATTATTTTGAAAGTAAGGTGTATTACACCTAGTAATTGTAGTGCCCCTAGCAGTTTTTGTATTGTATTTAGAACTATCCTTGGAAGAAACTCTAGTATTTTCTGTATTTATAGAGGACTGGTCTCAAGTACTAATCCAATTAGGACTCTACTTGTCTGATCCAAGTAAAATTAGTGACTATCTAATTAGGTCAGTTAATCGATCGAGCCACAAATAGACGTCCGGTTTTGGGTCCAACAATGATCCAAATCCTAGATCGATCTTCCAAAGCCCCGTCCATCTCGAACTGTTCAAATCACTTGGGCGACAGTCTTATCCATCAACTCCACACCCAGGGATAGCAATTTGCCCCGCCCCTGATGGGTCCCGTCCCACCCCATTCCTAATGGGCGGGTTCAGGGGACCCTAATTGGGTTCGAAATCGGGTTTGGGGACGTGTGTAAAACCCCAATCGGGGTCGGGGCTGGGTCGGGGAGGATACCCCCATCCCGTCCCGTCCCGATTGGATATTTATAATAATTAATATAGTGATATATTACCCCACTATAATTCATTTTCCTAAAAAATCTTAACCTAATCAATCACCTACTTCATTTAATGCATCTTTCTACCTTAAATTTCTAATCTACATCTAACAATAGTGATATATTGAGACAATTTATGTTTGAATTATTATTTGAGATAATATTTTTGAGTTGTTATTGATACAACTCATGTTTGGATAATTTCATAAAGACAAGTTTTGTTTGGATTATATTTTAAAATAATAATTCTTTATTGTGTAATTAAATATAATGTATTGAATGTGTCAAATTTTTTTAGGGGCGGGGTAGGGCGTGGTTCAGATGTACGGGAGGGGTTCGGTTCAAGGTGAAGTAACTATCAGACGGGACGGGGTTGGGGACGGGTCGGAGTGCTAGGTTAGGGGTGCTAAGTTAGGTTGCGGGGTCGGAGTCGGGGACCCCGGCCCCGTTGCCATCCCTATCCACACCCCACGCCTCTCCTGATCTCTCTCTCGATCCCATTTCCCGCTCTCCCATCTCACCTTCAAGAATTCTTCTTGATGACAACTCTCGTAATCTCAACTCCCCATCACGTCTTCCCTTCATACAATCGGCCATCTCCATCTCACCTCATCAGCCTCCCCGTTGGGCCCAAGAACAAGGCCGTAGCCCTCCGCTGCAGACGCAGGTGGTGGAAGTGCAGCAGCTCCTCCTCGTCGCAGGAGGAGCCCCCCAAGCAGAGGCGTCAAAAGCAGCGGCCACGCTTTCCGGGCCGGAAGCCCGAGGCCGACGCCGTTGATCCCGTCGGGTTCCTCTCCAGGCTCGGCATCTCCGACAGGGCCTTCTCGCAGTACCTCCGCGACCGGTGCTGTTCAATGCCTATCTCCTCCTCTGACCATCGTCGCATCCGGCCAATTGTTATTGTTTAACTTGGTTCTTGGTTTCTTGGTTTCTTGGTTTCTTGGTTATTGGTTTCAGGTATAAGGCTCTCAAGGACCGCAGAGCCGAGATAGGCTCTCGATTCTTGGACCTCTTCCATGTGTCTTCTGGGTGCGTGTCCTGTCAAACCTTTTCTAAATAGTACTGTTCGGAGAGAGAATTGTAGGCTTTTTTCTCATTATGCTGCTTTACTCGTAATGTTTAGGTATGAGATATTGGGTATGCATCGCCATAGACAACATCGGGTGGATTTCATGGAGTGGGCTCCAGGTACTACACCCCTGTTCCATTACTGTTTGCACTATGAGAAAATTCAAAGAAAAGTTTAACAAACCATGGATATGAGATTAGAGTAATCAATATATGAAAATAATAAGAAGACAGAACGAAGGATAGATGAATGTGAGATTACATAATATCACGCAGATACATTTCATGAATAAGACGCTTTGATTGCGTAACTATTCTGCTTTAATGATTTGTATCTGACAGGATCATTAAAATGAATCCTACATTTGAATCCAAGTCCATATAAAACTTAAGAATGGCATGAAATCTTTCAAATTGAGGGTCAGTTCACATGATTCACCCTTTTGGACATAATACAGTACATATCATCAAGTAACTTCCTACTTTTACGCGGACCATTTGCTTTGCTTTTGAGACTCTTATATCAATTTTTTAAATCCATGAAGCTAATGGATAAACTAGGAATTACTAGTATCTAGGCGAGCAATCCAAAATAATTTATATTGCTGATGAAGCTCAACTTTTATGTAGGTGACTAGTCGTAAAAGATTCCCACATCTATTTACCAAGTCCCCAATGATTTCACAGTCCGCTCGCTCTGTTCCATTAAAAACCAGTCTCTTTGCTTAATCCCAAACAATGAGCTCCCATATCATGCCACCTACAGAATCTTAGAAGAATCCACAAATAACTAAGGAACTTCTTAAAAAGGCGACAACTTCCTCTGCAAGCCACTGCTGTGATTGCAAAGTCGTAATTGTCGCAACTATGTTTTGTGAAATTCTGCTAGGTCTTCAAATCCATGCTAGCAGCCTGCTGCCATGTCTGTGAAATCTTGCCTAGAGCCTATTGCTATGTTTGTTGTAAATGCTGCGTGCTGTGTGCTGTGGAGCAGGTGCTGTGACAGCAGTTCCTTTTGTTGTTTCATTGAGTCTGTGACAGCAGTCCTTTTTACTGCTGTACGTGGTTTGCCACAACAACATAGTCGTTTAGATGCCCCGTCATGGTGGAGGCCCTCATGACTGTTTTGATAGGTGGTTTTGAGTGTGAAGAGGATAAAATGAAAAGAAGATGATGCTATTAGCTCAATAGGATGTTAGTTGTTCCGCCGCCAAGATACACGGTTTATCGTGCCCGGAAATACCGACATGATATTTGCTGGCCAACACTGCTAAAGCAAAACTTGGTCCTATCAAGGATTATTGCGCCGGTAGTGCGCTAAATGCCACTCTTAGGCCAGTATGATATGTGCTAGGAAGCACGATACGTGCAGGTGGTATGAATTTTTTGTGAGCTAATGCGTGCATGGCAATCACTGGTCCTAATTGCTCAAGTTAGGATTCCTAGTCCAATGTTCGCAGTCTAGTGCATCTTAATCCAGTGTAATCTAGGGTGCTAGTACACAATCAACTTAAGATTGTTTTTCCTTTATGAAAAACTAAGCCGATTGTTTGTCCTTTATGAAAGACTAAGCTGACAGAATATAGCCAGTGGTTTGAGTCGCTTGACTATCTCATTGCCTCTGAACTGTTAGTTATGTAAATTCTTTCCTTGGTTGATGTAAATTGGACACATTTCTATCCACTATAGCCTTAGTATCCACCATTATACTTGATATCAACAAATTCATCTAGTGCATCATACGCTGCAGAGTTCCCTGTTGTTCTTTTGATGCATTCCTATAGCGTTCTTATAATTTTTTCCTGTGAGCAATGTATATTTGATCTGTGCCTCACTTAGCAACCTTTCTTGCAATGGTCTTTTTCTTAAACTACATCTGGGTGTGTGATTTGCAATCATGGTGATGGGCACATTTCTTTTATTTGTTAAAATAGTTGATATATGTTGCAGAATACGGTTCCCTCAGTTGCTTCAATGATACTGCTTTCTGAATCTTGTTCATGAAATTCATCAGAAACACAAAGATTGTATGAATCATGTGCACATGTGAAGTTCTGATGAAGAGACTTTATTTACTCCATTGAATTTCTTTTTGTCTTTCCTCTAATGCTGCTGGTATGTTATCTTTCTCAAGTATCAATTTTTTCTCTAGCGCTTCTTTGTGGAATTATGTTGCATGACGTTCTTTACAGACATTTTTTCTGAACAGAGGTATCTGACTTAATTATTTTAATGAGTTCGTTTTCACAACACAAGCCACTGTCGACAAGGATATGATTTTAGTTCTTGTATTTAACTTGAAGTCCATATGCAGAACGCTTTTAGTCAGATTCGGTTGATCAACGAACAATGTGTGGTATTTTGTTCAGTTGTATAGTCGTTTGTCACTAATAGGTCAACGTTTGCTGGTTTCTTAAGTTGATATTTTCTTCTTGTCGGTGCTCTTTTATTTAAGATAGGATAACTATACGAATATACATGCTGGTGGAGGCCATGATAATAACAAAAATGTGCTGGTGGAAGAATTGCACTATGCCATTTAGCTTTTAATCTTTCCTTTAGTGATTGTTTTATCAACATGCTTGCAATCTAGGTGCTCGGTATTGTTCGCTAGTTGGTGATTTTAATGGGTGGTCTCCAACAGAGAATAGTGCAAGAGAGGGACATTTTGGGCATGATGATTTTGGCTATTGGTTTATCATTCTTGAAGATAAGCTCAGAGATGGAGAAGCAGCAGAAGAATACTATTTCCAGGAGTATAATTATGTCGAAGCATATGATAAAGGTGACTATGGTGTTAATATTGACGATCTTCTTAAAAGGACACATGATGAATACTGGGAACCTGGAGAGATTCGTTCTCGCAGGTCACGCTTAGAGATGATTGCCAAGTTGTATGAGCAGATGTTTGGACCAAATAGCCCCCAAACAGAGGAAGAATTAGGTGAAATACCCGATGCTGAAACACGATACAAGGAATGGAAAGCAACCCAGAAACAAGATTCTACAAGTGACTCTCCTTCTTTTGATGTCATTGATGATGGGAAAGAGTATGATATCTGCAGAGTGGTTGGAGATCCAGTATCACGGGAGAAGTTCAGAGCAAAAAAACCACCTCTTGCATACTGGATAGAAACGCGGAAAGGACGGAAGGCATGGTTAAAAAAGTACATACCAGCAATTTCTCATGGAAGTAGGTATCGTGTTTATTTCAATACTTCTGATGGGGCTTTGGAGCGTATTTCTGCTTGGGCTACATATGTACTACCAGGTATGCTTCTTTTAGTATATGTAGAGTTTGGGCTTCCTACTATGTGTTTTTGCTTAAAATTATGCATGATGGCTTGTTAACCCAATTTAATGAATACAGGCTATACAGCTATATATATTGACTATGAGATAGAGCCTAAAGTGCACAGAGTTTTCAACTTGGTATAAAATACATGATAAGACGTGTATCCAGAGATATGTGATATTGATTTTTGACAACATTCAGTCATATTGTATTCAGGTTTTTTGAGAATTTCTATGTTTGATGGCAATCGATAAAAATAAAGCATCTCTTGCTTGTAGGTTCATTTCTTGGTATCTAAAGTGAAGATGAAATGTTAATCGTACATGCCATTTTCGTGTTATCGTTTGAACTTTGAAGAATAAAGTACCATTAGTCCTCCAAAGTTGATTTATCTTGAGATTTGTCTCATTATTCCTGTATGGATCTTATTTTCTCTGCATTTTTTTGATTTTTTTTTTTGGTCTAACATGATACGTCTAACTTTTTCGTACTTATAAGTGCGGGCTGTCACGGACTATGCCGATCGGTATTTATCCTGCTGACAAGGAATCGGCATGGTACATCTAGTCATGGAGTACCACTGCCGACTTCCAATCAGCATGACGCGAGCTAGCAGCACTTAAAACCATGATAAAAGCCGCTTTACTATCATGATTGTCATAGTAGTTTCTTGTGAACACTGGTGAATTCGTGAGATGCTTGCTTATAAAACGATTTACTATCAATTTACTGTCGTGAGTGTTTTTAAAGTTTGCTGTTTTATTTGTTGTCTTATCCATGATGAGTGGTCTAGCCTGCTTTACCATGAGAGCTATATACTAGTGCTTTGTATGATTTATTTGAGCTCATAGGAATGCTGTTACTATCGCTGTTATAGCTATATGTTTCTTAATGTTTATTGCACTCCACAGATGCAGATGGAAAGCTGTCTTATGCAGTGCATTGGGAGCCACCTCCAGAAGAAGTTTATAATTGGAGGCACACACGCCCCAAATCTCCAAGATCTCTGCGTATATATGAGTGTCATGTTGGAATAAGTGGAGCTGAGCCAAAAATATCTTCTTTTAATGAGTTCACATCAAAGGTACTTAGTATTCTTGTCATGGTAACTCTTTCTGCCGAGGGATCATATGCAATAAACATTGCCTTTTCTTTCCTGTAGGTTCTTCCACACATAAAAAATGCAGGGTATAATGCCATTCAGCTCTTTGGAGTTGTCGAGCATAATGATTATTCTTCCGTTGGTTACAAAGTGAGTTTTTTTTTTCCTTTTCCAAATGAACCTTTGACCCTCACTTAGGTTGGTGGGCAAATAGCCTTACAACTTCACATCCACAAAGTCCTCAAGAGAGGATTCAAACCTAAGGCCTCACACTGGAGGTTCTTAACCAAATAGGTTATAGGTTATAATCAGCCTTACATGTGCTCTTGAACCACATTGGGTTTTAGTATTGAAGCTATTTGATTATGTTTTTCTTAGTTTTCTCTATGTTATACTTCTATTTAGTTATATTGATATGATTGTGTCGTCTTGTTTTTATGATGTTATATTTTTTTCCGCAGGTGATAATATTATGTTTTTGCTAAGTGTAGGTCACAAATTTTTTTGCTGTTAGCAGTAGATTTGGCACCCCCAATGACTTCAAGCTGCTAGTTGATCAAGCACATGGTCTACTTTTTAACTTTGCAGCTATATTTTACATATAATTTTAGCTATTTGTTTCATGCTTTGTTGTGAAATCTGTCTTTGAAATTTTGTTTGTGGAGATGCTTCATAGTTGAATTGTGATATTCTTTTGTTTTCAAAGGTCTTTCTTGCTTCGGAAATTCTATTTTCTTTTGTCTCATGGACTTGGTAGCATGGACCATCACACATTCGACATAGGCATTCAGCCATCGGCACACATGTGTTATGTGTTTTGGATGGATTAGGAGGTTATGTACTTTATACAAAATACACAATAAGCTTAGAGTGTTACAAATGCATATGAATCAATTATAAATTACGCTCATACACTCTCATTGTCTCCATATAAAATAATGAATTGGGTCTTTAGTTGGATTTTGTATGAAGTTCCTCGCAGTCTTCAGGAACTCTAAAAATTGTTGGAATGTCAAATATTATGAATGATAGTCATCAAACACCCCAATGATGTAGAAGGATTTTCTTATATTGAAGATGACGACTCCCTGTAACTACTGTTTTTATGAGTTGTGGCTTTGATGGATGGGAGCATAGAGAAAAGTTGGCTAGCCATAAGGACCATAATTCTCAGTACTGTGTTGGTGAGGCAATGGTTGTTGGAAATCATCGAAGTATTGCGACATACAGATAATCTGGCAACATCGTAGCAACGACGTGGGAACCGTGCTGATAAGATAGAAGGTAGGAGTGTAGGACAACAAATTGTGATCTTTGAGATTTTCAGTTTATGTTGGAATAACTGTATCAAGTCTCATGCTGTCGGCACACTCTACATCTCTCATAAAACCTACTAGGCCCCGAACTTCTTGCTCTAAAGTTCATGTCCTTTGTGAACATGATATGCTTGAGATTGTGTAGCAAGGATGCATGTGTTGTCTTCACCATCTTTGGCATTTTCGCCGCTGTCGTTGTTCCGGGTGATGCGAACTAGCATCCGATGAGGTAGTCTACCTGTCGTCCGCAGTACGTCGTGAATCGTGATGCCACCCAACCAGCAAGAGCTCGTGCACAATCCCTTGGAAGGAGAACCGGTGGAGGTAGATGAGGACCTGGCAGAGGTGAGGTGGAGCGGTGGTGGAGCCCGTCGATGGAGTGGTGGCTGGTGGCGGTGGTGCTTGGAGGTGGGTGGACGACAGCCAAGGTGGAGGTGGTTGTTACAAGGAGAAGTGGATGGGTGGAAGGGTAGAGAGGTGGAGAAATTATCCATAAGTATCAAGATCCCTTAGACTCGGTACCGATTCTCCATACTGGATCTTGCAGTCTGCTGCAGTACGGAATTATCCAAGTATCTAACTTCTGAGTCATTTGTGTGAAAAATTCTCAAGGCATGTATCACTAAAACTGTATTAGCTGCGAGTGTTTTGTGAAAGTACAAATGAAAAAAGTATCTTGAAGTCATTGACAAACATATGCCATTATTTTGTTGCTTCAATGTATCATATTTGTTTATGCAAGCCAGTTGAGAGAATGATAAACGACAGTTGACATAGGACTCAAAGTAAACACGCAAGTGTGACGGTAAAATGCCATTTATGTGGTAAAAAGTTACATTTTCTTTGGGGGGAAGTCTATTAATGAATCTTAAACTGTGATTTACATGTAAAGTATCTTTTCAGAGCATGAAAAGGCTGAATAAAGAGCTTTATTGCTTTAAAAATGATGATGACTGAAAGGTTTAAGGTCAATATGAATCTTTATGAACTTGTTATGGAAATTGCTTTACCTGCTTAACCCACTATTCTTAAGTGAAAAACGCTCGTCCTATGTTGCACATGCTTTCTTGAGACATCTTGGACATTCTCCATCACCATTTCCTTGGTATGGTCATATTTGATTCTTAAAAACTGCATGTTGAATTTAAGCATCTAATAGATGGCATGGTAGTCATTGTCTTTATGTATGTGATTTTGTGTTTCTGCTTTTATGATTGCCATATTCTACAAGGATAATAGTGCCGCTAGCATGCGTCTTGCTGGACTCTGGCCAGCAGGATATGTGCTGTGCCAAAAGTTGGTGTTGTGTCTCAGTATGCCCCTTGTATTGACAATGTAGAGGAGGTGAGACTATGAGAGTGCGAGAGGGCTGGAGAGAGGAGGTGAGAATGAGAGATATACGAGAGGGCATTGAGAGGAGAGGGGGGGGGGGGGGGGGGCGTCAGTAGGAGAGGAGAAAAAGAGGAAATGAAGAGAGGAGTAGAAGAGCGGACGAGTGTAAAACGCTGACAAACATGTCTCGGGGGGGTGGGGGGGGGGGGGTGGGGGGGAGTTGAGGACGTAGAGGAGATTAAGGACGCTGGTGGAGGCTCAGGATAGGTTAGAGATTTTTTTTTTAATACAAAACTTAAATTAGAAGTCGGTGCTGTATACGGACTTCCTAACTTTATAACAAGAAACAATATCCTGGTGAGAAACTTACAAAGTTTAGTGCTTGTAAATTACCGGTAACATATAGCATGGCTGCACTCACAATGCTTCCCGACACAAGGAGCACTGGTGTCTTGTATAGTACTTGTTAAGGTTTGGGGCTTACTTTTAGAAAATATTTCTTATTTCTAGAAATATGTTTTTTTCAGACGTTTTATTTTGGGTAACGAATATATCCTGTGTGCTTGATTCTATTATCAGCTGTTTGATGAACCTATTTTGCTAATATCAAATGATGTGGACAAAGCATGGAGTTGTTTTCTACTAGTTGTGGCATTTCCAGTAGTGCATTAGTTAATGGATTTGGCACTTATACCTCTGCTATAACTATAGATCCTCTTGCACATGACGATCTTTTACTTTCTGCTTGCCTTCATTTACTATTTTCAGTGCTATTGATGGTTCTTGCATGTAATCAAATTGCAGGGCTTGGGCTTCTTGTTCTTTTAGATATCGTTCATTCCTATGCAGCTGTAGAAGAGTGTTGTGGATTATCATTATTTGATGGATCAAATGACTGCTATTTTCATAAAGGTGTTGATGTCTCGTTCCTTCTCATATCAGTTTAACTATTTCGGGCCTAAGAATATTTAGATGCATGCATGTGCTGAAACATTTATCTTAGCTGTTATACTTGGACATTTATCTTAGCTGTTATACTTAGACCTTGTTTTATTTAATACCATGAGGATGGCAACAGGGCGGTTAAGCGGGTTCCCTCCCCGCCCCTAATAGTATGGGTTTGAGGTTAGCTTAAATGAAAAATGATTCTTACACCACTTGTCTGGGTCGGTGTAAAACACTGATCTAGGTGGCAAGGGTAAACTTGTAAATCCCACCAGCCATGTAAGCCTCTTATCTTTTCTTTCAAACCCCACCCCCCTTGGCGTGTCCCCTTTCTCCCTGGCGCTCTCATGAGATATCTAGGGCACAAATCAACGCCAATCACAAAAATCACGGGCACAAATCGCCGCTCCTTGATCTCGCCGGGCGTCATTCTCTCCTTTGATATCTCCGGGCATCATCCTCCCCTCCCCCTAGATCTGGTCTCCTCCGTCCTCCAGGTAATGCTTGTTTCCTTACTGATGGCTTCATGGACTTCATCCTATATTGGGAGTTCTTCCCATTTTTTTCAAGCTTCATGGATTTGCCCTTGTACGATGCAGTGCTGTCACACTTTTTTTGGGATAATTTCTACTTTCTACCATTGATTGTTCAAGAAATACTTTCTACTTTTTTGGGATAATTTCTCTTTTGTTCTTTCAGTCAACTCGAAAGAACCTCACCCCACCCAACCACTCCTTCCCTCGATAAACCCTACAACACCTACCCACTGGCAAACCTAGGTTTGGAAAGCCTTCGATTTGTCATGACTTTGGTATTTTTTTTTCATATTAGTTTAGCCATAATGCTTTATTACATATCAAAGCCGCTTAACAATACTGATCCAAAGGTACTGGATAAGGAGCCCCAACCTCGTTGGACTACATCAAGCCATGATCATTAAGCCTACCAATCTCTGCTAATCTATTAGCAACCTCATTACCCTGTCTATGGACATAAATTGTATTAATCTCATCATAATGTGTTGCCACCCAACAAGCCAGTTGAATAAGAGTCCCTGATCTCTCTTGCCAGCATCGCTTGCCATTGATAGCTTCAACAACATCTCGAGCATCAAGTTCAAAAATTGACCATTTGATCCCTCTACTTTTAGCCTCTTGCAAGCCCCTAAGTAATGCCTATTATTGTTATATTTGGAATAAGTTTCCATTCAACACTAGTATTCATTTTCAACTCTTTTAATATAGTCTTGGCTACAAAAATATCCGTAGGCCATTTTTAAGCATGTGAGGCATGCTTAAGTCCATAATTTCAATGTTTTCTTTATAATTTTTACAAAAAAAGCAAAATAGTATGGTCTTTCTAAGTTGTATTTTATATTCATTTACTTTATCCATTACTGTAGTTTATATGTGCGCATGACTATGTTGTCCATTGTCAATAATTTCTGTTTGACCCATGTAATAAAAATGAAGGATGCCACATGCTAAAGTGTGGATGTGGGCTAAACGTCGTGCATCGAGTCTATGTCACTTCTGAAAATCCGTGTCACATCTTTTATACGTGTCCCAAACGTCGCAATGGTTGTGAATTTTACATGTGGGAAGATGTGCTTCGACACCCCTCATTCTAAAGTCAGGCTCCTGTTTCTATTTCACCTAGTGGTCTACCATTGGGTGCCCGGGCTAGCGCCGCTGAAATCACGGAGGACACATTGGGCTTTAAAGTCCAAGTGATGCGTGACCAGTTATACGAAATACACATAGTCAGTTGGGTTTTGGTCGTTGTCTTGACAACAATTTTTATAAAAATCTTCTTGTAATTATAATTGGTGTACTCACCAAGGTACAATGTGACTGCCTTGTTCGCCATCATGTAATATGGCCATGCTAAACTCTTTGTAGCGGGGTTTTTTGACGATAACCTTGTATTGTATCGTAACACTGTTGAATGTTTAATGAAACGGGGTGACGTGGTAAGAATACAACACATCAAAACAATATCACCGAATGCTACATATTGGGACTCTTGTGTGGCTCTAAGTAAGAATACTACCCTAAAATAGAGGAGGCACATAGCTTTGTCAAATGATGGTGACATAAAACAACTTTATCAAAAGGTAAAGCTCACGAGTTCATCTTCTGATAAAGCACGATATGTATGGCTTTATCAAATGATTTGACCTATTGTCCGATAAAGCATGATATGTATGGCTTTATCAAATGAGGGAAACACATGGCTTTATCAAATGTAGACTCTCCCACTCTCCAAATGTGTAGTCCTCCCATCTTCTGATAAAGCATGATATGTATGGCTTAATCAAATGATTTGACGTTTCTTTCGATAAAGCACGATATGTATGGCTTTATCAAATAAGGAAACACATGGTTTTATCAAATGTAGTCTCTCCCACTCTCCCAATGTGTATTTACTCCCACCTGACATAAAAAAGCAGCATATAGTCATGTGTGAGCCAATTGTAGTCTCTCACACCTCTCCCAATGTGTACTCTCTTCCACTTGACATAAAAATCATTTTGGAATTTATAGGTGTGTTTGGTTGCTTGGACTAGCGCATGGACTCAGTTCTATTGGACTGAGTCCAACCAGTCCAAGCGTTTGGTAGCTCCAAAGTGACTTCACCCCACTTGGACCTACTTTGCGCAAATAGGCAAATAAGCGGACTAGTTTTAGCGCTACCAGTTCCACTTGATCTTCCGGCTCTCCACAGCCCGGTTCTTCTCCATCCATGCTAGCCTGTTACCCCCATCTACAGCTCTCCACCCACCATGATTCCCCTAGCCTTCATTATTGCTCTCCACCCCACGTGACTCTCTCGCTCTCCACCGTTCCACCCCAACCTCTCTCTTCGATGCGGATCTGAAGGAACTCCTCTCTTCAGTGGTGGATCTGAAGGATCTCCTCTCTTTGTTGGTGGATCTGAAGGCTCTCCTTTCTTCGGTGTTGGATCTGAAGGATGGCGGGCCATGGAACTCTAACGACTCTGCTTTCCGGTGGTAGATCTGAAGATTGACAGGCCAAAGCACAGTAATCCCTCTCCTCTATGGTGGTAGATCCGAAAGGCGATAATCCTCTCATCCATTGATCCCAAAGGACAACCTCAGGTAGGGGTGAGCATTCTGTTTTCGGCCCAGAACTGGAAAACCGAAATTTTTTCGGTCCAAAATTTCAAGAACCAAACCGAATTTATTCACTAAACCAAACCGAATTGAATTAATTCGGTCCATTTTTATGCAAACCGAACCGAGTCGAATTCTATGGAAACCGAACCACCAAACCCCCCCTGTCACCGGGTTACGCAGCGAATAATTTTTCAAAGTTTAGAGTTATCCGATGCCGGCGCCAAGAACCCTCCGCTCCTTGCTCCACACCTTGGGCGCTCCTTGCCCAAGTCACGTCCCACGCCTTGACGATGGTTGGTGCAGCAAAGTCCGTCCTTGACCAGCCTTCTCCGCGTCTTCTTCTCCTTCCTGCTCAAAAGCACACCAAGGATGAAGGTCCTACGATATATGGCAAGGGGATGACCCTCTTCCTCTATTGATCAAACAATCTTTACAAGAGAATCCCTCACAACTCTCTCTCCCTCCAAGGTACAAAGATATCTCAATAAGGAACCTCCCAAACCCTAACCAAAGCCTAGATGCCCAACACCTTGGCCGGCCTACTCCTTATATAGAGGAATAGTCCTTGGCTTGCTCCAACAAGTCACCCCTAAGAAGTCCTACTCAAAGTCCTGACTTACATCCT